>CM038794.1:47652524-48106235 GCA_021764765.1 Vicia sativa | reverse complement strand
AATTAAGAAATTCAAGGAGAAACCTGGTTTGGTCTATCTTTAAATTTAATTAAGCATGGAAAAAGGTGTGTAAGTTTATTGAAATGTTTTGAAAAAGTTTTTGAAAATGATTTTGAGAAGTGAAGTATATTCACAAGAAGTTTTGAAAAGATTTGAGTTTTGAAAGTTTGAAAGAAAACATCTTTGAAAAATGTTTCATTTTTGACTTAATAAAAACATAATCAAAAGAAAATATTTTTGGATTTTTTGACATAATCATAAAATAGGTATATTAAATGACAAGTGTGCAAAAAATCATCTCAAAATGAGAAGTTTTGATTGGTTTTTGAATATGTTTTAAGTTTGCTAGAAACTTGAGAAAAAAAGAGTTTTTTGGTCCTAAGGAGGTTTGAACCTTGGACATTTGGCTTAGAAAATGAAGATTTTCCAATGAGCCATTTAAACTTGTCATTTAATTACCTTGATTATAAGGAAATTTAAAGAAAATGAAAGTTTTGAAAAATGTCCAGAAATTGCATTTCTGAAGGGTTCAGAAGTTGGATTTCTGGAGGATCAGAAGTTGTTTTGAAAATTGAAAGTTCGGGAAAAAAAAGGGTCCAGAAGTTGGAAAAAGAAAGAGTTCAGAAGTTGTCTACTTCTGGAGGGGTTAGAAGCATGGTTTTTAGAGCGTGTTGAAAGGAGCACCTAGAAGCTTGCAGCTTCTGGAGCATGTAGAAACAGGGCTACTTCTGGCCGCTGGCTGCGTGAGAGGCTTGTGAGAAACACATTGCTTCTGGGGCGCTTCTGGGCATGAGAAGGAGTTTTTGGCTGCTTCTGGTTGCTGGCTATGTGAGAAGCTTGTGAGAAACACATTGCTTCTGGGGATAGAAGCATGTTGGAGAGCTTGTTTCTAAGGGTAGAAACATTAGAAGCTTGAAGCTTCTAAGGATAGAAGTACTAGAAGTACTTTTGGAGATAGTGTAAATGGGAGTTTCTGGGGGCAGAAACTTCAGAAACACTTCTGGAGGCTAAGCTCCAGAAGGACTTCTAGAAGAACAAGTTCCAGAAAGCGCATTTCCTTTTAATTAAAAAAAGGTTTCAGGGGGATTCGAACCCTGGACCTTTGGCAAGGCCAATGACATGAGAAGCGTGCTGGCAACCGCTGGGGCGGTAATACATCCATTGTTTTAAGTTAAACTAAAAATATATATTTTAAACCTTGCTTTCAGAAATTAAAATTTGAAAACTTAGCTTCATCTTCTTCGCTGGACAGCGCGCAACATCCATGGCCATGGCAAATTCTAACTTCTTCAGTTTTTGATCAATTTTAAAAGTTTAAAATGCCATTTCATCTAGATTTTTGCCACGATTTTGGACATGTATTTTGTTGGAATTATTAATCAAAGATGATCACGAATTTTAACAATCCCAATTTGAACCCTAACTGAAAAAGTGATTAATTCTTTAAGCACAGTTGATTTTAGTTCAAATTAAGGACCCAAATAGCTTTAGTGATTGAATGTCTACATTTTGCTTTTCAATTTTAAAGCTAAAAGTGCATGAATTGAGGATTCAAAGTTTGAGAAACTCACCTCTTGGTATGAAATACCAGTTCGAGCTAGACAACTTCCAGGTGCAAAGTAAGGATTGCTTTAGCTTCCTTGAACCTCCCTAAATGTGTTCCTACCTTTAGTTTGTCCTGAGGATGGCTAGAACTCTCTGACCAAGTCAACTTGCAACCACTTGAAGTTAGTTTTTATTTTGGATTTAGAGTTGTTACAGGTCAGTGATAATGATCTGGATTACTTCTATGAAGTGTATGGAAGGTTTTTGAAGTGTTAAATCAAAGTTAGCACGAGAAAATTAAGAGATGGCAAGTTAAGGCATCATTTGCAAGTTTTTGATTTTTTTATTATGATTCTGAGTTTGGTCACTTCTTGTGATGTTTTTAAGTTTTATACAAGTTCTAATTGATGTTTAGAACATATTTGAAACTTAAGTTCACTCAAATTTTGCAAGATTTGGAGATTGCAAAATTTCCCTCTTATAACTTAGAAACTTGAATTTCAAGAAAGAAAGAGTGAAAGCTTGATTATGATAGTTTTGGTGTGATTTGAAAATGAGGAAATGACCTCTATTTATAGGCCTAGAAATATGAATGATTTGGCAAAGTTATAATTGAAGGAAACTTGCAACTTGGTTAAGAGGTAAAATGGAATCTTTTGCATTTAATGCAAAAGTTACTTTCTTAACCATGGTTAAGTTTTTCTCTTTGATTCAATCCTTTCCTCAATCATTCAAAACTGATATTTATCAGTTATAATCTACCTCTAAGTGATGACAAGGCTTCTAGAAAGAGAGTTTGTGAAAAAAAATGACTCAAAGTTCTTGAAAAATGACTTATAATTCATGGTTATGGAGCTGTAAGTTTAATTTTCAAAACCTTAGCTACACAAAGTGTTTTTTCAAGTTCTTGGATATTTTGGAAAGCTTGTAACAAGGGTTACAACTTTCATGTTTTGAGTTTTTTCTGAATCCAAATGGATCTAGGTGAAAAATGGCCTAGAAAGTGAGGAAAAACCATGTTTCTTAACAGTTGAAAAATTTTCTAAGTATTAGAAATTTTTCAAATCTTGACTTTTTGTTCAACTTGTGAATGGTGTATCTTGCTCAAATTTCCACATTTTTGAGTGTTCTTGGACTTTTTGGAAAGCTCTAAGAGTCCTCTAACTAACCTTTTTGGTCTCATCTCAATTGGAGTTTCCATGCTCAATATATCTTCAAAACAAAATGTTGACTTTTTGTTGACTTTTGAAAAGGACCTGTAATGTTTTGACCCATACCTCTCAAATGAAGCATTTTTTGAACATTCTTGTGAGACATGAAGTTGTAGGGAATGGAATTTCTTTCAAAAAAAGAGGTGGTGGAAAATTTTTTGAGAAAGTATGAAGAAGTTATGATCAGTCAAAGTTTGGTTGACTTTTCACTGAGAAACCCTAATTTAGAAAGTTTGACTTTTGAGCAAATCTTGAGTTTTCTTGATGAATCATGATCAACCCTTGATCAAATGAGGAATGTAACTTCAAAATGAGGATGTTGACCAAAAATCATGAAGTTTGACTGTATGTTGACCACAGTTGACTTTTTGTCCAATACAACTTATTTTCAACCATCTGAGCAATTGTTTGAGGAAACTTGACTTGTGAAGCTTGAAACTTGACATGGAGCACATTTGAAGCATATGAGGAGGCATGATGAACATTGGAGATGTTGGAAATCCAATTTGATCTGAGAATCACCAAACCCTAGTTTGGGTTGGTTGTCTAGGAGAGGGTTTGTCTGATCAACCCTTGTGAAATCCTTGAGTATGGATGTATGGAATGTCTTGAGAAGATGGAGGGAAAATTTTGGGGTATGACAGCTGCCCCTGTTCAATCTTCTTATACTGGAAGGGTTAGATTGGCACGCGTGCCTTTCGTGACCTAGAGGTAGAAGATGATTGAACACTCGAGTACACCTGAAAATTTGCACTCGCTGTTGGCTGATGATGCGGGAATGGGCTTACAGATGCCATTTGGAGGAGTTGGAGAATTTACTGGGGAATGAGTCGCACGCTAGACTCGAGATTGTTGATAGGAGAATTGACGGGGATGGGCTTAAGATGCCATCTGGAAAGATCGATGCTGAGGAGTGAGCCATACGCTAGGCTCCATAGATGTTCTTGATAGTGGAAGGAGCATGGAGATGGGCTTAAGATGCCATCCGGAGGGAGTCGCATGTTAGACTTTGCGCTCACCCTTGAATGAAGTTATTGGTTTGTATTGGTTTTTTTAACCAAATATGCAGCATTCTAAAAGTGGAGAAATGTTGACAAGTAGTCGGAGATGGGCTTAAGATGCCATCCAGGGCAACTGAGTCGTACACCAGACTCTGTAGTTGCTGTTGATAATAAGAATGAGTCAGAATAGTTCTTCGTGCTGACTACTCTGGGGAATGTAGTAGCTGGCAAAAAATGTGGATATCTTCCCTGTTGTGCATCGGGTATTGATCCACTGCCTGTTATCGGAGGATAACATGTGATCGTTCGGATAAGGTTTCCCGTCTGGCTTCGGGTATTAATCCTAGATCTGTTGTCGGAGGACAACGAGGGCGGTCGTCCGGATAGTTTTCCCGTCTGGATTCGGGTCTTAATCCTGGACCAGTTGTCGGATGACAACTAGGGCGGTCTTTCAGATAGTTTTCCCGTCTGGATTCGGGTCTTAATCCTGGACCTGTTTGCGTCAGAAGCGCTTTTTCACCTGTTTTGGAGAAAACAAGAGAAACTTTGATAGAATATTGTTAGTCTTATGCAAAGTATGATGCATGACGATGTGTATGAATGACATATGCATATACGAGAAATATATGAATGGTAGATGTTGTGGTATTTCAAAACATATCCATCTTGAAGAAGATGCGGATGTTCTGCTTAGAGATTTCTGACTTCTGTTTGAGGATGGAGATCCTGAGAAGAAAGACAACTTTGATTCCTCCGGTGTACTATCTGACCAAGTCTTGAGGCTAGATATTGTTGACAACCCTGCTGGGGAGAGTCTGGGAGGTACTCTATCGGGGATTTTGCGCGTAAATCCTACTGGAGAGTAAATGGTAGTTGTCGGGAGAACGGGTTAGAAGAGTCTGGAGCCCGTTGGAATCTCTGGCTGGGAAAAAGAAAGATGTAAGTTTCCTCCGGTGCACTATCTGACCAAGTTCTGGGTTTGGACACTGCTGCTGGAGAAAAGGGGAACTATTGAGAGACATCCGCCGGGGATAAGTACCTCGGCCGGGGATGTGGCTTGATTAAGTTGAGTGGAATCACTGCTTGGGGATCCTCCTCTTCTTTGTTGGGGAAGATTTTGTGGTGAGTGACATTTCTGTGGGGAAAATGCAATGGTGACTTTCGTCGTCATATCAATTCCTAGAGCCTGTAACAGTTATTTTCGTATGCTCTTTTCGCATGTTTGTAAATAGATTTTTATTGTCAAATGCATATAATCATTCAAAGCAAACGTTGGACTTTATGCAAACAACAATAGCAAAAAAATTGTAAAGAAATAACTTGTATTTATTTGAAAGGTGGCGTATGGCCAGGCAGTTTGTATACATGAAAAGTAAAAAGCTATGCGGAAACAATCTCGTTAAGTTCCAACTATGCTAGTACTCATATATTTCAACTATCTCATCTCCTTGCTGTCAGTAGAAAGTGAGTAGACTGATTGTCGCCATTTGAATCTTGAATGCTGATAGTAGTCTGTAGATAGGTGATCTGGACGAGACATAGTCGTACGCTTAAATCCCTAACTTTTTCCTAGACCGCCCTCTTGGGTTTTCAGTCTACCGGGATACCCTTTTTTGCCCAAGCCGCCTTTTCAGGTTTTCGACTTGCCGGGTGTACATGTTTTGTATATATCCTTAACTTTTGCCCGAACCCTTTTGGTTCGCCAAGATGCCCTTATTTTTGCCTAGGTCAGTCGTCCTAGCAGGTCTCTTTTATGCGTAGTATTTTTTGACTATGTCTGCGTTCACAGGATGTGGGAAGTCTTCACCATCCATGGTGCTAAGTATCATAGCTCCACCGGAAAATACTGTCTTGACTACAAACGGTCCCTCGTAGGTGGGAGTCCATTTGCCCATGGGATCACCTTGTGGAAGAATGATGCGCTTGACTACTAGATCACCGACTTGGTAGACTCTGTGCTTGACCTTCTTGTTGAATGCTCTGATCATTCGCTTCTGATAGATATGACCATGGCAGATGGATGCGAGTCGTTTCTCATTAATCAAATTGATCTGGTCAAGGCGGGTCTGAACCCAATCGTCTTCGCCTAACTCTGCGTCCTGGAGGACTCTGGTTGAGGGTATCTGAACTTCAATGGGTAGAACTGCTTCCATACCGTATACGAGAGAGAAGGGGGTTGCCCCTGTTAATGTTCGTACTGTAGTGCGATAACCATGAAGAGCAAATGGTAACATCTCATGCCAATCCTTGTAAGTCACTGTCATCTTCTGTATAATCTTCTTAATATTCTTGTTGGCGGCTTCCACTACGCCATTCATCTTTGGTCGATAAGGAGAAGAGTTGTGATGCTTGATCTTGAACTGCGTGCAAAGTTCGGTGATCATCTTGTTGTTGAGATTAGAGCCATTATCTGTGATAATCCTTTCAGGAGTGCCATACCGACAGATAAGATTATGCTTGATGAAACGAGCCACAACATTCTTGGTAATAGATGCGAACGAGGCCGCTTCCACCCATTTGGTAAAGTAATTAATTGCCACAAGGATGAAACGATGTCCGTTGGAAGCAGTGGGCTTGACTTCTCCGATCATGTCAATGCCCCACATTGCAAAAGGCCAGGAGTTTAGAACATTCGAGGTACCGGAGGTACGTGCACTTTGTCTGCATAAATCTGGCATTTGTGACAAGATCGAGCGTAGCGGTGACAATCAGCTTCCATGGTGGACCAATAGTAACCTGTTCTCAAAATCTTCTTAGCCATCGTATGTCCACTGGAATGAGTACCAAACGCTTCGTGTAACTCTTCCATGATACGTATTCTTCGTCTACGGTGGAGTAAGCACAAGTCGTGGTTGCGCTTGTATAAGATGCCATCTTGAGGAAGAATTTGGATGCAAATCTTCTCATGAACTTCTTATCATTAACAGATGCCCCTGTGGGATATTCCTGAGTCTCAAGATACCTCTTCACGTCGTAGTACCAAGGTTTCTCTTCTGTATCAAGCTCGTAACAATATACTGGTTCGTCAAACTTCTCAATGATGATCCGGGAGCCTCGTTGTCCCATCTAACCTTGAACATAGATGACATAGTAGCTAATGCGTCGCCAACCGATTCTCTTCTCGTGAATGATGAAAGTAATCTCTTAGTAGGGATAAAACTTAGAACATGCTCGTCTGAAATGAGATTCGGATGCTTCGTATCCCACTCGCCTTAATCTGATGATCACTAAAGTGAGTCTCCATACACTTGCAAGAATTTGATTCTTAAGTCAATAGCGACTTTGATACCCATGATGCACGTCGTATTCGACCATGTTGTTGGTGCTGAAACATAATCGGCGGTGAAAGGCGATGTATCGCAGGATGTAATGATGGCGCCAATGCCATTTCCAAGTGCGTTTGAGGCTCCATCAAAGACCATGGTCCATTGGGATCCTTGTTCGTGTCCTTCGTGCCCGGTTCTTCACAATCGATGACTAGTAAAACATCTTCATCTCGAAATTGAACGCATAGACGATAGTCATCTACACTTGATGAGCCAAATGATCGCTACTACACTTCCTTTGATCGCTTTCGAGAAGTGTACTGGATGTCATACTCGGTCAAGATCATTCGCCATCTTGCTATTCTTCCGAGAGTGGTTTCTCAAATATGTATTTTATCGGATCCATCTTGAAATCAACAAGGTAGTATGAGTCAACATATACTGTCTTAGTCGCGAGCAGCCAAAGCGTTGCAAGTTTTCTCGTGTGAGTATCTTGTTTCACATCGGTAAACTTTTGCTAAGGTAGTATATTGCATGCTCTATTCGACCAATCGCCATGTTGCCCCAACACACACCCCATTGAGTTCTCTAACATCGTACATGATAAGAGGTCTTCCTTGGCGGCATCGAATAGGAGGATTGTAGGTACTCCTTGATTTTGTCAAAAGCGATTTGGCAATCGTCGTTCCATTTTACTACTTGATCTTTCTTTAGTAACTTGAAGATTGGCTCAAGTAGTAGCTAGTGTGCAATGAATCGGCAATGTAGTTCAATCGGCCCAAGAAACCCCGACTTCCTTCTCGGGGAGTGGCATCTCTTGAATAGCTTTAACCTTGGCGGGATCAACTTCAATACCTTTACCACGACAACAAACCCTAGGAGTTTTCGGATCGACTCAAAGGTGCACTTATTAGATTAAGTCTCATCCTTCTTGACCTATCAAAGTTTACGCAAATGATCAAGATGTTCTTCTTCAGTGATCGAGCTATCATGTCGTCGAGACCTCTATCTCGTGATGAATCATGTCATGAAATAATGTCACCATAGCACGATAAGTGGCGCCGCATTTTTCATCAAACGGCATAACCTAAAGTGCCCCACCGTAACAAAAGTAGTCTTTTCCATGTCTTCGAGCCATTTTGATCCGATTATAACCGGAGAAACCATCCATGAAGGAGAAAACCTTATGCGATGTTGTCAACCGTAACATCAATATGAGGAAGTGGAAAATCGTCTTTCGGACTTGCTTTGTTCGATCTCGTAATCACACATCGTACCTTGCCATCCTTCTTGGGCAGGCACTACATTAGCAACCCATTGTGGATAAGAGGTAACGGTTAGAAACCGGCGCTTATAATCGGCTTTGATTTTCTCGACATCTCGGGACGATGCGACGAACCTTCTATTTCACCGAGAAAACCTTCTTTTGTCGGCAATCGTGTACCACAATATCAATGTCCAAACTGGCATGTCTTCGTATGACCAAGCAAAAACCTCAATATAGTCTCGTAGCATCTGAACCCATCTTTCTTTAACACTTCTCAAGACCCGCTCCTATCTTGATCTCTTTTTGTCTTCATCGATTCACAACCTCCACTTGCTCTTCGTGGTCAGATAACTCGATCTTCTTGTGCGATCGACAAGTTCTCCGGCACTTCACAATCTTCCTCACCTTCTTCTTGGCTTGGTAGATCGGATTATCAAGTCATATTTAGCAATAACATAGCTGTTATCAACGAGATTCGAGTGATTCTCTGTATCACGGGTGTGTAAGAAACACATAGCTTTTGAAGGGTGATAAGGTAAAAGAAAACAAATAATTGAATGCAAAAGTCCAACGATTTTATTGAATAAAATATGCAAATGATGATAATAACCCTCACAAACGAGCCATGATGCCCGGCAAGGCACTAGGCTTTCAAAGTTTATTGTTCAAAACACAAAAAATACGAAAAGCAAAACAAAAACAAGAGTGATTACTCCTGTCTAAAGGAGATTGGTATGACGTCTTCAGTCTTCCAATTGCTGAGCCCCTTGTCTGGAGTTGGGAAGATCCACTTGCTGATGTCGAAGCCGCTATCGTCGTCTTCTATAGCGTGGATTCCACTCTGGCTGATGCGGAAAGGAAGTTGGCCGGCGCGTTCGCGGCGTATCATCTTCTGACCTTTGATGGTGAAGCCTAAACCAGTATTGTCAAATTTGAAAGGAAGATCGGGGAGCTGTCCCCAAATAGCACTACCTCCTTGTTCAACAGCAGCTTGAGCATCTTTCAGCGAGGCCATCCTAGGCGGAACTTGTGTAACTTCAGGAACAAGAGGAGAGTCAATAGGCATGACTCTGGGAATTGTTTCAAAAGCTTGACAGGGAGTCTCGTAGAATTCACCCTCCACCTCGAGGTATCGGAAGGACTGTAGATGACTGACCATATATTCCTCTTCACCACATACTGTGACAACCTTCCCTTTCACCGGTACTTCACGATGCAAGGTAGAGGTAACCCGCCCCATGTATCCAAGTAGGCAAGAGGTGGACGGATGTCCATGACAAAGAAAGTGGAGTCAAAAGTTTGGGAACCGACTTTAACAGAATGGGCTCTCCAATCTGTTTGCTTAGAACCATCAAAAGCTCTCACAATAATGTCAGGCCTCGTAACCAACCCTACGATATCAAGTCGATCAAAAGCAATCTTCGGAGGATATTCAGAGCGTAACCGTATCCACCAAAACATGAGATGTAACGCCTTGCATTCAACAGAGATGTGCAAGGCTTTGTTGTGTTTCTTTCCCGAGTCAAATCAAGATCGTGAGAAACCTAGGCCGTTGTTGGCAGCCGGCTAGCAATACAAACTTCAAACGGTCGGTGTGTTCGGCACGTGAGCATTCTTCAGAAACTTCACCAAGGCATTAGCATGAGCCTCAGAGCACAAGAGCAGAGCGAGCATGGATATCTTGGACGGAGTCTGTCCCAACTGTTCCACAACATTGTAGTCACTCTTCTTGATGATCTTCAGAATTTCCTCCATTTCTCGTTTGGAGGTGTCTTCGGCAACTTCCTTTGGCACTTCTGGTTGAGCAGGATGAGTCACTGGTTCTTTCCCTCTAGCTTGGGGAATGGGTTGAATAGCTGAAATGCGAGCTGGAGTCGCAGTGTCTTTTGGAGGAGAGATATCTGGAGAGTATACTCTTCCGGTTCGAGTCACCTTACTTGATCTGGTGATGTTGTCAATGTCAGGAATGGTAGCTTCAACTATAAGATCTTCAATGGTCAGAGGGTCTTGCTTGACGCCATGATAGTAAACATCAGCTCCACAACTCCAAGGAATAGCTTTGTCAGAGGAATACGGAACCGGTCTGGGAGAAGTAATGATGAGAGGTGCCACTCTAGGCACAGGATCAACAGAGGAAATCCTTATAGTGTTAACATCAGCATAGTCTTCTGGGAAATCGTCACCCCATCCGGTTGCCTTAACATCTTCAATAGGAATTTTGTAGCTTTTAGGAACAGTGTACTTCACCATGTAATCATACTTTCCACTTGGCTGCCCCAAGGTATCCCACACAGATGGTGCAGTTTCATTCACATTGTCGATCTTCAGTTTAGACATATCTTCACACAGCTTCTGCACAGGCGGTTTTAGAAATAGTATCCCACGGTTATCCATCATGCACTGGACACGTCTTCTCAACCAAGCACAACCATCAGGTGTAGATGGGCACCAACGGCAACTCTCTGGGCATCTTGGATTGACACCGGCTTGCAGCAAATTCTTCTTAACAGTCATCAGAGGAATAGTCAAGTCATCTATGTTGAAAACATAAGTATCCTCACCAACAGCATTGGAACTCTTGTCATGGTTAGGCATGGGAGCGTTGATCACATTCAAAGTCTCAACAGGTGAGTCAAATTCAATCTGCTTAGCTTCAATCATATCTTGAATCTTGTTCTTTAGAGCCCAACAATCATCAGTGTTATGTCCAGCGCTATTGGAGTGGTAAGCACACTTAGCATTAGGATTGTATCTCGGAGAGGAAGTGTTGACCGAGGGGATCCTCAAGGTAATCACTCGCTTTCAACATGTGTTGCAAGGCTTGCGACAATGGCATGTTGATCTAAACTGCCTTCGTGGCGCGTTCTCGTTACGCGTTGTCTCACCGAGGTTGTCTTGATGTAGGATGGAGATCACAACCGCCCCCAGATTGAGCGCGGTCGGTCTTGGCTCGGCTTTTCTGACCATACACAACATTGGCTTCTTTCTTACCACCAAAAGATCTTTTCGCAGCATTTGAAGATGTCTCTACCTGAATCTTCCCACTTTTGATACCGACAACGTCAAGATCGGTGAATTCGGCTGAAGAGTTTCCAATCAGATGATTGAAGAACGGACCTGTCAGTGTCCCCATAAACATATCAACCAATTCCCTATTGGACAAGGGTGGTTGAACTCTGCCTACTAGATCTCTCCACTTCTGAGCATACTCCTTGAACTTCTCATCACGACCCATAGACATACTTTGTAGTTGCATGCGAGTGGGCGTCAATTCAGCATTGTACTCATACTGCTTGTAGAAAGCATCTGCTAAGTTACTCCAAGTACGGATACGGTCATTCTCTAGCTGATAATACCATTCCAACTGGTTCGGACAAACTCTCTTGAAAATAATGCACAACATCATCGGTGGGGATTGATCTTCTGGACATAGGATTTCAAATGCAGCTTAGGGCAAGACATGCCATCATACTTAGCAAAAGTTGGAACTTTGAACTTGGGAGGAATCACAACACTAGGGACAAGACTTAGATCATCAAAATTCAGTCCGGACATCTTGTGTTTTCCACAAGATTCGACGGTCTTCAAGTTGTTTGTACTTGTCATCTTCATCGAGTATTGGCCATTATCATAGTCTTTCTCAGGCTCATGCTGACTACCTTCGCCATCACCCTTGTCACTTTGCTCATCCTCCTTCTTTACACTTCCTTCAGAGAGCTCTATTCGACTGACCACTTTAGGACCACCTTTGTAGCGCCCATGTTGAGAAGACCAACAACCTTCTTCTTCCTTGATGAGCTTCTCCATCTTCTTGGCCTTGGACCAAGCCGGTAAACATCTCTGAAACCGAGCATTCGAGCTGGAGGTCTTTGATGACTGTTCAAGAGCCATTTCTGCTAAAATAAATAGTGAGCAAATGAGAAAACCAATCTTCAATGTACCTGTGATGCAATGTTATGCTATGATATGCAATGTTTATGCGAATGCAATGCAATGTTTTCAAGGACCTTAGAGATTTAAATTTGTTAAAACAAGCAATGAACAAAAATTTATTAGTACTCCTTTTATTCTTTTTCTTTTTAAGTACAAAAGATAGTTCAAAACAATAAAATAAAAACATATAAATCCTAAAGCTCTAAGTCTCCCATGGGCGCCTCCTCTTGGTGCCGAGGTAGGCGTTGATGCTTCGCTTCTCGTGAAGTAGCTTGGTCAACTCTAGCACTTTCTTCTCACTTGCATAACACTGAGCTTCAAAGGTATCCCTCTCTTCTTTTAGTTGAATCCAGGATCTCTTCAAGTCTTTAAAATAAGTAGGCATGTCAGGATGGAGAACAGTATAGGGTACGTCACCTATAGCAACTGGTTCCATAATTACTGGTAAAACAGGCGTGAATGGCATCATGAGGTTTTGAGCTCGAGCTCGCACCCATTTGAGGTAAGGTTCCCAAGGAATGGAGTTTTGGTGTCCCAAAGTCTTGGTATCAGTCTTCTTTACCATGCCCCAAGCGTGTATGAACCTTCGTCGGTAATTCTGGAGATCGTGGTTGTAGTCGAACACAATATCTTGGAGAAGCATGTTATGTGGACCATCTCTTCGAGCAAAACCAAACTGACGTAGAGCTAGAGAAGGGTTGTAAGTAATACCTCCCCTTATACCAAGTAGCGGTACATTAGGGAATTCTCCACAACGTTCAATGAATGTGAAGTCCTTTTGAGAAAAAAAGACTCCAACCGATATCTGAATGAGAGAGTGACATTAACCCTTGAGACCATCTCAACCTTTGTTCGTTCTTCAAAACTGATGGAGGAAGGTGCGAAATAAACCACCTGGAAAGTAAAGGTATACAACAAATGAGAGTGCCTTGTCTCTTAGTAGTACGAGTGTGGAGAGAATGCAGAATATCTCCAAGTAAGGTAGGCACAGGATTGTGGGTAAGGAACAACTTGATGGCGTTGACATCTATGAATTGATCCGAGTTAGGAAACAAAACCAAACCATAAATTAGCAAGGCCACAATATCTTCAAATGCATGGAAACTCATAACTTTGAGGAATTCTCGGGCTTTCTTAATTAATAACTTGGAAAGTAAACCCTTAACTCCACTTCT
Organism: Vicia sativa; assembly: GCA_021764765.1. Taxonomy (NCBI): domain Eukaryota; kingdom Viridiplantae; phylum Streptophyta; class Magnoliopsida; order Fabales; family Fabaceae; genus Vicia; species Vicia sativa. The sequence continues at coordinate 48,092,837 of CM038794.1, read as the reverse complement.
AGTTTCCCAATTGGCTTCAATGTCTGAGCGCTTAAGATGTAAGGCTGATGCAATGTCTTCGTACTTATGAACCTTTTCTAAACCGGGTGAATGGCATTTGGTCAAGAACAGGTATCCCAAGTAGCTTAGAGAACTCTTCCAAGGTAGGAACTAACTGATAATCTGGGAATGTAAAGCAATGGTGTTTCGGATCGAAGAACTGGAATAGGACATGCATCATATCTTCTTCAAAACCGGAGATAACCAAATCAAGCAGATAACCATGTCTTTTGATGAACTGAGCATGGTCGGGAATTTCTGAAACCAATTCTTTGAGCTGAGAAGGTATACCCATGAAGTTGATTCGGATAGTCTTTCTAGAAGCCATAATACCTACAAAACAGACAGAGCAAAGATAAATCCCTAGGTCCTTGAAATAGTTAGAAATGATATGCAATGCAAATGATGTCATGATGTCATGTTTAGCACACACAAACAATTCACACAATGAGCCTAGTTTTAAGGCTTGCATGAGATTACCCCACCAAAAGTTTGAGTTGGTTCATTCTGTCCTATAATAGTAACCAGGTTCTAGGAATCTCACATCATTGATCTTTCTCGTAGGCGTTTATTTCAATACGACTACCAAGTGGTCGATCGAAAATATCCCAAAAGTCTGATCTTAATGAGCGTAGCATCAAGTATCAACCAACCTTAGTCTGCACCAAAACCGGCCATCTCACTACCTTCTAATGGCCAAGATGGGTCAATTAAGGTTCTAAAATTTTAGTTAGTGCTTGATGACACCACGCAAAAGCCAAATACTATCCTCAACTTGGGAATGAAGAGTATTAGGACATCCAAAGTGTCACACTAACGTAGCCATCATATTGACCGTTTTGATATACGTCTAATGGTCGCGACGATTTATTGCTACTTACCTAAAAGGAAACCCGGATCCGGGTGTAGGATCCCCCATAAATATAATACCCAAGCAACCCTTAAAGATAAAGCAAGCAAGTCAAACAGAAAGCAGTAAAAATGATCTAGAAATCCCTAAGGCATTCTCTCTTTTTAGGGTGTCTCCCCAGCAAGTCGCCAGTTCTGTAACACGGTGAACTGACTATGTAGGGTTTTGTATCGCAAATGTGCGGATAGCAAGAGTCGCCACCGACTTTTCTTTTATCCAATTAAGGGAAGGTAAAAAGTACATAAAAAGACCTTCGTTAGATTCTGAGTAAGGGAGAAGGTTATGAAAAGGGAAGGTATTAGCACCCCTTTCCATCCGTAGTTATCTACGGGCTCTTAGTTGCTCTTAGATCACCTTAAAATTGCTTTCTGTGTGTTTGAAAAATGTTGAAAAGGCATTTCGCTTTGACTTTGTAATGATTCATGTAGGAATGTATACAAAGTGTTCGAAAATGTTTCGTTTTTGAAAAGAGTTTGAACTTTGACAAAAGTGTGTGGTGCAAAAAGTATTTGATAGAGCAAGCAACTAAAAGTCTTATTACCTACTCAGAATTTGTCGTTTTCTTGCTATTTTACGTTCCTTTAGAATAGTGCTATCCATACCATTAGTTGGTAGGTAACCCTATTCGTTGGATGTAAGCGGGACATTCGAAGGGACATCGTATGGTCATAGAAAGCAACTTGTAGGAAGTATCCTAGCACATTCGGACTATCATCATTTTCGTAGGCGACAATCGAGGGTCAAGATCATGTATTCGGAGGCGACATCGTGGGTCTTATGATCTTTGTATCGAAGGGACTATGATGATTTGTTTGGAAGGCAACGGTGCTAGAATACCTCTACGTTCGAGGGACTTGACCATTTGAATTCGTAAGGCAACGAGAGAGAATTACCCTAAGGGGTGCGTGTGTGAAAGAGTGTGTCAATTCAGATATTTTTAGCTTGGAGTTATGAGTGATCTATGTCCGATTTTAATCTTGCCATACACGCCTAATTACTAGCGGTTTATAGGGTGCGGAAATTAAAATGTGGGAATGTAAAGATGCGGAAAGATAAATCCTACGCTATTGCATGGCTTTGGGGCAGATACATAATTTAACCGTGCGGAAAATAAAAGCCCTAATTAAAACTATTACATCCCATAAGCAGTTACATTATTGGAAAAAAGAAAACAGCAAAAAGAAATCGTCCGAAACGGGATAACCTGTGAAAAGATGAGAAAATCGGAAAATACGAGGAAATCGAATAAGAGGAAAATGTTAGTAAAAATGCAAATTTTTAGATGAGAAAAATATTTCATGCTGGAAATAACATTAACATGCTAAAATAATTTTTTGGGATTTTTTGGATGCAATTTAATAATTAAAAACTAATTAAAAGTGATTTAAATGGTAAATTAGGAATAAAAATAAATATGCATGCAAAATAATATCTTTTTTAATTTTATAAATTAAATAAACATTTTCTGAAAATAATGCAAAAAGAAAAATATTTTTTGGTATTTTTAAATGCATGATAAAAATTATTGAAATAAATTAAAATGAATGCAAAAATATTAAATAATATGAAAATATGAAAATATGAAAAAAATGCAAAGTTTGTAAAAAAGGAAGCAAATCTGGTCCTGATGAGGTTCGAATAGGGGACCTGGACGAGTATCTTTGCATAGTGAGCGCCTTAACCAACTGAGCCAGCGTGTCCAACTGTTTAGAAACCGGAACGAGTGGAATGTAAACACGCGTCGCTCCCTGACTGCCTCCATCACGCGCCAAGCTTCGTCTTCCTCAATTTGAATTTTTGAAAATTCAGCGTCGGCCTTTGCTCGACGCTACAACCCTGGCTAAATCAAAAATCACATACAGATAATATAAATGAATTCTGAAACCATAGATCAATTGGAAACATCATTCTGAATGCATTGGTAATGGTCTCGAGGTCCAATTTTTCCGTTTAAGAGAAACCCTAAATCGTGTTCAGGAACCCTAGTTATGGCATATCACGTTTCCGGCCATGAAAACTCAATTGGATGACCCAGAAAGTTTGCAAACCTTGCTCTAAGCACGAAACAAACACCAAAACTCGTTAATAATGCATGAATAATAAAACACGATTTTGAAAAAAATATGAACAAACCGATTCGTGATTTCTTAATTCTGGATGCTTTTGGATGATGTGAGGGTCTGGAATGCTTCCAGGGATGTCAAGGAATGTGTTTGAATCCTCAAAAACAATTGAAACAGGCTGGATCGATGGTTACCAATTGCTTGCAAGCCACAGATTTTTTGAGCTTCAATAGGGTTTCTCCAGCCAGTTTTTCTACCCTAATTCGTGTGGCATGTGTTGTATATATATAGCAGATGGATTCAGAGTTGATTTGAGAAAGAATCAATCACTAATCAATGCAAAACATATTTGATTTTGTACCAAATCAAATTTCCATCTTTTTGATCAATTTTCAATCAAATCTTGCCATATCCAACCAAATTTCGAAATTTGCTAGCTTTATTGAGTTGCTTGGATCTCAAGGAAGAGAGAAAAATCAAATTTGCATTTAATTTTGATTTTATACTTTATTTTTAAATTTAATTTGTATTTAAATGAATAAATTCCAAATTAAATAGAAAAATAAAATAAAAATTCGTGGCATTGGGCTTGGATATTCCTAATTGCATAAGGAACAAGTTTGGATAAAGAAAAAGTAAGCCCATTTGCAAAAATTTTGATTTTGAGAGGTATTTCTCTTTGTGCACTTCTTCAAAATTGCCCAACTTGTGAATGGTGTATCTTGCTCAAATTTCCACATTTTTGAGTGTTCTTGGACTTTTTGGAAAGCTCTAAGAGTCCTATAACTAACCTTTTTGGTCTCATCTCAATTGGAGTTTCCATGCTCAATATATCTTCAAAACAAAATGTTGACTTTTTGTTGACTTTTGAAAAGGACCTGTAATGTTTTGACCCATACCTCTCAAATGAAGCATTTTTTGAACATTCTTGTGAGACATGAAGTTGTAGGGAATGGAATTTCTTTCAAAAAAAGAGGTGGTGGAAAATTTTTTGAGAAAGTATGAAGAAGTTATGATCAGTCAAAGTTTGGTTGACTTTTCACTGAGAAACCCTAATTTAGAAAGTTTGACTTTTGAGCAAATCTTGAGTTTTCTTGATGAATCATGATCAACCCTTGATCAAATGAGGAATGTAACTTCAAAATGAGGATGTTGACCAAAAATCATGAAGTTTGACTGTATGTTGACCACAGTTGACTTTTTGTCCAATACAACTTATTTTCAACCATCTGAGCAATTGTTTGAGGAAACTTGACTTGTGAAGCTTGAAACTTGACATGGAGCACATTTGAAGCATATGAGGAGGCATGATGAACATTGGAGATGTTGGAAATCCAATTTGATCTGAGAATCACCAAACCCTAGTTTGGGTTGGTTGTCTAGGAGAGGGTTTGTCTGATCAACCCTTGTGAAATCCTTGAGTATGGATGTATGGAATGTCTTGAGAAGATGGAGGGCAAATTTTGGGGTATGACACTGTGTTTAGAAGACAAGGGATGTTTCTGCGAAAGAAGTTTTAATTGTTAATTGTAATTATTGTTGTTATTTTGCTGTAATTGTTGATTAAAATTATTTGTTTTAGCCAAAATTTTCCAAAGGGGGAGATTGTAAGTTCCTTGTTTTTAAGGATTGGAATTAATTTTAGTAAAACAAATAATAGCAACAACAATGTAATGTACAATAGGATGTTTAACTTAAATAAAAAGAACATGTAATCCTATTGAAATGTCTGAACATGTTGTGTTAAATTAAATCAACATCTGGAACAACATGTCGAAGGAGATTATGAATCCTATGTGGCGTATTCTTGAAGGCATATGTGAAGGTCCAGAAGATTCAATCAAGAGTTAAGAAGAAAAATCAGGAAATCAAAGACTTAAGACCTTGCTTATAGCAGAAGTTTTCTGGAGTTTGTTTTCTACAGTTTGTTATAGCTGATATGTTGTTGTTTGAAGGCCCGAGTCCAATTTGGGATCAGGTTATAAATAAGGAGTTTGTAACCTAGTTTAGGTAGCTATCCAAATTATTAATGATGCAGTCATTAGGGTTTACCGTGTATGAACCACCCAAATTGTGGGATGGTCACTGAGTTTTACCTCAAAGCCCGTAGGCAAGAGGAATGTTGTTCTCACTCAGAAGTTGTGAAGCAATGAGTTGAGTTATGTTCTTGGAGGAAGTTGTGAAGTAACTCTAAGGTGTGTTATAAGTTAGAAGCATGTTTCTTTAAGTCTTATATAGTTTATGACATAAGTGTATCTTTTGATCATGTGTGTTTGAAGGGTGTCTTCAAGTCTTGTGTTTTTGTTATAACCACTGCGTGTGATTGAGGAGGTGTGAGAGGGGTTCTCATATCTAAGAGGTTCTTAGGTATAAATTGCACTGGGTATTGATAAAGTGAGGAGTTATAAATGGGGTTGTTTATCTCTGAATTAATACTGCTGATAGTGGATTTCATCTTTGGCTTGGAAGCCTCCAGATGTAAGTGTGTAGCACCGAACAGGGTCAACAATTCTCTGCGTTCTTTATGTTTTTCCTGCACTGTTAATTTTACCTTGTCTGTTTGTTTAATACCATATCAGATGTCTTGACATCCTTATAGGACATCTGATTCTGCTGCACCAGAATTTCAGAAATGTTTAAGTGGAAAACAATTTATCATTGCAAAATACTATAGGTAACTTTAAGCTTTCAAGAAGGCATGCCATGTTTGATCAAAGAAATGGCCCAATTTTAAGTGAGTTTTCTCCAAATCCTAATGGCCATATCTCTCAGCTCAAGTATCCATTTAAGATTATTCTTTTTGCATTGTGTTATACTCCATGAAAGCTTCATTTGGCTCAAGAAAGATTTGAAAATGCACGAGGGAATTGGATTTGGCATTAGTGCAAACATTGTGCCAAAAATTTGTTTCAAATTCATTACATGTTTTTCCATTTCTTTGTAATTCTATTTAAAAGCCAAATTAAGCCTTATTTTCGTGTCTAATCATGTTTAGCAATCTTCCATAAGTAATTAGCACCTTGAAACACAAGTTTTGGTCGCGTTTTGATTCCAAACAAGTCACACTTAACTCGTGCACATGACCTTGCACGAATTCACTCTAAACCTCACTATTTCTTCCAATTCTCGTCACCATTCGCTTTTCTATAAATATAGGATCTTCCCTCACTCATTTTCTCAAGCTTTGATATCTAGAAATACCCTATCAAACTTCCTTCATACCTCACTTTTCTGAAATCGCGAATTCATAGTAAAATCACCCCCAGTTCCAAATTGATCACTTTTTAATATTCCTTAAACTTCACTGAAGCTAACAGAACAAGAATCGTGCTTAAGGTGTCCTAAATCGTGTTAGCCAAGTCAAGTTTCAGAGCTATGAAATTGAACTTCGTTCAAGTAGAAAACTTCACCACATCAATCCAAACAAGTTACTAATCAATTGTCCACTTTCTTCTGATTCTAACACTTCTTACAGTTTGCCTTTTCATCAAGAATTGAGGATTTAATTTCAAAACTCATTTTTATACTTTACTTGGTTTTTCTCAAATCTACTGAAGTACAATTTAAATAAATTTTTCGCGAGAGTACCATTGAAATCTTCTTGAAGAGACGAAGCGAACGGCACTAGTCTGAGCTCGTGATTTTTCTGTTTGCAAAACCTGTAAACCGAGATTGGACGGAGGTTGAAGATGACCAGTGTGTCATCATCAACCAATGATGTGGTACCAACTATTTTTTTAAATCTGATTTAAAAAATAAATGATCCAGTGGTTTATTCACTAGAGTCCTGATATGCATAGCGCGCCATGTCCTTTGGATGTGATTACTAATGCATTTTGACAATATCTTATGGTCCACATTTTTTCGCTTAATTTTAATTTTAAAAATTGATCAAGTATGGTTTCCAATAGGGTTCATATCGAGTACAATGCGCCAGGTGTCTTGGATCTATTTACTAACGCATTTTGACTATTATCTGATGGTCCACGTTTTTTTGGTTTATTATTTTATTTTCTGATTTTCTTTTTAACTGATTTAAACTTCAAAAATCCATAAAAAATTCATTTCTAATCAAACAATTGTGAAAAAATTCGCAAAAATATTTTCAAATATTATATTTCTGGTTTCTATTTTTTATTTTTTTTATTTTCAAATTTAATTTTTTAATGATTTTTCTCTTTTATTTGAATTGTTTAAATGTTTAAAATAATTTTTGACATTTTTTAATTCTGAAAAAATTAGGGATGGATATAATAGTCTCTTGACAAATACTGGTGACCTCATTTTATATTTATTTTTGACTTTACTATTTTTTGCCAATTTTGGTTTATTTTAGTTATTTTCTTTTATTTTAAAAATAGTTCTAGGTCTCAAAAACTTCTAAAAATTTTGTCAACATTTGTTGACCTTTGCTTGACCTTGGATAATTTTCTTGGAATTTTTTATTTTGATGTATGGATAACATTATGTATTTTATCAATAAAAATCTAGTTAAATAATAAATTTTAAAATCATTTATTATTATTATTTTATTTCTTTAATTATTAAATAATCGTTTCTAACTTGGCTTCATTTTGGGACATAAATTTCATCAACATCAATGGAATTTTGGTGTTGATAGGTCTCAAGACCAAATCCACCAAGATGGTTGATTGATTTTGATGAAGTTAGACCAGATGAATTCATCTGACACATTGTGGATTTTGTGACTTGTTCCCCTCCCTCTTCATCTCATCCCATTCTTCTTTTTTACATGTGTTGCAAACATCAAGAGGGTGATCTACATATCATTCCTCTAGTTTTTCTTTTCAACACATATATCATTATTGACCGGCCTCGTTATAGAGTTACCTCTATATAAGTTACTTGGCGATTGCTTATTATAGCTTTACAATTTGTCCCTCGGATAAGAATGTTGGTTCTTCGTGGCCCAAGCTTTATGCTTAAAATTGTCCAAGTATGATTAAGTGTTGCGATATGGCCAATAAATTTGTCGATTCATCACGTAGAGGTTTTGATTCTATCAATCTTCTGATGAGTCCTCATAACCTTTGACCTAGGCTCATGGTTTAAATCATTGCGAACCATACGATCTTATTTTCTTTTCCTTTCTTTGTATGATTGATTTTTTTGCGGCCCAAGACTTGAACTTGTAATCCCAAGGATGATTAGATTTTAAGATATAGCCAGTAAAGTTGTCGGTTAATCGTGTAGATGTTTTGACACTATCAATCTTCTGATGAGTCCTCATAAACTTTGACTTAGGCTCAACATTCAAATCATTATGGATCATTCATATGAAACCAACTAAAAACTAATCACTAATTACTAACATTTAAATTCTCACTTTATTTTTTATGCTTTATTTATCGTTTTATTTTAATTTCGGCATTCATTATCATATTTATGTTTCTGTTATTTTCCTTTTGTCCACTTGGACCTTTTTACATTGGTTGATTCATTAATAAAATACCAAAACCTTAAAAAACTGTTAACTAAGATTTGGTTACTTTTCCTATGCTCGAAGACTGATTCTTTGACTTAGGATTAGGACCTTGACCTTAACTCGAAGACTCTGGGATCTTGTTATTTTTCTGTCTCTTTTTGGGTTGTTATTTTCTCTATGTGCAGGTTATTTTGTTTATACTCGTCTATGAGTGGATTTCCTCTAAATACAATTGTTACTCTGCCCAATTTTTGAAGACGTAATTTCATCTGAGGCATAGGTTCATTTGAGACTTGGTATTTTTGTCTGGTTACTTCTTGGTTTGTTTTGTGAATCCAAAGGATGAGATTATTGTATTGGCTTCTTGATGTCAAGTACTGGTTTCTCATTTGGTTAGATCATTCTTTTACCTTTACCTTTTACTTTTGGTACTTAGGATAGCCCCTGAATCTCCTTCCATCTTCTTTAATTTTAAAAATCTTCTCCCTCTTTTTAAAAAGCTTCTTGTTTTCTAACTCGAACCGCTTTCATAATAAACTTAGAATTAGGTCCATGCATTTTCAAAAATTATTTTTCTTAATAAACCACTAACCAACTTAATAATACTTTGACGTCTTTTCTAAGAATAAAAGTCAATTAACCTCACTCACACTTTTTGAGCCATTTTGGATTTTCTTTTTTAAAAACTTTTCTCAAAAGATTATAATCTTGTCGATTCTTTGTAGTGATGCGAACTACTATACTTCTATGATATATAGTGAAGTGTGACATTTTCCACTTGGTGTTGAGTGATGCTTGTTGATGAAAATATGAGCTATATCCTCCACTTTGAGTTGATGAAATGATCCTTTATCATGATTGGGGGTAGTAAGTATGTTTGCCACTCGGGAGGTAGTTATGAAAAGGGAAGGTATTAGCACCCTTTCCATCCGTAGTTATCTACGAGCTCTTAGTTGCTTAGCTCACTTTGAAAAATTGCTTTCTATGTTTGTGTAGTTTGAAAAGTATTTTGAAAAGACATTTCACTTTGACTTTGTAATGATTCTCGTTAGAATGTATACGAAGTGTTTGGAAATGTTTGTTTGGAAAATGTTTAACTTTGTAATGATTCTCGCTGGAATGTATACAAAGTGTTTGAAAAGTTTTTGAAAAGTGTGAGGTATGAAAAGTATTTTGATTGAGAAAGAAACTAGGAGTCTATTACCTACTCTGAATGGTCGTTTCCATATTATTTTCCTTCTCCTTTAGAATAAGGATATCCATACCATTAGTTGGTAGGTAACTTTATTTGTTTGGATGTGAAGGGACAATCGAAGGGTCATTGTTTGGTCATTCAAGGCAACATGTACGGATACCTTAGCAATTCGTAGGGACGATCATCACTTTTCGTAAGCAAAAATCGAGGGACGAGATCATGTATTCGTAGTATACGTCGAGGGTCATTGAGGGACTATGATGTTTGTATCGAAGGGACTATGATGATGTTATTCGTAAGCGTCTTTGCTAATGGTACCCCTTTGTTCGAGGGACATGACCATTGTTTATTCGTAAGGCAACAAGAGAGAATACCCTAACGGGTGTGCAAGTTTGAAGAGTGTGTTGTATTCAGATATGTTATCTTGAAATTAGAAGTATCTAGCGTTGATTTTAATCTTAGCATGCAAACCCTAATTACTAATAGTTAGATATATGTACAGGAAAAGTAAAGTGCGGAATGTAAAAGTGCGGAAATGTAAATCCTACGCTATTACATGGATTTGGGGCAGATACATAATAGGAGCCAGGGATCGAACCTAATTATATGAAGAAAATATTTTTTTTGAAATTTTCTAGATTAATTTTAATGTGGAAAAAGTAATTAAAAGCTAATTTATGATTAATTAACAATTAATTAAAACAAAAGTGAAAAAAAGATTTTTTAATGTTAAAAATTAAATAAGTATTTTTCTGACCTAAATGCTAAAAGAAAATATTTTTTATGATTTTTGTAGTATTTTAGAAAAATGTTTCAAAGTAAATTAAATTGAAAAGAAAATATTGAAAATATGAAAATACGTTAGTTTGGAAAAGAGATAAAAATATATGTAGGAGCCAAGGATCGAACCCAGGTCCTCTCCCTCACGTGCGCGCGCCCTTGCCATCTGTGCCAGCCTATTTTTGTGTTAGTAAAATGGATGAAATATATTATAAAGGAAAACGAAAATTTGAAAATTATTTAAAACCAAAAACGCGCGCGGACACTGTTCACGTTCTTCTTCGTTTTGAATTTTTAAAAACCAGTTACCCATGGCTTGCTCGTGGGTATCAGAGTTTACCCACAGCCACATCTCCAAACCTGCAAATAAGCATCTATCAATGCAAAATAAGAACCCAGATCAACTGCAAACAACCTCATAAATCGAAAGCACATGTTAATTTGTACTAAAATCGCTTCTAACTGGGGTTTTGAAAAACTTGGCCACAGAACCCTAACAATGATGAGTCACCATTCCTGCATCAATCTTCAAAATTAATGATTCAAATACGTTCTAAACAATCATATGAACATGAATATATGCTTAGATTTCATTTATAATGCGTAAATCATAGAAATCAAAATTTGAAAAGAATATGCAAACCGTGGAGATGGTTGGGATGATTTTGTGTGCTTCAGGGCTTGGTGATGATTGGAAAATGTTCCTGGGATGTTGAGGATGCTTGTTTGATCCTCAAAGGTGGTTGAAAGAGGCTGTAAGGTTGAACCCAAAGTAGATTTTTCTTCAAGTTCTTTGACACTTTTTTAGGGTTCTTGGAGGCAAGAATTTCGTTTCTTTGGCATCTGGGATCAGTCTATACATATAATGGATGGTATTAGGTCAAGAATCAATGAGAAAATATATGCTCATCAATGAAAAAATATTTGATTGGAATCAAACCAAATTTTGCCTTTTTTGAATAAATTTCAATCAATTCTCTTGCCTAATCAAGAAAATTTCAAAATTGACAGCTTGTGTGGCTTGCTTGGACCTCAAGAATGTTAAAAAACAATGCTTGCACTTAATGTTTTGATTTTATATCTTTTATTATAATTAAATTGAATTTAAATGAATAAAAATTCAAAATAAATAAGATAAATCGTACAAGGGCGTGGCATTAGGCTTGGAGGTTCTAATTAAGATTAGAAACAAGTTTGAATCAAGAAAACTTGGGCCCATTTAGAAAACATTTGATTTCTCTAATTATTCTCTTCATGACCTCCTCAAAAATGTCAAACTTGCACAACTTGTATCTTGCTCAATTTTCAACATTTTTTGGTGTTCTTTGACTTTTTAGAAATCTCAATATGTCCTCTAAGCACTCCTTTTGGTTTCATCTTGATTTAAGTTTCCATGTTCATGTACACTTCTTTGCAAAAAGATGACTTTTTGTTGACTTTTAGAAGGACCTCTAATGTTTTGATCCATAACTCTCAAATGATGCATCTTTGGTCAAATCTTGTGAGACATGAAGTTGTAGAGAATTGAATTCTATTCAAAATGAGCTTTTGTGGAAAAATTTCTGATAAAGTATGTGAAAGGTATGCCTGGTCAAAGTTTTGTTGACTTTTTGTCCAAAAACCCTAATTTGGAAACTTTGACTTTTGAGCAAAGCTTGACTTTTCTTGATGAATCATGAGCAAACCTTAATCATACAATGAATGTGACTTCAAAATATTGATGTTGACCAAAAATGATGAAGTTTGACTGTATGTTGACCACAATTGACTTTTTGTCTAATACAACTGATTTTCAACCATTTGAGCAATTGACTGTGTAAACTTGAGCTGTTAGGCTTGAAACCGGACACGGTGATCCCTTGAGACATATGAAGAGGTATGATGACCACTTGAGGTACTAGAAATTGATTTTTCTTGAGATAATCAAAACCCTAGTTGTGGGTTGATTGCTTAGGAGAAGGTTCATTTGGTCAACCCTTGAGAAATTCTTGAATATGGAGATGTGGATTGTCTTGAGAAACAGGAGGGAAAATTTTGGGGTATAACATTGTGTTCATCGCTTCTTCCCAGAAGTGTTTAGCCATATTAGTTTCATTAATCATGGTTTTGGCCATTTCTTGCAATGTTCTATTCTTTCGTTCTACAACTCCATTTTGTTGGGGAGTTCTAGGACAAGAGAAATCATGAGAGATGCCATTTTATTTAAAATATTTTTTAAAAAACTAGTTTTCAAATTCTCCCCCATGATCACTTCTAACCTTTATGATCTTAAACTCATTTTCATTTTGAACTTGATTACAAAATTCAAAGAACACATATGTGTCTCATCCTTGTGTTTTAAGAACTTTACCCATGTCCATCTGCTATAGTCATCTACAATGACCAATCCATACTTCTTTCCTCTAATGGATGCAGTTTTCACTGGTACAAATAGATCAATATGCAGAAGTTCTAATTGCCTAGAGGAAGAAACAACATTTTTTGATTTAAAAAAGGGTTTTGAAAATTTTCCCTTCTGACATGCTTCACACAGAACTTCTGAGTTGAACTTCAAATTAGGAAGTCCTCTGACCAGATTGAGTTTGTTAATTTGAGATATTTTTCTCATGCTAACATGTTCCAATCTTCTGTGCCAGAACTATTATTCATCGTTAACTGACAGAAGGCATTTTACATTATGAGTTTTAAGATCAGAAAGATCAATTTTATATATGTTGTTCTTTCTCTTGCCAGTAAACAAGATTGACCCATCTTTTTGACTAATAGCCCTACATGACTTTTGATTAAAGATTATGTCATAACCATTGTCACTTAGTTGACTTGTGGACAATAATTTATGCGATAATCCTTCTACTAACATAGCATTAGAAATAGAAGGGAGGTTACCGTTTCCAATGGTTCCAGAACCAATGATTTTTCCTTTCTGGTTACCTCCAAATTTTACTTCACCTCCAGGTTTAAGTTCCAGGCTTTGGAACATAGACTTTCTTCTTATCATATGTTGTGAGCATCCAAAGTCCAGGTACCATGATTGGTGTTTCAACTTCACTATTAAGGACATCTGCAACATAAATTATTTTCTCCTTAGGCACCCATATCTTTTTGGGTCCTTTCTGGTTAGAGTTTCTAAAGTTCTGTTTAAACTTTGGATTAACATGAAAACTTTCAGAGATATGTATTTTATATCATGTGTGTGACCATAGCTAAATTGTTTGTGCGTAGTTTATATGTGATCACCATTTCATCAACAGGTTTAGGTTTATATGTTTCTTTCCCTCTGGGAGTTTCATATCCAATTCCTCTTCTATTGTTTCCACTAACACCATATATCATTGAAGCCATTTTGCTTCTATCTATGCTTTTAGCAAGAAATTTTTGAAAACTATAGTCATATTCGTTAAGAATATCTTTTGAACTTGAAGCAAGATTCGAACTAGAGATTTTTGAACTTTTGGAAATCATCTTTGAGGTAATGTTATTTTCTTTTAGTTCTTTAAAATTTTAGATACAAGACTCTTTATAAGTTTCTTGTATTTGATCTTGAGTTGACTATGGTTTTCTAGAAGTTCTGATAAACTATCTACCAATTCAGCTCGAGTATCAGAAAATACCTCTTCAGGTTCTAATCCAAAGCCTGAGTCATCTACTGTTGTGGCCATAAAATCTAGGTTGGCATGCTCATCTTCTGAGTCAGATTCAGCTTCATAAGATTTTGAGTCATCCCAGGTGGCTATAATTCCATTCTCCTTTTCAAACCTTTTCTTTGGCTTTTCTCTTTGTAGCTTAGGACAATCACTTCTGAAGTGTCTTGGCTCTTTGCATTAATAGTAAATGACGTTTCTTTTGCTAAACTTCTTGTGTCCAGAAGATTCTCCTCTATCTTATGATCTTTTGTAGTTTCTGAACTTCTTTTGCCTGTGCTTCCACATTTGGGTTATCCTTCTTGAAAGTAGAGATAGCTTATCTTCCTCTAACTCTGAATCTTTAGAGCTTCCTTCTTCATCCTGAAAAAGCATTAGTATCAAATTTTTTAGTATATTTTAGAGCAACCGACTTACCTTTCTTCTGGGGCTCATATTCATCAAGCTCTATTTCATGACTTCTCAGCATGCTGATAAGTTCTTCTAAGGATATAGCATTCAGATCTTTCGAGACTTTGAATAGTGACCATTGGTGCCCATCTTCTGGGTAAACTTTTGATGATATTTCTTACATGGTCTGCCTTGGTGTATCGTTTGTCTAGAAATCTCAGGCTAGCAGTTAAAGTTTGAAATCTTGAGAACATTTCCTCAATGGACTCATTTTCTTCCATTTTGAATGCCTCGTACTTCTGGATGAGAGCCAGAGCTTTAGTTTCTTTGACTTGAGCATTTCCTTCATGTGAAATTTTGAGTGTCTCAAAAATATCATATGTTGTATCTCTGATGGTAATCTTTTCGTACTACATTTTTGAAATGGCATTCAGCAGGATATTTCTTGATTTGTGATGATTCTTAAAATCTATTTTCTGTTGTTTATCCATTGTTTTTCTATCTATCTTTTTTCCGTCATTATCTACTAGATGTTTATAACCATCTAAGACCATATCCCATAGATCAGGGTCATAGCCTAGAATTAAGATTTTTAATCTATCCTTCTAGTATTCAAAGTCTTCTCCATCAAAGACTGGTGGTTTTGTGTTGTTGTTGTAATGATCAGTTTCCATTTGTGTTTTCCTTTTGGATCTTTTCTGACACGGTTAAGTGTCTGCACCCAGAACCAAGAGCTTTGATGCCAATTGAAGGCTTAGAAAACACTTAGAAGGGGGGTTGAATAAGTTTTTCCCTTTTAAATTTTCTTTTACTTAACAACAATCTAAACACACAATGATTTTTATCCTGGTTCGTTTGAAACTCAAACTACTCTAGTCCACCCGCCAAGGTGATTTTTCCTTTCTCAAATAAGGACTTAATCCACTATAATCGAAAGATTACAATTGCACAACCAACTGTTGTGACTAAAAACAATGCACAACCCTACTGCAAGTAACTAACACCTCTAAGACTCTCTAGTCCTAGCCCTTTTGAGAAATCTGACCCAACTGGTCTCTCAAGGAACAATTACACAAGAACTTCTAACAAAGTGTATAAGTTTGCTTCTAAAAAAGTTGTATCACAAAAGTGAATTTTACCCAAGACTGTTTAAGCTCAAAGCTGAAAATAATCTTAACAAAGAATAGTATTGATTTTGACAGCGTAAGTTTTCTTTCAGAATTTTGTGAATGGTTGTTTACTTCTTTGAAAGTTTGCTCTTTATATAGCTTCTAGAAATTGTTCAGTTGCATTCCGTTGCGTGTCTTGGATAATGAGTAACATAGTGAATGTTTCTTGACTGCATGTGCTTTGTTTTCTCAATGAGCCTTGGAATTTGATCCACTCAAGTGCTTAAGCTATCTTAGCCTTAGTAGAGTAACGGTACTATAGCATACTTTGTCTTAGAAGATGACGTATAGAAGAATCATGATCTTCTGCAAGCCTTGTTCAAAGTATCTTCTAATCGGTGGTTTCCTTGGTGCTTCTATCAAAGGTTGCGTTAGCATGCTTCTTTCAGAATTTGCTTTCAGCGTGCCTGTCCAGAAGTTTCATTCATCATTAGAATTTCTATTACTTGTTTACTCAGCATAATTTTGATATTTCTTTATTCTAGAGTGCTTGAGTCAGAACATCATCTAAAATGGAAACAATACACATCTGAGTATAATATTTATTATACAAAATTTATTTCACTTGTTATCATCAAAACTCTAAGATATGATTAGAACCAAACTACGTTCTACCATCTAATACCTTCCCTTTGCATAACTAACCCCCGTACTTTGATCTCTATTTTTCAGAATTTTGTTCGCTCTTTTTCCCAGTCCTTTGGAAGAAATAAAAGAGCGGTGGCGACTTCATTGTTATGTTTACAAGTTGAGTAAATCCAATGGCTTAGTCTCGAAATTTTTTGCCACTGCATTCATGATATAAGAAAATTAAATTAATAGATCATATCGTTCCTATTTCACCACATAACCTTCATCATGACGACAATCCTACCCTCTTCCGTATCCTCTTTGTTGCAAATATAAAAAAGAACCGACTTAATAAGTGTAATATTAGTCTTTTTCTTATAAATTAGATAATTAGACCAGAATAGTGCAAATTAAAGAATAAAATAAGATTATAGAACAATATTTAAATAAATGTAAACTTGTGATTTTTTTACACCATTTTTTGTGTAGCTAGTGGGATTTGAATCCACACATTCAATGTAAACTTGTAATTTAAATTACAAATATCTATCTATAATAAATCTATTGTCTAAACTCACCAGTTTACCCTTTTACTTTTAAAAATTTACACGGTAAAAAGGGCTAATTAATAAACAAGGATTCGATTTGATTTTGTGAGATCATATATATATATATATATATATATATATATATATATATATATATATATATATATATATATATATATATATATATATATATATGCATAGGTCAAGAAGGTTATTTTTGGATCAAATGATTTTATCTTCATCATGCATAAGTTTCTAAAATTGGATGTTCGGACAATTGAGGAAACTTATGATTTTTGTTCCATAATTCAAGGAGTTTTACATAATTGGTTCAACCCTAGCTTGTGGATCAACAACAAATTGAGTGAAGATTTTGAAACCCATGGACTGCTAAGGAGTTTAAAAACCTAAACCTAATGTTAAGAACTTAATAAAAAATAGGCTTAAACGCACTTTATGTTCCCTTATATTCAAGATTTTTTAGTTTTACTGCCTCTATTTTAAAAGCCAACTTTTTAGTCCCTAAACTTTATATCACTCGGGATTTTGTTGGTCCCCCTATAGTTTTGTATATGCGGTGCCCTTATTAATGATATGAGACTGCTACAATAACTCCATACAATGTGTGTTCATCTAATGTAAAGTTACTGTAGCTGTGTCATGTCATTAATAAAGGCGCCACATGTGAAAAATTAGAGGAAGACAAATAAAATCCCGAGTGAAGTAAATTTTAGGGACCGAAAAGTTATAACATGTTTCACATGTTTCAAGTGTGTTTTGTTTTTGTATGTGTAACACCCCAATTCTACCCCTCGTAATTAATAATAAAACCAGAGTTTCAAAATTTCATCCAACAAAACTGAGGCATCACATATTCACATTTTTATCACTTTGCATTATAATGCACATCACAAAAATCAAAAGTCGGATATACCGATTCATATCATAATTCATCATAAAAACATATAACTATTCACAACACAGCGGATGTGTTCACAAAATATACATATCATCATGTTATCATCAATACATAAAGTTATAACATCATAAGATAGTATACATAAACTATCCTATCAAAATAATAATGTCGCCCAAATCCCGAGTGTTACTACGATCAGAGCAGAGCGACTCAAAATAAAGAGACTCGAGCTAATCCTCATCATCCTCGTGGATCACCTGCACGTTACCAATATAAAGGCAACGACGAAACAAGTAAAGGGTGAGATACTCCAAAACATATAATTAAAGGCATGATAAAATATATAAATAGTTTTGGAATTATAAATGATATAAGTTAATAAGAGTATGTCAACATATACCAAAACCTCACATACTGTAAAGTAGCATTTAGTGTATAAAATTAACACTTTAACTTCGTCACATAATCATTATACTTGTATCAACACAAGTATCATGTATCATTGCAATTCAACATCATCCTTCAATTAGAACCCAACGCCAAACAAATCAAACATAAACATAACCGACTCCATGAAACACGACTATGTTATGCATGTGGTACCCGTCGCTTTGTCCATAATTAGGAACATTTGGCATAAAGCCCATCGTCGCTTGGCATAAAAGCCCTCACCAATGCAATGTATGTTACTCGACAATGAAAAAAACACAATAAAACATCATCATCTCTCATCAAAATTGACATAAAGTCCACGTCGCCATATTTATCCACATCAAGATAAACATATCATCGCATCGCATATCATCAAGTATTCGTTAGTAAATACACCGTCGCAAACATCATGTTTAATCAAACCACATCATTATCAATTTATTCACCAAATTCCAAATACGGAAAAATAGTCAAACACCAATAATCGTCGTGAAAGCCATTCCTAATAACCGACATTAATCATAATCGTCAACATCGCAATCGGATTGTCCATACGTGTCTTAAATCGACTAAAACGCAATCCGATTCAATTTAACCGTAATTTGACCTATTTCGGGTTGTTTCATAAAAACTCGTAGTTTCGAAAAACTAAACTCAACACTACGTTCTACACGTCGAACTTAGCTAGCACGTCAATTTTTGTTGAATTCGGAGCAACTTGCTCCGTCGCCGAAATTACTGAAATCGGGAAATCAGAACATAATCGGGTTCTAAATTTAATCGTCTAACTTATGTCCTAATTATATTTTATTAATACTAACTAGTAATATGAATAATTAAGGAAATTGGAAGAAACAAAACCTAATTATGCAGAAAATGGAATTATGCAGAAACACAGAAAACAGCATACAGCAAAACAGAAACCACAAAAGTCCGTTTCCTTCCCCTGCATAAAGGGACGCACGTCCTAGCCTTGTACCATGATGGAGTCGGGTGCCTTGGAGAGGGGGACGACTTCCCCTCAAGCTGAGGTGGGCGCCTCCCCCTTGTTTCATGGCTCACTCATCTTCTTCCTCCACGGTTAGCATACAGACAGTGTAATTTTTTCTGGTTTTTATAATTTTCACAGTTTCTACATTTTCTTCTACTAGCTTAACAATAAGACACCGACAATCCATACTCCTAACTCAACCTTTCTAAGTTATTTCAACACTCACTCAACCAAACTCATGGATCAACCTATCAATTTTTCCCAAATCCAAAATATATCACCAAACCCTAACTATAATGAAATGGAAAATCAAACCCCTTACCTCAAGTGATTGGATGATTCTTGATGATTCAACAAACCCAATCCTCAAGCTTGATCTTGCTCTTCTTCTTCTTCTTCTTCCAAAACCCTCTATGTTTCTAAGCTTCTATGTTTGGCTTATGGTGTTGTAATGGAAAGAAAATGAGGAAAAGTGTTTTTATGTTATTTTCTTACTAACAAGCTAAGGGTGTAAACCCAATTCTACACAATTAATCCTCACACCCCCATCTATTCTTATTAATTAACACACTAATAATATCTAATAATATTATTAACTCAATTAATTAAAATAATTTCGGGGAATTAAATATCGGTCCGAATAATATTTTCCCGAACCGAACGGAATAAAAACTGGACCGAATGAAACGTCGCCAAATATATTAATAGATATATCGATTAATATAAATATTCTCATCGCCAAAACAATTGTCAAACGGTAACTCAAAAATATTAATATAATATAATATTAAATAAAACGGGGCGTTACAGTATGTCACTCATGTATCTTGTTTGATGCATAGAGTTTGACTGATTGTTCATTGTTCATTGTCAGTCACTCATGAGCTTTAAGCAAAGAGTGGATTATGTGTAATTTGAAGTGTGTTCTTCTGTTTTGGTCTTTTATTACTATCATTGAGGTGATTGTGGGAAGTGGGAGAGGATTCTCATATTAGGAGGTTCCTAGGTAGAAATTGCATAGGTAATGATTACGTGATAAGTTATAAGCTAGGGTTGTTTAGATTTGAACTAATAGTATCATAGTGGATTTTCTTCATGGCTTGGATGCCCCAGAGTAGGTGATATTGCACAAAACTAGGTTAATAACTGACTGTGTTATTTATGTTCTATAATTTACTTTCGTGGTTACGTATCCCCATAGATCAATAAGGATATAAGAGCATCGTAGTTCAGGTAAAAAATGTTTGAGGGTTGGTTCGTTTTAGTGAAAATATTGGATCACATTTGAATAGAAACATTATTGTCCGAAACATGGATAATCGAAAGATTGCATCACTTTAAGAATGCATAACTGATCTGCACATGCTTAGACTCTTACCATCATCACATTAGAGTGGAAAAGGCTCAACATTCACATGTGGAAGGAATGTTGTTTCATCGTCACGGAATATCACACTTTTTGAAAAGGTTTTAAATTGAAAATCCAAGTGGCAAAGGGATTTGAATGAGTTGGACTTATTTTCATGTGGGTGATGAGTACCGAACAATAGGATTAATATCCTACGATTCAAATACTAGAAACTAGAGGATCAATGAAGCAGGTTGAGTCGTCTCTCATCCAATTTTTTTTATTTATAAATAGGTGAAGTTCAGTGAAGTTTAATCACCTTTTATCGGTTGGCTTAATGTTGGGTTCAATAATCAATTAGGAACCTCTAACCGTGGAGGTATGTTCGAGATCATCTGAGGAATTTTGTTATTGCAGGAGCGACATAGGATGTTAGCAATCTCTTTATTATCGAAACGGAGGCCTTAACCTTTAAAGAGGCTATTCATGGAGCTATTTGTTTACATCTCGATCGTGTCACTTTCAAAAGTGATTATCTTAGAGTGGTTCAAGCGGTTCATTCTAATAACATTGGTAATTCAAAATTTATTTTAATCATTAGGAGCTATTAGAGCTTTGTTATCCTCTTTTCTTAACTTTAAGGTAGAGTTTAAACGCCAAACGAATCTGACTGCTCACTCGTTTGTAAAGGCAAATAATTCTTGATCTAGACGTAGTTTCTTTTATCTTGTTCCTCCTTGTAGTGATTTGTTAATTATTAATAAAATGAGTTAATTTTTCTTTTGTAAAAAAAAATTAATTAAATATATTTAATTCTTTGATTTCACGTAAAAGAGATCATATAATTAATAATATAATCTCAACTAAATTATCATTTTTAAAAATCATTAAATACACTTAAATTTATTGACATTGGCCAAAAAAACATTTTAAGAAAAACATTTTAAGAAAAACTTTTGCTAAGAGGGAGTATGAAAAAATTGAAGTAGCACTCATTTTAAAATGAGTGAGTCCTGTCTTTATTTGAAGAAGAGGAAGTAGAGTTCAGGTAGCTAGGTACTCTAGGTGCATGCGAATCCTGAATTGACACAGTTAATATTGTTGTAAAATGACATTCAAAGGCCTCTATGAAGAATGAAAATTAAATCTGCATTGACTTATTATCCCCCACACCCGAAATTGATGTAAACATTTCACACTGTGTACCACGTACTTCTCCGTTGGTCAAAGTTTCAGACATCATTTTTGTGCTTTTAATGCTACTCTCTCGGTCTCATCATAATTGTCTCATTTTCAACAATATACGTTTATTTATAAAATATTTAGATATATTAGATTTAGTAAAAAATTTATATAATTTACAAGAATACACCTATAAATTATAATTGATAAAATAATTGAATAAAGTAAAACTACTAAATAGAAATATAGTACTAAAAAATAATAATAATTAATACACTAAAATTGTAAATTGATAATTATTTTGAGATAAAAAAAATACAAATGAGATAATTATTATAAGAATGAGAGCGAATTTTCTTTCTTTGAAAAATGAAAAGAGATTTACTCGGTTGCTTATTCTTATTTCAAAAATATTTTTTAATCTACCTTATATTATGTGTCACTAATA
This sequence comes from Vicia sativa, assembly GCA_021764765.1. Taxonomy (NCBI): domain Eukaryota; kingdom Viridiplantae; phylum Streptophyta; class Magnoliopsida; order Fabales; family Fabaceae; genus Vicia; species Vicia sativa. The sequence continues at coordinate 48,070,766 of CM038794.1, read as the reverse complement.
GACAAAATAAATAAATAAATATCGTTCCACAATTTTATTCGTGGAAGAGATGAGTAAGTTTTTTTTAATCTATAATAATAATCATACAATTACATTAATTAATAAAATATATATTCAATATATACTTTAATTATAAATTTAATTCAATGTAAAATTAAATCGATAAAATATTTAAATAAATTAAGTTACAAAATCATTTTTAATATTTAAACAATATCATAAATTTTTACAAAAAAATTATATATAATTTCAATTATAGAAAGATGACTACAAAATTAGAAAAAATTTAATATTGCTGTCGTTGGAGATGATTGTCAGTTCCACATTAACGATGTATTATTAATCATTGATCTTCTTCTTGGACATTGTGGATTGATCGGATCATGATCTAATGCAACTTGTGGTGATTGCAAACAACAACATTATTTGCATGAATTACTTTCAAAATAAGCTGAATGTGGAGTATATTGTCTAATGCATCAAAGATATCAGATAGTATTATCTAATTCTTTAAAATAAATCTATTATAAATATAATAAAGTATTGTACATGCAAAAGTATTTATTTAATCAAGGTAATTATCTTACTTAATTAAGATTACTATTCCTGATGATTATTTCATCTAAAGGCAAACATAATTAATTCTGGATTATTCTTTTCAAACTTTGCATTATTCTCAAGCCAAAAAATATGTTCCCACGTACACATTATTTAAATTGTAATATTGGAATCCTGAAAAAAAACTCTTCCTATTCCCTCTGCCATCATTGCGTCTGTTGTTCTTAAATAACAATTTTCAACATGAACATCTTATCAACCAAACTCTTCCATCTTCCTCTCTATCCAAATAGCAATCTTATCTTCCATCAACCTCAGTTAAACCCTCAATAAGTTTTGATACATATGTTTTTTTTTTTTGTTTTTTTGTTTTATATGTTATTCATTTGAAATTAACTTATTTTCTACCCTCTGCAGATTCAAAAATGAGTCAAAAGATCGACTATATTAAGGACATCGACGACAACAAGGAAACATGGAGATTGGTTGTTCGAATAGTTGATGTGTGGATCGTTGTTAACAGTAAGGGGATAGAGCATATGGAGATGGTTTTAATGGATGCATCAGTATATTATTTTGTGTTAATTTGTTATTGTTTTCGTTTCATTAGAATTTACACATTAATGAAGCTTTTTCATTTGCAATGTTTTTTAGGGTGACAGGATTCAAGTTCTCATTCGTGCCGACCATATACCTAAATGGAAAGACCGGATCCACGAGGACATGATCTGCATAATTAACAATGGCAGTGTTTATGACAATGATTTTTAGTGGAAGCTTTGTGATCGTTTCAAGAAATCTGTTTTTCTTGGTGGTACCACGTTGAAAGTTGTTGATGTTGAAAACATTCCTCCCAAAATATTTTATTTCAAAGATTTTGGTGATGTTCTTGCAGAAAAATGTGTACTTAACTGACTTGAAGGTATGATTTATTGACATGGTAAATTTATTTGGTTTAATGTTTTTAATACCACATATTGCTAAAGACTTTTTTATTTTAATGATGTAGACATTATTGGTGTTGTTCATGAGATCAACAATTTTCAAACTAACACACCAGGGAAGAAGAGTTTTCTGTCTCTGAATCTCAAAGACTTCAGGTAATATTTGGCCCCTTTACATGTTTTGTTAGATTTTTGTTAACCTATGTTGCAATATGTGACTCAATATTTTTTATTGATTATTGATAACAGTGGTAATTTTATTAACTGCACACTATGGAAAAGCTATGCACCTAAGTTTTTGGATTACTACAATGATGAAAAGAAAAGTGGTGTTATAGTAATAATTCTCACTCATGCAAGGATCAAATATTCACAAGGTTTGTGTTCCTTACTTTTTGACAAGGAAACTTTATAAAATGTAAAATATCATTGTTGATTTAATTTTGTTTTATATCGTTTTTGTGACGCCCTGTTTTTATTAATATTATATTATATTAATATTTTCGGATTACCAATTGATGTTTACTTTGCGACGAGAATAATTATGTTAATTAATATATCTATTAATTTATTTGGCGACGTTTTGTTCGGTCCGGGTTTTATTCCGTTCGGTTCGGTAAAACATTATTCGGATCCGATATTTAATTCCCCGAAATTGTTTTAATGGATTGAATAAATAATATTAGTAGATAATATTAGTATGTTGAATTATAAGAATTGGTTAGGGGTGTGAGGAGTAATTGATGAGATTTGGGTTTTCACCCTTGGCTTACTAAATAAGGAAAATACCATTATTAGAACCTTTTCTCCTCATTTTCCTTCCATTCATAACACACCAAGCCAATCAAGAGCAAGAGAGGAAACTAGTAGAAACATAACTTATAAAACCACATTTCCTCATTTTCTTCCCATTTGGAAAAACAAACCAAGAATAGAAACTTGGGAGCTTGAGAGAGAGAGAGCGGGTTTGAAGAAGAAGAAGGTGAGGAAGAGCATGAGCAAGCATGAGGTTGGGGCTTTGATGGAGCATCTTGCAATCATCCAAGCTTGTGAGGTAAGGGGTTTGATTTTCCACTTCCTATAGTTAGGGTTTTGATACATATATGGTGGATTTGTGATGAAAATTGGTGTTGAGGTTTTGAGTTAGGTGTTTGATAGTTTGATTTCCATTTCATGTTGTTAGGGTTGGTGGATTTAGTTTGGGATTGAAGAAAAATTGATAGTTGGTTTATAGGATTTTGTTGAGTGATTGTTGAAATGTTTAGAAGAGTTGATTTTGGGGGTAGAGATTCTAGGAGTTGTTATTAGTAGTATGGTATAATGAAAATATAGGATGGAAATGGAAAAGAAAGGAAACTGTGAACTGTCTGTTAAACATGGAAAAATACACTGTTCGTTTGCCAAAATGAGGAAGAAGACGATTTGGGCAATGAACCAAGGGGGAGGCGCCCACCTCAGGATGAGGGGCGGCCGTCCCCCACATTATGGCGCCCGCCTCCACTTCTTCTTGTGGCTGGGACGTGCGTCCCATGGTGGCACGAGGGGATTTGGAAAAACTGTGTTTTTCTGTTTGCTGTATGTCTGTTTTCTGCATAACTTGTTTTCTGTCATCTGCATAATTCCATTCTGTTTGTTTCAATTTACACAATTTCACATAGTGAGGATTGATATTAATAAAATATAACTAGGACACAAGTTAGCCGATTAAATTTGGAACCCGATTATGTTCTGATTTTCCGATTTCGGTAAATTCGACGACGGAGCAAGTTGCTCCGAATTCAACGAAAATTGACGTGCTAGCTAAGTTTGACGTGTAGAAGGTAGTGGTGAGGTTAGTTTTTAGAAATTACGAGTTTTTACGAGATGACCCGAAATAGGCCAATTTACAGTAAAATTGAATCGGGTTTCGTTTTAGTGGATTTAGGACACGTTTGGACAATCTGATTTCGATGTTGACGATTATGATTAATGCCGGTTATTAGGAATTACTTTCGCGGCGATTATTGACGTTTTGACTATTTTTCCGTTTTTGGAATTTAGTGAATGAATTGGTGATGTAGTGCGATTAAACAAAATGGTTGCGACGACGTATTAATTAATGAATACTTGATGATATACGATGCAATGATATATGTCTTTGTACATGATGCTTATATTGATGTTGTTAATAAATGCTTCTGATTTGTGAATGCATGATTTTGATGATGAAGAATTATTAGTGATGTTTTGCATAATGCAAATATGATGCGATGATATATTTATCTTGATGTGGATAAATTATAGCGATGTGGGCTTTATGCCAATTTTGACGAGCGATGATGGTGTGTTTGTGTTGTGTTGTTTTATTGTCGAGTCACATACATTGCATAAGCGAAGAGGGCTTTTATGCCAAGCGAAGAGGCTTTTATGCCAAGCGAATAGGCTTTTACGCCAAGCGAATAGGCTTTTATGCCAAGCGAAGAGGCTTTCATGCCAATGTCCCTAATTACGGACAAAGCGATGGGTACCACATGCATAACATAGTCGTGTCTCATGGAGTCGGTTATGTTTATGTTTGAGTTGTTTGGCGTTGGGTTCTTGTTGATTGATGGATGATATTGAATTGCGATGATATATGATGTGATGATGTTTGTGACGATGGGCTTTGATGCCAAAGGCGATGATGGGCTTTAGCCAATTGGAGATGATATTATTTATGTTGCTTATGTGATTAACATTGTTTGATATTGTTGTTTGATGTCGTTGTTGATGATTGCTGAGATAATTTCGTGGTGATGAACGTTTATGTGTTGTTGCTACGTTTTATGCCGATGAGGTTATGGTGATTAAGTGTAGATTATACACATTAGGATGACGAGTAAACTAAGTGAGTTTTGTTTACGTGTTGGAATTACATTTACTAATCTATACCCTTCATAATTCCGAAACTATATATATATATATATATATATATATATATATATATATATATATATATTTTATCATGCCCTTAATTATATGATTTGGATTATCTCACCTTTACTTGTTTTTACCTTTATATTGGTAACGAAGGTGTTATGAAGAAGGAGACTTTAGTCATTGTTAGTCGAGTGGTGTCGCCTCGACACGTAGCACTCGGGGAATATTTATGTTGTCCTTGTTGTTGTTCTTTTGTTGTTTCCTTTTTGTAAATAAGAACCATAATTTATAAGTATATGATTTTGATGAGGAAGTTTAATAAAGAGATGTTCTATCTTTATGAATCAATTTATGTCTTCCGGCGATGCTATGTATCCGAGATTTATACTTTAAAACAAACTGTTTAAAGTGAGTTGTTTTTGAAGGTGTGATGCCTCAGTATTAAATTTATGAAATTTTAATTTATTCTGATTTTCATATTTAAAACCTTGGGTAATATTGGGGTGTTACAGTTTTCAGTTTCGAATGGATGGTCATGTTCTAAGTTGCTAACTAATGAGGACATTCCAGAAATTGCTGAATATTTGTCTAAGTAATATACTAAAATCACTGTGACACTCTGCCTTATGTTTCCTCATTTCTTATTCAAGTTTTGTAAAGTTAATATATCAATATTGTTGTAGGTTACTTGCTAATGGGCAGAATGAAAAACCAGCTCAATCTTCAAAGTCCATGTCTCTTTGGTCTGGATCATCACAGTTCACTACAACTGAGAAGTTTGTTAATTAGGAAAAGTGTATGCCTTTAAGTGAGCTATGCAAATTCAAAAAGGTATACACACAGATGTCTTTCATAAACCAACAATTATTAGCAAAAATATATTACATCTCTTATATATTTCAATTTTTGTATTTAGGAACTACTATGTGTCATGGTAGAAACTACACTGAAGTTTTTTGTATCAAAGCATGGTTGGTTCTATTATGGATGTAAAAAATATGCTTTGAAGGCATCTGATATAAACAATGCATATCATTGTTCATGTGGAGAAAATGTTAAGCAATACCAAGGTTGATTATGATATTCTTAATTTTGATTACTAAGCCATCTAAAATATTTTGAGATGAGTTCTTTATTGCATTCTGATGTATGGTTTTTACTTTTATTTATTCTTTTATTTTTTGTAAAAGGTATAAAGTTGATACATATGTAAATGATGGTGATTCCAAATATCATTTTGTCTTTTGGGATGCTGATTGTGCTAAGATTATTGGGAAGTCTGCTGAAAACACATATAACACAATGCTACAGGTATTGAGAATTAATTTCCCAGTTTCATTCGTTCTCAGTGAATAATGATTGTTTTATAATTTTAATTTGTCATTATTAGGAGGGTGAAGATGATCCCATGGTATATCCTGATGAGCTTGACTTGCTATTGGGTAAGAAGATGGATTTCAGAGTAAAAGTTCAGCTAACATTTGGACAAGGTTCTGTTTGGAAGCTTTCTTATGATAAATAATTTGTCAACCAGATTGAAAATGATTTCAGTCTTGATGAGGTATAAATGTTTGCATCATATATACATTAAGCTTAACATATTATCTGATGTAAATATAAACATTACGCCAAATGTATTATGTCCTGTATATGTTTTCCAAATAGTTTGTTAATGTTAAGTTGCAATATGTAGGCTGACAGTCTACCTTTAACGCAAAATGCAATATAGAATCCTGTCAAAGCATATGTGGTTAGTTGATTCTTATTTACATATTCAGTATATAGATCATATAACATCACAAAATAGACTAATTATGTTTTGTTGTCTTTGAAGCAATCATTATCTGCATTTGGGGAAACGATCCTGATACAAACTGTGGACAAACCCTAGCTAAAGAAGTCTATGTCAGTAATAGTGTTAAAGATGTTGACTGTGAAGTTTATGGAGCTACACAATTTTCGGGTACCAAACAGTCAAAGATAGTGGAGATTGAACTAGATTCTTGACTTGGCTATTATAGAATTAGTACATTTTATATTTTGTTGTTGTTGTTGTTGTTGTTTTCTTAATTTTGTTTATGTATCGAACATGTTTGGTTTCTTATTAAAAGAAGATTGAAATGTAGCTACATCTGTATGTTGGATAATCTTAGTGTAGTTTGCTATTAATGAGTATTTTATTTTGTTATCATTACATAATAAGTTTACCATTGTCTTATTTCTTTCATTGTCTTAAAAGGTTTCCATATTTTCCAATGTCATGTTAACTACTTAATTTCATAACGCCCAAACAACTAATATATATCAGCAATTATACCATCAGAAACTAGGACCTTATACTCATATAAATATTTTTTTACATTTTTCTACCCAATGAACATTGAATGCAGTTAATCACATGCATTTTAATCTATGTATCTGGTGCGTTAAAGAACCATTGGCGGATGGATTTCATGCATGTTGTGGCTATTAATTTCTTTTACTGATACCAAAAACCATGATTACTTCTGCATTATTATGGGCATTAATAATACCATAATTTTCCACAAAAATATCAAATAATTAAGCAGACGTTTAATTATTATTAGCATTGATAACTTCAACAGTTAAATGTGCATTATACTTTTAATGCAAGTATACATTATTAATAAGATTGCTGTAAAAAAATTTGGAGGGAAATTTGTAATGTTATATAGCATGTTGCCTCCGACAGATTCATGTCATGTAAACATATATTGTTGTGGAGCCAATGGATATCAACAAGTCTTCTAAAAACTAATTTTTTCATACACAACTGATAAAGAAGAGAGCAGCAAATGCCAGAAACCATAGAAAGGCTATAATCTTGAGCAGAAAAGATCAAAGAGATTGAGGTTAATGCATAAAGAGAATTATCATCATCCACATGCAAATACTCAGGAACATGGTCCACGAATCTGAATTCCACTGTCCATAATTTCTCCAAATATCTCAACTTCCATAAGATCCGTAGTAAATTCAACTCAGAAAACTCAGCCTAAGTCAGTGCTGATTACTTTGCCAAATACCAGAAGTACTATCAAAACAAAACAAGTGTCAAGAGATAATATTAGAATGTTAGGAGTGAATTTGTCAAGGAGATTTTATAGTGTTTTTTGTGAAAGAGCATCTACGTCTTTGAACCCACAATCACATCAATATTTCCAAGAGAACCAACTTTTTTCAATATGATAGTTAGGACGATGCCACAAATTCAGATTATGAAGGTATGACATTGTGTTCAAGGCTTTTGATATCGTGTTTATATTCCTCAATCTTCTATTTTGTTAACTTATAATAACTCTATCAATAGGTTATATTTTGGATACTCCATCTGTTACGCAAGAGGATGACGAAAGTTCTGAATATGAAGATGTCCATATAGATGCTCATTCTTCGGGTACATGTTATATTCATTTAACAATCTATAAAATCAATATCATTAATACTTATGTATTATTATTTTATGTTTCAATTTAGGAGAGTATTATGATATAGGAGATCCAATAATTGAGTCTCAATTTTGTGGTGCAAAGATGTGGTATCAAGAAAGGAAGATTAAGTCACGACATAATGTTAATCCAAAATTTTCTATGTGTTGCGGAGAAGGGAAGGTTCAAATTCCTTTGTTAAAAACACTGCCACCTACATTGCAAATTTTGTTGTTTGATCAAGACTCAAGTGAATCAGAAAATTTTCAACAACAAATACGTCTTTACAACATGATGTTCGTAGTTACGTCTCCAGGAGCTGAAATGGACAATAGATTTAACAACGACATAAGACCACCGATTTATCGAATTCATGGTCAATCATGTCATTGTTTTGGAAGCATGATACCATTGCCAAGTTAAAACCCCCATTTTGCATAGCTATATATATTTGATACAGAACATAAGATTCAGAACGGAGTTGATGGAATCAGGTCTGTTACTTTTAGTAGGATATAATAATACTTATCTCAATTTTACAACATTAATATAAGTTCTATATTAAATAATTTTACATTGTAGGACAAAGAACGAGCTTAATGTTAGTACGGTTACAAAACTGTTTGACATGTTATATGAGGATAATGTTCATGCTTAATCTTTTAGAATGGAAAGGGATATACTTTCTAAAGGAAATGTTACCGGCTTGAAATTGCGTTTAACTTTCGAGCGAAATACAAATGGATGGATATATAACCAACCAACTGTTTCTGAAGTTTCCGCTCTCATTGTTGGAGATCTTGATACTGCAGAGAAGAAAGATATTAAAATGTAAAAACAATATGGAGAACTTCAAAGAATATATGAGTATCATACATCATATTTGGGATTTCAATATCCATTTATTTTCCCTTATGGTGAGGACGGTTACAGGCCTAACGTAAGGCATCTGAACAAAGATTCTAAACATGTTGCTAACTTTAACCCAACAAATTTAGATGTTGTCCCTGAAGATGTTTTATGGGAGCAAGCAACTAAACAAAATAGACTCACCATTAGAGAGTGGTCCGCCTTTAGGATCCAATCAAGAAAGAACGAAACATAGACAATTCTCAGATCACATAGGCTATTTCAATAGTTTTTAGTTGATTGTTACACCATGATGGAATCAGAAAGACTTTGATGGCTCAGGAAGAATCAATCAAAACTCAGAGTTGGCAAATATCATTATCTCACTGATGCTAGAAAAATTGGTTACACTCAAGGTGCAAATACAAGGAAGAGGGTTGTGCTACCTTCGTCATAAGTTGGTAGTCGTAGATACATGGGTCAACTCTATTTTGACGGAATGGCTATTTGTAGTTATGTTGGTTTTTCTGATATGTACATCATGTTTACATGTAATCCAAACTCGCCTGAATTACAATGTGTACGTGGTTTTGTGAATCTAAAACCAGCCGATCGTCCAAACCTTATTTCAAGAATATTTAAACTGAAATTTGATGAATTGTTATCGGATTTAACAAAAAAGACTTTGATGGCGAATGTTCTTGCATGTAAGTAATTCATCATAACACTATAACAAATATAATACTATACTTTCTTAATTGTTTCTTACTATCAAATTATTGTTAACTAATTATTATTCAAATACTTGAAATTTTTGTAGATATGTATACCATTGAGTTTCAGAAAAGAGGACTACCACATGCTCACATATTAATTTTCCTACATCCATCCAAAAAATATCAAACTCCAAATGACATTGATCAGATCATATCAGCTGAAATACCAAACAAAGACACTGATGAAGAGTTATATAACTTGGTTCAAACGCACATGATTCATGGTCCATGTGGAAGTTGAAATCGATCTTCACCGTGTATGAAGGAAGGTAAATATACTAAATACTTACCTAAAGACTTACAGAATGAGACTATTGTTGACCAAGATGGATATCCGGTTTATAGAAGAAGGGATAATGGTCACACAATTAGTAGGAATGGAATGGACATTGATAATAGATTTGTTGTTCCATACAACTCAAAGTTGTTACTGAAGTATAAAGCTCATATTAACATGGAATGGTGCAATCAAAGTTCATTAATTAAATATTTTTTCAAGTACATCAACAAAGGATATGATCGAATAACTACTGCCATTATCAAGAATCAAGATGGAACATCTATTGAACAACAAAATATTGATGTGATCAAGCAGTACATTGACTGCAGGTATGTTTTTCCGTGTGAAGCAGCATGGAGCATTTATGATTTCCCAATTCATGGAAGGAAACTGTCATACCCCAATTTTTGACCTAATATACCACCTCACATATGCATCACTAACAGTTTCAGAATAGAATATATCGTGTGTGGTTTCTAGAAGTCAAAATCAGGGTTTCTTCAAAATTTCATCTGTTCAAGATCTAATCAATTAGGGTTTGAGTTTCCACTCACCTCAATTGATCTATCTTAATCAATCATCAACATTTGATCTTCAGATTCCCAATTTTTTCTCATGATCTATCATGAATCGACCAATTAGGGTTTTTTTATCGAGGATAGTGAATCATTGACTTTCTGCTCAATGAATGATCTATTTGCTTGGAGATTGATCTTAACATCTTCAATGCAACATCTTGACCTAATTTCTTGATTCAAAACATCACAAAAGTCCATGATTTTTCATCAGACAAATTCTGAATCATCTGATGAAAATTCATCTACTCAGAGAAGTCAAACTTTGACTTTTGGTCAACTTTTTCAAGCCCAAACTTTTTCCATCATAAAAACATTTCAAACAATCCATCATGATCATAAAAAATCAAGAAATGTGAAAAAGTCAACAAAAAGTCAAGATTTGAAAAATTTCTAACACTTAGAAATTTTTTGAAGTGTTAAGAAACATGGTTTTTTTCCTACTTTCATGGACATTTTTCACCTAGATCCATTTGGATTCAGAAAAAACTCAAAACATGAAAGTTTTAGCCCTTGTTACAAGCTTTCTAAAATGTCCAAGAACGTGCAAAAACACTTCTTCTAGCTATACTTTTGATTTTGAAACATAGAGCTCCAAAACCATGGAATTTCAAGTACATGCTTCAAAATTATAAGTCATTTTTGCAATTTCTCCTTCTAGAAGCCTTGTTATCACTTAGAGGTGTATTATAACTGATAAATATCAGTTTGAATGATTGAGAAGTAGATTGGATCAAGGAGAAAAACTAAACCATGGTTAAGAAAGTTACTTTTGCATTAAATGCAAAAGATTCCATTATTACCTCTTAACCAAGTTGCAAGTTTCCTTCAATGATATCTTTGCCAAATCATTCAGAATTCTTGGCCTATAAATAGAGGTCATTTTCTCATTTCCAAACTACACCAAAGCTATCCAAATCAAGCTTTCCTTCTTTCTTGCTTAAGTTTCAAGTTTCATAGTTCAAAGTAAGGAATTTTTTCAATCTTCAAGAATTGTAAAATCTGAGAGAAATTAGGTGTCTAACATGTTCTAAACACTAATTAGAACTTGTCTAAAACTTAAAAAACATCACAAGAACTGCCCAAACTCAGAATCATTGTTAAAAAACCATAAGCTTGCAAGTGATGCCTTAACTTGCCATCTCTCCTTTTGCTCATGCTAACCTTGGTTCAACACTTCAAACATCATCTATACACTCCATATGAGTGATCCAAATCATCATCCCTGACCTGTAACATCTCCAACCACGAATTCGAAACTCACATCAAGTAGATGCACTTGGACTTGGTCAGAGTGATCCAGGCTATTTCAAATCAAGCATAGTGTTCAAACACCTTCCATAAGGTCCAGTGGTGCTGTAGCAATCATCAAACAACAACTGGAAACACTTTAAAAGGGATTTCGATTTCAGTTTGAAGAGGTAAGCCACTCATACTTCGAACTCTATGATTCATGCATTCCAGTTCAAAAATTGCTTGGCCATCTTGTTTCTGCACCTTCACTAATCATTAACCCTCAATCAATTTAACAAATCATGATCCATACACGATTTTATGTTGATTCTTAGAATTAGGGTTCATCTAGGCACGATCAGAATTAATCATTTTTCTTGTGTTGGAAAAAATAAAGCTTGATGCTCGCGGCATCTTTATAAACAAATCAAAAGAGTAAATTGTTTCGAGCCAGAGAATCTAAATTTCGATTCGACTCCCTCGCGCGTCACTTTTTAACGCGAACATAAACCAACAGTAGAAAAACTTCATTTTCATTGTGAAGGTGAAAATTTTGTTTTCTACACGAACATTAATCGTATTACCTTAGTTCTTGATAAACCGAGTGTAACTTAGTCGATGTTTACGTCATGGTTTGAAGCTAATCATAAGTATAAAGAAGCACATCATCTAACATATAGTTCATTTGTTTCAAAGTTTGTTTATGTTAAAAAGAAAAGAGAGTGGAAACCGCGCCAAAAGGGTTATACAATTGGCAGGCTAATATGGGTTCCTCTAACTACAGGAGAATTGTGTTACCTTATAATGATGCTAACACATGTGAAAGGTCCACATAGTTATGAAGAAATAAAGATTTTCAATAACTTCAAATATGATACATTAAGGGATGCATGTTTTTCTATGGGGTTTATCGGTGATGATCGAGAATTCATATGTGATATTGAAGAGGCTTATCATTGGGGTTCTAGATATTATCTGAGATTACTTTTTGCTCATATGTTATTGTCAAGTATCATAAACAGGCCAAGGCATGTTTGGAGTAAGACACAACAGCTTTTGTCCAATGGGATTCTTTATTCTCAACAGATTATTGCAAACAACAAAGGTAGTAATTATATCATAAGATGTTTCTTTTAATTCTTATAATCCCCATATGTTATTTAATATGTTTATAAGTTAGTAATAATTTTTAAAGCGGGTTAATGTTTATCAGATAAAGAAATAATGAATCTAACATTGATTGAAATTGAAAAACTCCTTCAACGGAACCGGAGGAGTTTAAGTGACATTCCTGGAATGCCTAAACCACAAGGTTATGTTGTTGAGGCTCCGGGAAACAAGCTTATTTACGAAGAGCAGAACTACAATCAAGCTGAGCAACTTCTTGAATACAATAAGCTCTATCAAAATTTGACAGGTTTGCAATATTATTGACATGTTATAATATTGTTATCATTTGCCTATAATTGTTGTAACATATGCAGTATTAGTTATACAAGTTCCATTTATCATTCTCTCATGATTTTATATCTACATTGATGTCATATACAAAATAGATGAGTAAAGAGATGTGTTCAAACAAATCATGGAAGTTGTTAAAAACCAGAAGGGAGGTGTGTTTTTTTTGTATGCATATGGCGGCACAGGTAAGACATATATGTGGAGAACATTATCTTGTTACTTTAGATCGCATAAAAAAATATGCTTGATTGTTGCTTCATCTAGTATTGCGGAACTTTTACTTCCTGGTTATCGAGCGACACATTCAAAATTCAAAATTCCAATTCCTACACTTGAGTCTTCCACTTGAAATATATGCAAAGGAAGTGATCGCGGTGACCTATTAAAATTATCAAAATTGATAATTTGGGGTAAGGCTCCAATGGCCAATAAATTTTGTTTTAAATTATTGGATAAAATCCTCAAAGACATCATGGGTGGAACCAAATCATCTGACAAAATATTTGGAGGCAAGGTAATTGTTTTCGGTGGAGATTTTTGGTAGATTCTACCAGTCATACCCAAAGGAAACCGTTTAGATATAATTCATGCCATAGTCAATTCATCCTACATTTAGGATAATTGTGTCATTTTGAAGCTTACAAAGAATATGAGACTTCAACAGTCCGCGTTGAATATAAATCCTTCTGAGTTGGAACGGGTTTCTAAGTGGATTTTGAAACTCGGGGATGGAAAGTTAGAAGAACCTAATGATGGTTATGCAGAGATTGATATTCCTCCTGAATTGTTGATTTCACATATTACTGATCCAATTGATGCAATATTTCAAAACACATATCCAAATTTTGCTATGAATTACAACAATGAAACATTATTGCTATCAAAGCTATATTGGTTGCAACCATAGAGACTGTTGATTTGATAAACCAATATGTATTCGAGTTTCTTCCAAGTAAGTACCATACAGTTCAGATAAATTTTTTACCTGTTTGTCATTATTTATTATTTGACTTATAAATTGATTGTCAACATAATACAAGTGAACAAAAGGAATATTTATTATCTGACTCTGCTGATACTCTCGATGGAGACGACAAGGAATCTTTTGAAGTTTTGACTCCTAAATTTTTTAATACACTTAGAACATATGGTCTTCCCAATCAAAAAATTACTTTGAAGATTGGTACTCCAATATTGCTTCTTAGAAATATTGATCAATTAGAAGGTTTATGCAATGGAACACGACTCATTGTTACAAGATTGGCAGATCACATTATCGAAGCAAAAATTATTTCAGGCATAAACATCAGAAATGTCGTGTATATCTCAAGAATGGATATTACTCCTACTCAGTCCCCATGGCCATTCAGAATGACCAGAAGGCAATTCCCTATAACTGTATGTTATGCTATGACCATTAACAAGTCACAAGGTCGGTCATTGGATTATGTTGGTATATATTTACCAAGAAGCGTATTCAGCCATGGCCAATTGTATGTTGCAGTCTCACAAGTAAAAAGAAAAAAGGTTCATAGGATATTAATCCATGACAAAGATAAAAAAATCGTTGTCGACTATAACGAATGTTGTTTTCAAAGAGGTTTTTGAAAATCTATAGATCATATTTTATCATCATTTTCTTTGTTAAGGAATCAAATTCTTCATGTATCAACCATGAATTTTGTTGGAAAGATTTGTTACCAGTTATGTTATAACTATTTTGATATAAGAATTTCTACTCTTTAAGTAATGCAATTGTTTATTATATTATTCTTCTTTCTTTCACATCTGATTATATATTTATAATAGATGTTGAAAAATTTGCAGTATAATTTATAAGTTATGTTAAACATTCTGTTAACACAATTTAAAATTTATTTTCAACATTTTGTTTTGATTGTATCTGTCCAAAAAATCATTGATTAATATATTGCAAATTAAACAAAATAACAATAACTTTAACATAATTATACATTAAGTTGATAGTCTGCATAAATACAGATACATTGAACATTACATAAATTAGAAATTGTTATATAAACACGAGGGGTCATTATTCACAACACAACAACAATCACAAAACATCAAAACCAACAATAATTTGATTACTAATTGTTAACCCTCTCAGCAACAACATCAACAGCAGTTCACTAACCACACATACATTAGATACGAAAATGGATTCATGGAAAACTCCAACACATCTCCTTCTTGAAGCTTTTCCTGTTTGGCGAATTTGTACCATCCATGCCCAATATGTTTCTCATAGTCATCCCTTCCAACGCTTTTAATGACACAATTATACCCTTCTCCATCAACCAGATCTACCATCTTTATTGCATTTTGTATTTTACCAAAACATATCCTTGATATATCCATTGGAATATACTGAAATGTGTTACACATCAAACACATATAAGAATTTGAAACATAAAGTAGTTAAAACTTATATAAAATACATACAATGAATGGTTATACTAGGGCGTTTTGTCCGTGCATGTTTGATTTAGTTATAGTCGATGTCCAAGATACCTCGCCACTATCATTATCAATTATGTTTGCCTCAGTAAGAAACCCTTCTCTTATGATTTTGTTGTACATATACTTTTTCTCTTCATCAAACTCCTTTTGGAACGCAGGCACCCATTCCATTGCATCTCTTTCAGGATCACTGGAACATTAGTAAGAACATACGAATGAATGATAAAATGAATACAAAACTTACATGAAGAAATTAACTATAGTGAAAATGTAACAAGTTATTTCCCCAAATCTAAAATATACATAACATGTTTGAACAATGGAGAGTTTTTCAATTGCATGCAACACACCTGCTGGATGGAGAAGGAACAAAGGGTATCCCAAACTTCACCATTTCCACAGTTCCCTTGAGAATAAATGTCTCTTTAAAGAGTTAATACTAAACCTATATACAAAAATGTTTGGGTATTAATATTGGGCCTGTATCAGTAATTTTGGGCCTATAACTGACATGATGCTACTTCCCAAACATCTCAATGGTAGTAATTACTAACTTTAAACAGACTGAGTATTAAAAGTGTTTGTCATTTGCTTACAATATCAGATGAAAAAGTAAATAAAAAAACAGTTTTACAGGGACTATAAAAATAGTTTTAATCGTTTATTTGAACAAAATAATGTAAATACATGCATTATATGCAATTAATTATGCAACAATGTTGTTATTGGTGTCTTCAAATAATTTATTATGAAGAAACAATTTATTATTGGATGTCAAGGTTGTTATAAACATGGATATTGTTTAAACCATGGTTGTAAACCATAGTATGGTCAGACAAACTAAAACAATATCACAAGAAACCAATGCATTTCCCATAACTCAGCCTGGAACTAACGAATGAGATGGATATTATGCAATGCTGAAAGTTAATTAAATACCCAAACACAACCTTTTCAAACGTAACCATAATATAGATTACAAAATATAGATAACCATAAGTCGTTGTTCAAGTTACATAACTTCAAGTACTAAATCCCAAAATACTTATATGGAAACAAGTAACATAATTAGTTCCATATTAAAACCTCACATAATTGCAAGAATAATCAAATACTAAAATGTAGCTAATTATGGTAACATAATAATTCAAAAGTCCTCCACACAACCATATTGAGCATCAAATCATACATCACCAGACTTAGTCACTGGCGTCATTTATTGACTTTCACAAGCACGCGCTTCAGTGGAGGGTATCATACTTTGAACTTCACTACATCCCCTCTACTCAAATCTCTATCAGTTTCAAACTTATATCAATCTTTTCCAAAGAACTTCTCATTCATTTCCTCCCGACCCTTGACCACGCATTCATAAGCAATTTTCATGTTTGTGTCCAGTACTTCTATTGAATCAAACGGCTCCATAAAGGATTGCTCTATAACTATAGCAGGCAGTTGCTGTAAAATAAAATACAAAACAACAATAAGTTTTACTAAATACATAACTATACAATCAATATTACCTATATTTAATCCGCATGAAAAAACAGACTTACAATAACTTGTCCTTATCTTCCTTCTACAATTCATAACTTTCTCCCAATTACACATATAATGTTTAGACTCACTATCAACCTCATTCACTTTATTCCAAGATATTTTTTCATCACTACATCAACAACATATTCAAAATATGAATTTTATGTTAAATCAAGATAAAACTGAATTAAAATAACATGCAACCCTAAACCCTAATAGATGTTTCACTTATGCTGTCGGACATTTTCCCATAGCAATGTGCAACAATTATAACAATGAAAACATAACATTAACAACGAAACAAGATTTATTCAAACATGTGAATTCTAAGAACACTTGCTAAAATTTTAAGTTGAGAGAACACCTAAGAGGGGGTGGATTAGGTAGATTAAAATTTTATCGGTTTTATAGAGGTGTTAGGATTATTTTTCTAGTTTAGAGTGTTTATGAAAAATGTAAAGTGCATAAAAATAAAGAACACAATGATGTATCCTGGTTCTCGTCACAGTCCGAGAGTACTTGAGTCCCCTTTCAACACGAAATAGATTTCACTATATTTAGAATGATTGTACAGCCTATTCACACTAATGGTGATGCTTACTACTAACCTATAGGGAGATCAAAGGCTCTTAAGACATTTAAGATCTAAACACTAATTGCAAGAAGAACAATCCTCTTTAATGCACAAAATTGCTTCAAACAATCCTGGACATCAATGATACAACAAGATAATGTAGAACAATATATCAATCACTTGATTGATCTTTCCTTTCAATCATGCAAATAAAAAGATAATAGTGCTCAAGCGTTGATGAATATGGTATGAATTTTTTGTATTGGTTTTGAGATACAAGTGCATAAAATTATTTGATGAAAGTTTGATAACCTCAACACTTTGTTTGAAAATTTATACCTTTATCAATCAAAGACCATGCTAAGTCTTTAAATGAGCTACAAATACTCTTGAGATTTTTTATGCTAGCTTTTATTCATGATACAACTTGATCACTTGACTTTGATAAAATTGTACTTGATCCTTTTTCCAATTATTTTTGGCATTGATACATGATGTGCAATTTGTCTTCATCAAAACACAAAGGATGGATAGTCTTGACTTCACAAAAATAACAGACCATGAATTGTCAGATGATATGCTGATATGGCTTGGAGCTTCTACAACCACGCCTTTCTATTTCTCTGTATTATAATCAACATCAGTTTTTTGTTCATTTGGAGCATTTGTTGGTTCAACTTCAGCCACTAAACAATCATCAACACACCCTTCTTCAATAGCAACTACAAAAAACTCTTCCTTTGACAACGTTTAACTAATCTACCCTGTCCTAAGCTCATATTCTTCAGCAACATCTACCATCTCATAGTACTTATCTTCCAGTTTCTTATAAGTATATTTTGACACCTTTTCAGATCTGGATCTGTATGAATCAAAAACATGCAGATATTATTAACAATAGACAATATATTTTTGCTTAAAGCCCAATGATTTATGTAATACAACATGCATTTAGTTACATATTATGTCATACCTTGATGCTTCATGCTTTTTCCTCCATTCTCTTGCAATACTCTTCTTCGCTTTAAGATTAAACCGTTCTTTAGTGATGACAAATCTTCTCCACACCGTCGCCGGAGGAGAGTCATCCAGAGATAAGCCAATAAAACCCCTTAATAAAGATAATTCAACAAAAAACATTATGATCTGAACTGTTGATCAGAACTGGAGATGGTCGGGCTGTTGATGATCTTCCGAGTAAGTTGGTGAGGAGAAGGGGGTGGTGTACCTGCAAGGCACTCTGATGCTAAAGTAAGAAAATGTTTGAATGAGAAGATAAAAATTATTTACAGTTTAGAGTGTAAAACAGTGATACCTTGTGTCATATCCCAATTTTTGACCTAAGATACTACCTCACATATGCATTACTGCATCACTAACAGTTTCAGAATATAATAGATCGTGCGTGGTTTCTAGAAGTCCAAGTCAGGGTTTCTTCAAAATTTCATCTGTCCAAGATATGATCAATTAGGGTTTGAGTTTCCACTCACCATAAATGATCTATCTTAATCAATCATCAACATTTGATCTTTAGATTCTCAACTTTTTCTCATGATCTATCATGAATCGACCAATTAGGGTTTTGATCGAGGATAGCGAATCATTGACTTTTTGCTCAATGAATGACCTATTTGCTTAGAGAATGATCTTAACATCTTCAATGCAACATCTTGACCTAATTTCTTGATTCAAAATATTTCAAAAGTCAATGTTTCTTCATCAAACATATTCTGAATCATCTGATGAAAATTCATTTGCTCAAAGAAGTCAAACTTTGACTTTTGGTCAACTTTTTCAAGATCAAACTTTTTTAATCATAAAAACATTTCAAATGATCCATCATGATCTTAAAAAATCAAGAAATGTGAAAAAGTCAACAAAAAGTCAAGATTTGAAAATTTTCTAACACTTAGAAAAAGTTTCAAGTGTTAAGAAACATGATTTTTTTCCCACTTTCTAGGCCATTTTTCACCTAGATCCATTTGGATTCAGAAAAAACTCAAAACATGAAAGTTGTAGCCCTTGTTACAAGCTTTCTAAAAAGTCCCAGAACTTGAAAAAACACTTTGTGCAGCCAAGGTTTTGAAAATTAAACTTAGAGCTCCATAACCATGAATTATAAGTCATTTTTCAAGAACTTTAAGTCATTTTTTCACAAACTCTCTTTCTAGAAGCCTTGTCATCAGTTAGAGATAGGTCATAACTGATAAATATCAGTTAGGAATGATTGAGAGAGGATTGGATCAAGGAGAGATTTTTAACCATGGTTAAGAAAGTTACTTTTGCATTAAATGCAAAAGATTCCATCTTACCTCTTAACCAAGTTGCAAGTTTCCCTCAATGATAACTTTGCCATATCATTCAGATTTATTGGCCTATAAATAGAGGTCATTTCCTTATTTTCAAACTACACCAAAGCTATCATAATCAAGCTTTCACTCTTTCTTTCTTGAAATTCAAGTTTCTAAGTTATAAGAGGGAATTTTTGCAATCTTCAAACTTTGCAAAATCTGAGAGAATTAAAGTTTCTAACATGTTTTAAACATCAATTAGAAGTTGTCTAAAACATAAAACCATCACAAGAACTGCCCAAACTCAGAATCATTGTTCAAAATCTCAAAGCTTGCAAATGATGCCTTAACTTGCCATCTCTTAATTTGCTCGAGCTAGCTAAGATTTAACACTTCAGAAACCTTCCATATACTTCATAGAAGTAATCCAAATCATCATCCCTGACCTGTAACATCTCCATCCTCGAATTCGAAACTCACTTCAAGTGGTTGCAACTTGACTTGGTCAGAGAGTTCCAGCAACTCTCCGAACAAACTAAGGGTAGGAACACACTCAGGGAGGTTCAAGGAAGCTTAATCAATCATCACTTTGCATCTGGAAGTAGCCAAACTCAAACTGGTATTTCATACCAAGAGGTGAGTTTCTCAAACTTTGAATCCTCCATTCATGCACTTTTAGCTTTAAAATTGAAAAGGAAAATGTAGACATTCAATCACTAAAGCTATCTGGGTCTTTAATTTGAACTCAAATCAACTGAGTTTAGAGAATTGATCATTTTTTCAGTTAGGGTTCAAATTGGGACTAGTCAAATTCACGTTAATCTTTGATTAATAATTTCAACAAAATACATATTCATAATCGTGACAAAAATCTAGATGAAATAGCATTTTGAACTTTTAAAATTGATCAAAAAATGAAGAAGTTCGAATTTGCCATGGACATGGAGTTCGCGCTATCCTGCGAAGAAGATGAAGTTGATTTTCTGAAATTTAAAAGCTAGACTTATATTATATATTTCTAGTTTAAGTTAAATAAGCGGATGTATTACAGCGGTTGCCAGCACGCTTCTCATGTCACTTGCCTTGCCAAAGGTCCAGGGTTAGAATCCCCCTGGAACCATTTTTATTAAAAGGAAACTCAAGGTTTCTGGAACTTGTTCTTCTAGAAGTCCTTATGGGGCTCAGCCTCCAGAAGTGTTCTAAAGTTTCTGCCCCCAGAAACTCCCCATTTACATTATGTTCAGAAGTACTTCTAGTACTTCTACCCTTAGAAGCTTCAAGTTTCTAATGTTTCCACGCTCCAGAAGCTTCTCACGCCCCATAATCTGCAGCCAGAAGCAAGCCAGAAGCCTTCTCATGCCCAGAAACGCCCCAGAAGTTCTTTCTCATGCTCCAGAAATCCAACTTCTGATCCTCCAAGAATCCAACTTTTAAACCCTTAAGAAATCCAATTTCTGGACATTTTTTAAACTTCTTTTTTTCAAAATTCCTTCTAAACAAGGTGATTAAATGACAAGTTTTACAAATGGCTCAATGGAAAATCTTCATTTCTAAGCCAAATGTCCAACGTTCAAACCTCCTTAGGACCAAAAACTCTTTTTTCCTCAAGTTTCTAGCAAACTTAAAACATTTTCAAAAAGTAATCAAAACTTCTCATTTTGAGATGATTTTTTGCACACTTGTCATTTAATATACCTATTTTATGATTATGTCAAAAAAATCCAAAAATATTTTCTTTTGATTATATTTTTATTAAGTCAAAAATGAAACATTTTAAGTATTTCTTAATAATTTTCAAAGATATTTTCTTTCAAACTTTCAAAACTCAAATCCTTTTCAAAACTTGTGAATATACTTCACTTTTCAAAATCATTTTCAAAACTTTTCAACAAACTTACACACCTTTTTCCATGATCAATTAGATTTAAAGATAAACCAAACCAGGTTTCTCCTTGAATTTCTTAATCGATCATGGGCCTCCCTCACGGTGTAAGTTCCAATCCTTTTTATGTACATATTTAATTTCCTTGTACATATTCAATCATCTTTGTAAATATCCAAGCATAAACAAACTTCTTTCGTTTGTTTTCGTTCGCTTGTTTATACACAAAATCCATTGGTATTAAGAGAAGCATTATTCCCGGTGAAGCTGCTCTTAAATCAATGGGCCTCCCTCACGGTGTAAGTCCCAACTCTCCTATGTACATATTCATTTCCTTGTACATAATCACCCCTTCGTGTACATATTCATTTCTTTGTACACATTCAAACTCATAAATAATCAAGTTACACTAGCTTTAAACGCTCGTTTTATACACTTGTTTATATTTCCTTCATAAACTCATGTGAATACATATCACACACTTGTTTGTATAACTGTTCAGTTATAACATAACAATTAGCCTAATAGCTAGGTTCACCTTTAGCCTCCTCTTGGGCTTTGTACAAGATAACTCATTTAGTGAGTTAGCCTCCTCTTAGGCTTCATATAAGAAAACTCATTTATTGAGTTTAGCCTCCGCTTAGGCTTCATATAAGACAACACTCCCCTGCTGAGTTTAGCCTCCTCTTGGGCTTCGTTCAAAAGAACTCCTCATTGAGTTTAGCCTCCGCTTAGGCTTCATATAAGACAACACTCCCCTGCTGAGTTTAGCCTCCTCTTGGGCTTCGTTCAAAAGAACTCCTCATTGAGTTTATCCTTCTCTTGGGCATTAAACAAGAAAGAGACCAGGAAATCTCTTAACAGCCTCCTATTGGGCTTCCAATACAAAGAATCACCCGCACTAGGATAGAACCCTGAGAGGATGATTTCCCGGTGAAACCACTCTTAAAGCCAAAGCTAGCCATACCCTATAGCTTCCTCTTGAGCTTCATGCAAGGATCCTCGATGACCCTCGGAATGCCTTCTCTTGGGCTCACAATACAAGGACCCTCGATGACCCTCAGAATGCCTCCTCTTGGGCTTACAATACAAGGACCCACGGGCTTCTTAAAAGCATCCCCCTAATCCAATCAATTTCTCCTCGAGATTTAGACTTTTATCATCTCTATAGAAGAAGTATCTCATCTATCACATCACATACAATCAAATACTTTTCAAACACTTTTTCAAACAAAAACATCTCTTAATCGTAAGTGGTAACGCTTGTACACTCAAGCAAAACACCAATGTTTACAATTAAAAGATTCAATCATTTTTCAAACATCTTTCTTAACTCGTAAGTGGTAACGCTTGTACACTCAAGCAAAACACCTATAACTTACGACGAAAGATTTAGTCAATCAAATCCTTCAAAATGTATTTGATGAAATAGATTAGATACATTTTTCATTAAGATGACATTCGTCTTTGTCTCTTAACAAACATCCCGTTGCTTCCACTAGCATAAGTGGGAACTACGATTTCTCTGACTTTCTCAACATCCTTTTGAGAATACGTAGGCACAAGGTCTCATCCTTGGCGAGCAAACTTCTTTCTTCCTCAAACCAAACAACCCATAGCTCCCTTAGATCCGAGCTACAAATGCTCTGATTCCCATTAAGGGATATGTATGCAGAAGATCCAAATGATCTTTGCGAGCACAATAGTAACAAAACCTAGGATCCCACATAATCTACCTTTCTTAAAATCCAAAGGAGAAACTTTCCCAACAATAGAAATAACCATTAAAACACACAAACATATCAAACATATTCATATATAAAGCTATAGATAACTATATATATTTAGGGTGCCACATCTATTCCCTTTATATGACAAACCCCCTTGCCCGGACTCTCCCCAATGCGTTGCGTCTAGTTCGCGCTAGTTGTAATGCATATCATATCAATTGAGGGTATTGCAGCTTTCCCCTTTTTCATTATCATTTTTCTTGTGTTGAAAATAATAAAGCTTGATGCTCGCGACATCTTTATAAACAAATCAAAAGAGTAAATCGTTTCGAGCCAGAGAATTCGAATTCCGATTCGATTCCCTCGCGCGTCACTTTTTAACGCGAACATAAAAAATGGCGACTCTGCTGGGGAGTACGCTAAACTTTTATTTTCAAAAAAATTGTGACTCTACCAAAGAGCACCAAGCTTTTTTTGTTTTCAAAAAGAAAAAACAAGGGGTTAAGCTTTCATATGTGCATATGTTGGTTTTTCTTTATTGTGTGTTTTCGCGATTTCATCTGATGGAAAGAAATCCTAACCCGGATTTAAGAAACATTTTAAGATCTAGGTGGGGGTATAGTCCTATTAACTTGTGGGAAGTTTCATTACTTACTGAGTTAATTTGAGATCCCTCTCTCAGTGGAGGTTGTCTTGGGAGTATTTGTGTTTAGCAAGTATTTGCGAAGACATTTTGCTTTCGAGAGAACTTACGAAGCTGAGTGGTTGTAGAACACATAACCCATCCTGGCCATTTAGGATGTAGTGCAGAAGCTATTCAGGCGTAAGCTTAGAATAATTGTCATGCGAGACTACGATCAGGCGAGTTTTTCTTGAAAAATATTATTGGACTTCGAGTATTCAACAAATCCGATAATATTTCAATGAGAAGCGTTGAACCTGTATTATCAGTAGAACCCGTTTCACAGATTAATAAGCCCTTAGAACTTACCCACGTTTGGTTCTTATCGTTGGACTCATGCTCGTGACTTCAAACGCTTGAACGTGTGTATAACCACTAACCATGTTTGAATCTTTGTGGCATTCATTCAAAAAAAGAAAACTTCATTTATCTTCCCATTTCCAAAGAATTTAGAGATTTTTCTTTATAAATATTTTAGGTTAGAGTGATGGACGTCAGAGGAAGATTTACCAAGAAATACAGTTTTAGAATTCCTGATGTAGGAAAGTTAAAAGAGTTAGCATCCTTGGTAGAAGATCCCTCGGATTTCAGAAAACACTATGGAACTCTTTTAACTGTCCTAACCACTAACGTTGATGAAGGATTCTCAAAACTTTCGTTCAGTTTTACGACCCAGTTTATCGCTGTTTCACTTTCCCTGACTATCAGTTGATGCCTACTTTGGAAGAGTACACACACATCCTAGGTATCTTAGTATCAGATAAGGTGCCTTTCAATGGTTTGGAAGCCATTCCTAAGTCACCAGTCATTGCAACAATGACTCACTTAAAGAAATCTGAGATAGACAAAAACCTAACTACCAAAGGAAAACTCTTAGGACTAACTTCAAAGTTCCTAATGGAGAAGGCTCTTAATTTCTCTGAAGCCGGTAGTATGGTAGCCTTTGAAGCTGTTTTAGCTCTGCTCATTTATGGATTGGTGTTGTTTCCTAATGTCCCAAGTTTCGTTGATATCAACGCCATAAGGATCTTTCTGATTGGAAATCCCGTTCCCACTTTGCTTGGTGACATGTATTTCTCCATTCATCATAGGAATCGTCAAGGAGATGGAACTATTGTGTGTTATGTACCTCTATTATTCAACTGGATTGTCTCACACTTCTCTAAGTCTCCTATCTTCCGAGAAAACAAAAATGGTTGGCATTGGTCTCGAAGACTCATGTCTCTTACAAACGATGATATCCATTGGTATTCCTTGGCAAACAATGAAATGGAAATCATTGAAAGCTGCGGAGAGTTTGCCAACGTACCTCTCATTGGTACGAAAGGAGGAATAAACTATAACCCATTCTTGGCAAGATGTCAACTCGGGTATGCAAATTCCAGTAAACCCCTTGGTTTTACAGTAGAAAGCTACTTTTATCATGAAGGGGAAGATTCCCAAGGTTTGAAAGCCAGAATGATAAGAGCTTGGCATCACATCCGAAGGAAAGAAAAAGGTAATGCAAGGAATTGTGTAGCCATGGAAATCTACACTTCTTGGGTGAAGAAAAGAGCGAAGGAATTCTGAATGCCTTATGTTTATGAAGAACCCATGTTCTTAGTAGTGTCTAAATCGACCACCTTTGTCATACCCCAAAATTTGCCCTCCATCTACTCAAGAGATTTCATACATCCATACTCAAGGATTCCTCAAGAGTTGATCAGACAAACTCTCTCCTAGACAATCAACCCAAACTAGGGTTTGGTATCTCTCAAGTCAAGATGGATTTCCAACATCTCCAATGGCCTTCATGCCTCCTCATATGCTTCAAAGATTCTCCATGTCAAGTTTCAAGCCTCACAAGTCAAGTTTCCTCAGACAATGGTTCAGATGGTTGAAAATCGGGTGTATTGGACAAAAAGTCAACTGTGGTCAACATATGTCAAAACTTCGATTTTTGGTCAACATCCTCATTTTGAAGTTACATTCATCATTTAATCAAGGGTTGATCATGATTCATCAAGAAAACTCAAGATTTGCCCAAAAGTCAAACTTTCTAAATTAGGGTTTCTAGATGAAAAGTCAATGAACTTTGATGATCATAAATTTCTCATACTTTCTAAATTTTTCCACCACCTCTTGTTTTGAAGGAAATTCAATTTCTACAACTTCATGTCTCACAAGAATGTTCAAAAATGCTTCATTTGAGAGGTATAGCTCAAAACATTCAGTCATTTTCAAAGTCAACAAAAGTCAACTTTTGTTTTGAAGATATTTTGAGCATGGTAACTCCAATTGAGATGAGACCAAAGACATTGGTTAGAGGACTCTTAGAGCTTCCAAAAGTCCAAGAACACTCAAAATGTGGAAAATTGAGCAAGTTACACCATCTACAAGTTGGGCAATTTTGGAAGAATGCACAAAGAGAGATACTTCAAAAATCAAATCTTTTGCAAATGGGCCTACTTTTCTTCATCCTAACTTGTTCCTCAAGCAATTAGGAGTGTCAAGCCCAAAGCCACGAATTTTTGATTTATTTTTCTATTTAATTTGTAATTTATTCATTTAAATGCAAATTAAATCTTAAAATAAATTATAAAATTGAAATTAATGGCAAAGATTGATTTTATTCTTTCCTTAAGGTCCAATTAACTCACAAATGCCAGCAAATTCGAAATTGGAGCAAGAAAGGCAAGATTGGATTGAAATTGATCAAGCTTTGAAGATTTGATTTTCATGGAAATATCAAATTTGATTTCCATTGAATATTGATTGATTCTTTCCAAATTCAATCCCAAATCCATCCAGTATAAATGTACAATGCATACCTATCAAGAGAGAACGAAAAAATTGCTTCACAAACCCTATTCTCAAACTCAAAAAACCGTGTCACTCAAGCAAGTGGGAATCCTACTTCCAGCCATTCTCAATCGTTTTTGAGGTGTCCAACAGGTTCCTTGATACCTCCAAAAGCGAATCAGACCTTCACTTTGCCAAAAATCATCCAGAATCGTGAAAACCGAATTTGGTTTGTTCTTGAAATTTCAAAAATCGTATTCTTTGATTCATGCATTGTTAACATGTTTTGTGTTTGTTTTTGTGATCAGTGATGTATTTGCAAACTTTCTGGGTGCTTTAATTGAATTTCCATGGCCTGAATCGTGTTATGCCATGATTAGGGTTTCCTATGCCGTTTTAGGGTTTCTCTATACAGAAAAAATTGGACCTCAAGACCCATACCAGCGTGTTCGGAATGCTTCAAGGAATCGAACCATGGCCTTAGAATTTATTTATATTATGTTTGCTTGATTTTTTGAATTAGCCAGGGACATAGCGTCGAAGAACAGCCGACGCTAGCTTTGAAAATTTGAATCGGGGACGATGAAGCTTCGCGCGCGGTCTGGAGCTTCAGGGAGCGACACTTGTCTTTCTTCTACTCGATCCGGTTTTCCAACAGTGAAGCAACGTGGCTCAGTTGGCAAGGCGTGTGACTTATGAAGACAAGGTCCTGGGTTCGATTCTCCCCAGGACCATTTGGTTTTCTCTTTTTCACAAAACTCTATTTTCCTATTTTCTAATTATTTCAATATTTTCATTCAATTTTAATTCTTTTCATATTTTTTATTTCTGCATTAAAAATTACCAAAAACATTTTTTCTTTTTACATTATTTTTCTAAAAACCTTTATTTAATTTAATAAATTAAAAAAATATAATTTTTGCATGCATATTTATTTTATTTTTATTTTTGCATTTAAATCATTATAAATTGCATTTTAATTATTAAATCTTTTCTAAAAAATCCCAAAAAATTATTTTAATCTATTTATCTTATTTCCAGCATATATTAATTTTCTCATATTAAAATTTGCATTTTTCTAACATTTTTCTCTTGTTCGATTCATATTGCATTTTCCGATCTCTTATTCTTTCACAGGTTGCTCCGATTCGGACGTTTTCTTTTATCATTTTCTTTTTTTTTCCAATAATGTAATTGCTCATGGGTTGTAATAGTTAATTAGGCTTTTATTTTCCGCAAGTTTGAATTATGTATCTGCCCCAAAGCCATGTAATAGCGTAGGATTTACCTTTCCGCATTTTACATTCCGCATTTTACTTTTCGCACCCTTATCAACTGTTAGTAATTAGGCGTGTATGGCAAGATAATAATTGGACATAGCCTACACTAATTTCAAGATAAAATATCTGAATTTGACACACTTCTCTCACACACGCACCCCTTAGGGTAATTCTCTCTCGATGCCTTTCGATTTCAAATGGTCATGTCCCTCGAACGTAGAGGTATTCTAGCACCGTTGCCTTCCAAACAAATCATCATAGTCCCTTCGATACAAAGATCATAAGACCCACGATGTCGCTTTTCCGAATACATGATCTTGACCCTCGATTGTCGCCTACGAAAAATGATGATAGTCCCCTTCGAATGTGCTAGGATACTTCCTACAAGCTGCTTTCTATGACCATCCGATGTCCCTTCGAATGTCCCGCTTACATCCAACGAATGGAGTTACCTACTAACTAATGGTATGGCTAGCGCTATTCTAAAGGAATATAGAAGTACAACAAAACGACCAATTCTGAGTGGGTAAATAAGTCTCTTAGTTACTTGCTCTAAATCAAATGCTTTTCACACCACACACTCTTTTGTCAAAATTCAAACTCTTTTCAAAACGAAACATTTCCGAACACTTTGTATACACTCCTACATGAGTCATTACAAAGTCAAAGCGAAATGCCTTTTCAAAACATCTTTGTCAAACACACAGAAAGCAATTTTAAAAGGTGATCTAGAGCAACTAAGAGCCCGTAGATAACTACGGATGGAAAGGGGTGCTAATACCTTCCCTTTTCATAACCATTCTCCCGAACTCGGAATCTAACGAAGGTCTTTTTCTGTTACTTTTACCTTCCCTTAATTGGATAAAAATAAAAGTCGGTGGCGACTCTTGCTATCCGCACATTTGGATACAAAAATCCTACAAAGTCAGTTCACCGTGTTACAACCTTTCCCGTTGAAACTATGGGAGAATACCAAGAAGTTTTGGCCAAGATGAGACTAGAGAAAAAAGCTTTAGAAGACAAGTTTCTTAAGATTGACTTTGAAAATGAGAAGCTTAAGAAGCAGGTCAAAGATCATAAGAAAACACTCTACTTCCAAGATGAATGGCTCATGGAGAAAGATGAGAAGATTCGTCGGAAAGATAACGCGATCAAAAGATACATCAAAGAAAGAAAAAGAAAGCTTGAAGAAATGACGACCAGCAATCCTAGTCCTGACGAGTGGAAGAAAGTCATCAACAAGCTCAAAGCCGAGAAAGCTGAACTGAAAGCTTACTATGGGAAATAAATCCTAAAGTTGAAGCTACATCAAGCCTTTGGGTCTTCATCAGATGAAGACGATTAATTAGTTTAGCTTTAGCTTTATCATTTATTTTATCTTTGTAAGAGCTATGCTCCAAAAAAATTGTTGTAATCTTCTTTCAATAATTAATAAAATAAGTGTTTTCCATCAAAATATTTACTAGAAATTTCTCTTTTAGTATAAATTCTTTGGAAATTCTTTTCTCTTTGCATTCATAAATCATGCATCATACTTTGCATATCGAGTTTGTTGTTTAGAATCTTATCTTTTGGAATTTTTTCCAGAGAGAGAAAGATCGTCAAGCTGTTGCGTCTTAGAGTTTCTCGACTATGTTCACAGTCAACACGCAGATACAATACTCGTGCAAATAGGAGAAAAGCAATGGAAGATTTTGAGCAAGAAAATGTTGCGCTTCGCAGCACAGTGACAACACTTCAGGAAGAGGTGGAGAGACTCACTTCTTTAGTAAGTTCGTTGGAAACTACGCAAAGTCAGCAAGCAACATTAAACAGTCAAAATTAAGCGGCGATTTCAGAGATCACTAGTACTCCAATTTCAGCTGTTGCAGTCAGTAATCCTCTCTTCAGTATGCCAGAAGGTTATCCATGGGGCATGCCTTTCAATTTTGGCATTGGGTTTCGTCAACACACTTCTAAAGTACAGGCAACCACGATTGAGGTTCCTACTTTACAGAACTCAGCATTTAGTCCGCAGCACGGAGTAACCTTTCCGCAAGTCACTATGACGGTTTCTCAACCGATCATGACAAACTCAGCTTCTGTAGTTCACGCTACTGCGGACGAAGAAGTCTATCATAACCCAGGCGACAACACGAATCCTCGTGGCCAAATGGAGAATCTCCAGGAACAATTCCATAAGATGCAGCTTGAGATCAAACCAATCTGTGGTAAGGAATTATTTGGGAAGCATGCCCACGATCTATGCCTAGTTCCTCGTGTAAGGATACCTGTTAAATTCAAAGTCCCTGATTTTGAAAAATATAGAGGAAATTCCTGCCCGTAGAGTCATCTTACAATGTACGCTAGGAAGATGTCTACATATAATGACAATCACCAATTGCTCATTCACTATTTCCAAGACAGTCTCACCGGTGCCGCACTGAAGTGGTACATGGGACTAGATAGTGCAAATATCCAGACATTCAATGACCTAGGTGAAGCCTTTGTCCAATAGTACAAATTCAATTTGGACATGGCTTCAGATCGAGATCAACTCCGTTCTATGTCTCAAAAAGAAAAAGAGATGTTCAAAGAATACGCCCAACGTTGGAGGGAAATTGCCGCCCAAGTTAATCCACCGTTAGAAGAGAAAGAAATGACCAAGGTTTTCCTGAACACTCTTGGCCCATTTTACTACGAACGCATGGTCGCCAGTGCTCCTAGAGATTTCACCGAAATGGTAAGAATGGGGATGCGACTAGAAGAAGGAGTCCGAACAGGACGTCTAACCAAAGAAATAGGGTCTTCAAGCGGAACCAAGAGGGTCGGAACCAGGTTCCTGAAGAAGAAAGAACATGACGTAGGAATGGTATCCCGAGGGAAACCAAGGAAAAATGTCAGTCACCGACAACAGGTAGCCACAATAGCACCAGTTGTCAATACAAGTTCAAACACGGGTATTACCCCGCAATTCCAGCAAACTCAACAGCCTCGACAACAGGCTCAACAATTCAACAATCAGAACCGTGCACCTCGGATCTCGCAGTTCAATCCAATTCCGATGACATACACGGAATTATATCCTGCCTTGATAGAAAGGAATCTTGTGCAAACAAGGTCTCCATCTCCGGTACCAGACAAATTACCTTGGTGGTACAAAGCAGATATGTCTTGCCCTTTTCATCAAGGGGCACTGGCTCATGATCTCGAGCACTGCATAGCACTGAAAGCTGAAGTCCAAAGATTAGTGAGGGCTAATCTTCTCTCCTTCAAGAATGCAAATCCAAATGTACAAGCAAATCCACTTCCCAATCACAGTGGACATACCGTGAATTTGATACTCAGGAATACAAATCGGTATGTTATCACCAACATAAATATGATAAGAGAAAGCTTGGTACAGCTCCATGATACATTCAGTATAATGGGCGCCTTCGCTAAACATGACTACACAGCCTGCAGAATCTGCTTCACGGATTTTCGAGGATGTCCAACAGTGAGAACAGACCTTCAACGGTTAATAGACATTGGCGACATTCAGATCTTCAGACACAGGAACGATTATGACGTGAATATGGTAGGGCATTATCCGCATGAGCTTTTAGTCTCAAATATCAACTCGGAAATTCCCGAAGCAAACGTCATTTTTCAAGAGGATTATGTTCTTGTTAATGAAGACAATCTCTCCGAATCAGAAGAGTGGAGCACATATCTTAATAGCTCTGAATATGTGTCCTAGGAAGAATCGTACACGCCGTTATATCCTCTGACAGACCAATTCAAAGGCATGTTCCTACAAAAGAATGAGAATGAAAATCCACCTATCCCTTCTGAAGTTTGGGATACCTTGGGAGAACCAAGTGGAAAGTTTGACTACATGGTGAAATACACTGCACCTGAAAGCTCAAAAATCAGAATTGAAGACATCCAACCAACTGGATGGGACGATCCTTTTGAGTATCCTAGTCAACTAGAAGAGCTATACCCATCTTCTCGATCTCATCATCAAATTGAGATCCCAAATGAAGATCTCTACTT
Organism: Vicia sativa; assembly: GCA_021764765.1. Classification (NCBI taxonomy): domain Eukaryota; kingdom Viridiplantae; phylum Streptophyta; class Magnoliopsida; order Fabales; family Fabaceae; genus Vicia; species Vicia sativa. The sequence goes on along the minus strand of CM038794.1, from coordinate 48,038,483 downwards.
TAATACGCCTTCCGAGTTTGTTAAACCAGATTTTAACTATCACTACATCAACGTAATTACCGAAGAAGAACAAGAAGACAATTCTGGAAATGAGTTAGAAAGCGTCGCAGATAATGAGTCTCTCCACTCAGAAGATTGGGAAGTACGTCCCAAGAATCCAGGATACATGCCACTTGAAAGCACATATGCTGCATATTATGCTCCTCGACCTGCCAATCAAGCAGAAGAAGATCGCTTCAGCAGCACAAAAGGCAAGGTCAACCGACTAGAGTCTTCAAAGCCTGTTCGACCAACGACCAAAGTCTACACAAGAAATAAGCCAAAAGGAAAACTACCAGAGTATCTAGACTTCCAAGGAGTTCGCCACTATTGGAAGCCTGTTAAAGCTCAGACTGATGTTCATAGTTCTAAGTAGTTTATTTTGAACTCTCGCCTCGCCCAAGGCGAAGAGATGTTTTATAGGGTTTAGCTTTTAAATAATTTCTCTTTGTCTTGCCCAAGACAAATGAGTTTGTATTTAGGGCCCTGTTTCATATTGTGAATCATAAATAAAAGCGTTGTTTTGATTCCACATTTTGTGTTTGTTTTTCGTTTTTACCCTTTTCTTGGAAATGGTAATCCTAAAAAACCCAAATAAAAACAAGAATCTTCAAAAAATAAAATAAATGATCTGCATACACTTTCGCATTAACTTTTTCTAAAAAAAAGACAAGAGTTAATTAATCAAACATGCAGATTAGCAAATGGACAAATCCATTGAACGCAATAACTCTATGCTCTCTCCCAACTTTGAACTCCCTGCGTTTGACGCCGAGGAAGAAGTTGAAGAAGAGATCCCGGATGAGATTTCTCTCGACTACTTAAGCACGAGGAAAGAATCATTCAGCCTCACAAAGAGCCTTTGGAAGCAATCAACTTAGGTTCTGAGGAAGACAAAAAAGAAGTGAACATCGGAGCTTTACTCGACAGAAACGTCAAGGGAAAACTGATAGATCTTCTCAAAGAATATGTTGATGTATTTGCTTGGTCCTACCAAGACATGCCAGGTTTAGATACCAGCATCGTGGAGCATCACTTGCCATTAAAACCGGAGTGTCCGCCAGTTAAACAAAGACTGAGAAGAGTTCACCCTGACATGGCCGACAAAATCAAAAAAGGAAGTTCAAAAGCAGCTCGACGCAGGTTTCCTCGTCACCTCTGAATATCCTCAATGGTTAGCCAACATAGTGCCTGTCTCAAAAAAAGACGGAAAGGTCAGAATGTGTGTTGACTACCGGGACTTGAACAAAGCAAGTCCAAAAGATGATTTCCCACAACCGCATATCGACATGCTAGTGGATAGCACTGCAAAGTTCAACGTCTTGTCCTTCATGGACGGTTTCTCTGGCTACAATCAGATCAGAATGGCTCCCAAAGACATCCTTCATCACACCATAGGGCACATTTTGCTACAAAGTAATGCCGTTTGGATTAAAGAATGTAGGCGCAACTTATCAAAGGGCGATGACTACTCTCTTTCATGACATGATGCACAAAGAGATCGAAGTCTACGTATACGACATGATAGCAAAGTCTGACACTGAAGAAGAGCATATATAATATCTCTTGAAGTTGTTTCAGCGATTAAGGAAATTTCAGCTTCGTCTGAATCCTAACAAATGCACCTTTGGGGTAAGATCCAGAAAACTCCTAGGTTTCATCGTCAGTCAAATAGGTATTGAAGTTGACCGTGACAAAGTCAAGGCTATTCAAGAAATTCCTACGCCACATACAGAAAAGCAAGTAAGAGGATTTCTTGGACGGTTGAATTACATCACCAGATTTATCTCTCAGATGACTGCTACTTGTGGGCCGATATTCAAGCTTCTCCGCAAAAATTAAGAGGTTGTGTGGACAGAAGATTGCCAAAAAGCGTTTGACAGTATCAAGGAATACCTGTCAGAACCTCCAATATTGATTCCTCCAATCGAAGGAAGACCATTAATCATGTACCTTACCATGCTAGAAGATTCCATGGGCTGCGTGCTTGGACAGCAAGATGAAACTGGTAAGAAGGAGCATGCCATCTACTACTTGAGTAAAAAGTTCACAGATTGTGAAACTCGTTACTCCATGCTCGAAAAAACATGTTGTGCTTTGGTGTGGGCTTCGAAACGTCTCCGCCAGTACATGATCAATCACACGACTTAGTTAATCTCCAAAATGGATCTAATCAAGTATGTCTTTGAAAAGCCTACCTTAACAGGAAGAATTGCTCGATGGCAGATGCTATTATCTAAATATGACATCCAGTATCGTGCTCAAAAAGCGGTCAAAGGAAGCATTCTCGCCGATCACTTGGCTTATCAACCAATCAACGAATACCAATCTCTCAAGTTCGACTTCCCTGACGAGGATGTTATGTACTTAAAGATGAAAGATTGTGACGAACCATTACCTGAAGAAGGTCTTGATACAGAATCTAGATGGGGCTTAATCTTTGATGGAGCACTTAATGTTTTTGGCAATGGAATTGGGGAAGTCATTATTACTCCCGAGGGTTCTCATATCCCATTTTCTGCCATATTGCTATTTGATTGCACCAAAAACATCACAGAATATGAAGCTTGTATCAGGGTATCGAAGAAGCCATCAACTTGAGGATCAAGATCCTTGACATATATGGAGATTCATCCCTTGTGATCAATCAAATCAAAGACAAGTATGAAACTCATCATCTTGGTTTGATTCCCTACAGAGATTATGCAAGACGTTTGTTGACTTTCTTCTACAAAGTTGAACTGCATCATATCCCTCGAGATCAAAATCGAATGGCAGACGCCTTGGCTACTCTATCTTCCATGTTCAAAGTCAACCATTGGAACGATATACCTAAGATCCGTATCAGACGCCTTGAAAGACCTGCATATGTGTTTGCAACTGAAGCAGTCATCGATGATAAACCGTGGTTCCACGACATCAAACGTTTCCTTCAAACTCAGGAGTACCCACTCGGGACGTCATACAAAGATAGGAAAACTCTAAGAAGGCTTTCTAGAAATTTCTTCCTGAATAAAGATGTGCTATATAAAAGAAACATTGACATGGTCCTGCTCAGATGCGTGGATAAACACGAAGCAGACATAATAATTCACGAAGTGCATGAAGGGTCCTTTGGAACCCATTCAAATGGGCATGCAATGTCCAGAAAAAATCTTGAGAGCGGGATACTATTGGATAACAATGGAATCTGATTGCTGTAAACACGTCAAGAGATGTCACAAGTGCTAGATCTATGCAAATAAGATCCATGTGCCACCGACTCTACTCAACGTTCTCTCTTCTTCGTGGCCTTTCTCCATGTGGGGCATCGGCATGATTGGGATGATCGAACCAAAAGCGTCTAACGAACATCACTTCATTTTAGTGGCTATTGATTACTTCACCAAATGGGTCGAAGCAGCATCTTACGCCAACGTTACAAGACAAGTGGTTGTGAGGTTCATCAAGAACAATCTCATTTGCCGATATGGAGTTCCAAGTAAGATCATTGCAGACAATGGATCGAACTTGAACAACAAAATGATGAAAGAACTGTGTGAGGAATTCAAGATCGAGCATCATAACTCATCTCCTTACCGAACAAAGATGAACGGCGCCGTTGAAGCTGCCAACAAGAACATCAAAAAGATCGTCCAGAAGATGGTCATCACTTATAAAGACTGGCACGAAATGCTGCCATTTGCTCTACATGGGTATCGCACTTCAGTACGTACTTCAACAGGGGCAACTCCTTTTTCTCTAGTATACGGCATGGAAGTAGTGCTCCCCGTAGAAGTTGAGATTCCGTCAATGAGATTTCTCATGGAAAGTAAGTTATGTGAGGCCGAATGGTGTCAAAGCAGATACGACCAACTGAACTTAATTGAAGAAAAGCGCCTGACCGCTCTGTGTCATGGACAACTATATCAAAGAAGGATAAAGAAAGCCTTCGACAAAAAGGTTCGACCTCGTGAATTCCAAGAAGGCGACCTTGTGCTTAAAAAGATTTTGTCTTTTCAACCAGATTCTTGGGGCAAATGGACTCCTAATTACGAAGGCCCATACATCGTCAAAAGAAGCTTTTCTGGCGGTGCTATGACTCTCATAACCATGGACGGTGATGAACTCCCGCATCCTGTGAATGCTGATGCAGTCAAGAAATACTTTGTCTAGAAAGACAAAAGAACAGCTCGGTAAGTCGAAAACCCGAAAAGGGCGGCTTAGGCAAAAATGAGCTTTTCGGTGGACTGAATACCTGAAAAGGCGGTCCAAGAAAAAATTAGAGACAATAAACAGAAATATCCTAATAGATTGAAAACCTGAAAAGGCAATCTAGGCAAAAGTTAAGGATAAAAAATGACAAAGTAACTGCATCAGTCCGTACTTTGTCAACTTGAAGAATCTTCCATCAACGGGTCTTCAATCAAATCTTCTAAAGCAACGAACAAGTTGGAATTCAAAGTTCTTAGGGATAATAGTGGTTATTGATTTCAACGTAGCCTTTTCCCAATAAATTATCATTTCCAACTCTTGTAAATAGTTCATGGAATCACGCCTTTGGCTGATTACCATTCTATCAATAAAATTTGAGCCTTGTGCCCTTTTGTTTGCAATTCTTGCTTTATTCTGTTTTGCAAAAACAACGCTTTTTATTGTGAAAATCACTTTTGAGACTAAAAAGAAAAAGAGTTTTAAATGAATTTTTACTTCAAAATTTTGAAATAAAAGTGAAATCTTCCTTTGAACTATGAACACAGAAAGAACCTCAAACAGTTTTCTCCATGAGTGTTTCGACCTCTAAAAGATAAAACAACTGCTAAAGAAGTCTTCTTCTTCTCAAAAGAGATCATCAAAGGACGATATTCTTTTCCAAAAAGAATCCCCAACCAGGTTGCCATTGAAATGCCTTTCCCAGGAAAGTTTAAAGCATGCAACTCAGATTCATCATCAGTAACGTCTACACCATGGCTGCAGATTTTGCTGAGTATTTGTTTGAACTATGACGTAGTCCTTTTCCCAAATACCCCTTTTGTTGTCTTGTCAAGTATCGTCAGCATGCATATGACATTCATGACATTCATCATTCATACATAATAGCATCATTAATGCATTCATGCATTTCTCAAATGTTTGCTTCAACATCACTTGTTTAGGTTTCATTTATTCCTAAAAACAAGTGTGGGTGTGTCATCTCTCCAGTAGATTATCCCCAAGCAGAGAAATACATTTTTCTCTATCATGTTCCCCAACTGAGATCATTTCTCATTGGGAACAAAGTATTGATTGAACGTTTCTTTCTAGTTCATTCCTAGATAGAATCTCGTCTCTAATTAACTCAGGTCTAGATTTCACAAAAAAATCTACCTGCAAACAATAAGCAATTGCCTCGTCATCCGAGCTGCTTATTTCATTTTCATCTTGAAACTTGTCATAAAAAGATTGTTCTTCTTAGCAAGTCCAATCATGAAAGTTCAAGAAATTTCCACAGTTGTCTTTCTGTCTAAAAAAGAAAACTTGTGTCTTTTCAATCCAAATGCCCGCATCTTCTCAAGAGAGAGATCCCTGGAAAGATTGTAGTTAAGAAAATAGAAACTCATTTGAGATCTGTTTCCATCATTGTTTGTTATTCACAAAGTTGAATACTCAGTAAATTTCTAAAGAATTACCTTGTTATAGTTATCACTTTGCTGATAATTGGTAATATCATCTTCACTTACCTTAAACATTGTCACAAGGCTGACAAAAGGTAATCTCCTCGTTTCCCAAAGCGAAACAGATATTCACTTGTTTAGTGAATCTATTCTCCCAGTGAAACAAATTGCTTGTTTCCCAACAAACAGGATTCTCCTTTTTTAAAGAGACTGAGTCATCCTTACAATCATTTCCCCATCATATCATTTTTTGATACCTCCTGGGTGAACTTTCTGCAATCATTTTGCATCATTCGCATTTTTAGTTATCTTAGGTCCAAAATTTGTGTATTCTGATATTTAAGTCTCTTCATACCTATCGAGACGAAGATCTTCATCTTCATATCTTAGGTTAAAGAAACTTCAATAGGGGCATCTGTCATACCCCAATTTTTGACCTAAGATACCACCTCACATATGCATTACTGCATCACTAACAGTTTCAGAATAGAATAGATCGTGCGTGGTTTCTAGAAGTCCAAGTCAAGGTTTCTTCAAAATTTCATCTGTTCAAGATATGATCAATTAGGGTTTGAGTTTCCACTCACCATAAATGATCTATCTTAATCAATCATCAACATTTGATCTTTAGATTCTCAACTTTTTCTCATGATCTATCATGAATCGACCAATTAGGGTTTTGATCGAGGATAGCGAATCATTGACATTTTGCTAAATGAATGACCTATTTGCTTAGAGAATGATCTTAACATCTTCAATGCAACATCTTGACCTAATTTCTTGATTCAAAACATTTCAAAAGTCAATGTTTCTTCATCAGACATATTCTGAATCATCTGATGAAAATTCATCTGCTCAAAAAAGTCAAACTTTGACTTTTGGTCAACTTTTTCAAGATCAAACTTTTTCAATCATAAAAACATTTCAAATGATCCATCACGATCATAAAAAATCAAGAAATGTGAAAAAGTCAACAAAAAGTCAAGATTTGAAAAATTTCTAACACTTAGAAAATATTTCAAGTGTTAAGAAACATGGTTTTTTCCCACTTTCTAGGCCATTTTTCACCTAGATCCATTGGATTCAGAAAAAACTCAAAACATGAAAGTTGTAGCCCTTGTTACAACCTTTCCAAAATGTCCAAGAACTTGAAAAAACACTTTGTGCAGCTAAGGTTTTGAAAATTAAACTTAGAGCTCCATAACCATGAATTATAAGTCATTTTTCAAGAACTTTAAGTCATTTTTTCACAAACTCTCTTTCTAGAAGCCTTGTCATCACTTAGAGATATAACTGATAAATATCAGTTAGGAATGATTGAGAGAGGATTGGATCAAGGAGAGATTTTTAACCATGGTTAAGAAAGTTACTTTTGCATTAAATGCAAAAGATTCCATCTTACCTCTTAACCAAGTTGCAAGTTTCCCTCAATGATAACTTTGCCATATCATTCAGATTTCTTGGCCTATAAATAGAGGTCATTTCCTCATTTTCAAACTACACCAAAACTATCATAATCAAGCTTTCACCCTTTCTTTTTTGAAATTCAAGTTTCTAAGTTATAAAAGGGAATTTTTGCAATCTTCAAACTTTGCAAAATCTGAGAGAATTTAAGTTTCTAACATGTTTTATACATCAATTAGAAGTTGTCTAAAACATAAAACCATCACAAGAACTGCCCAAACTCAGAATCATTGTTCAAAATCTCAAAGCTTGCAAATGATGCCTTAACCTGCCATCTCTTAATTTGCTCGAGCTAGCTAAGATTTAACACTTCAGAAACCTTCCATATACTTCATAGAAGTAATCCAAATCATCATCCTTGACCTGTAACATCTCCATCCTCGAATTCGAAACTCACTTCAAGTGGTTGCAACTTGACTTGGTCAGAGAGTTCCAGCAACTCTCAGAACAAACTAAGGGTAGGAACACACTCAGGGAGGTTCAAGGAAGCTTAATCAATCATCACTTTGCATCTGGAAGTAGCCAAACTCGAACTGGTATTTCATACCAAGAGGTGAGTTTCTCAAACTTTGAATCCTCCATTCATGCACTTTTAGCTTTAAAATTGAAAAGGAAAATGTAGACATTCAATCACTAAAGCTATCTGGGTCTTTAATTTGAACTCAAATCAACTGAGTTTAGAGAATTGATCATTTTTTCAGTTAGGGTTCAAATTGGGATTAGTCAAATTCACGTTAATCTTTGATTAATAATTTCAACAAAATACATATTCATAATCATGACATAATCTAGATGAAATAGAATTTTGAACTTTTAAAATTGATCAAAAAATGAAGAAGTTCGAATTTGCCATGGACATGGAGTTCGTGCTATCCAGTGAAGAAGATGAAGTTGACTTTCTGAAAATTAAAAGCTAGACTTATAATATATATTTCTAGTTTAAGTTAAATAAACGGATGTATTACCGCCCCAGTGGTTGCCAGCACGCTTCTCATGTCACTTGCCTTGCCAAAGGTCCAGGGTTCGAATCCCCCTGGAACCTTTTTTATTAAAAGGAAACTCAAGGTTTCTGGAACTTGTTCTTCGAAGTCCTACGGGCTCGACCTCGAGGTTTCTGCCCCCAGAAACTCCCCATTTACACTATGTTCAGAAGTACTTCTAGTACTTCTACCCTTAGAAGCTTCAAGTTTCTAATGTTTCCACGCTCCAGAAGCGAAATCCAACTTCTGATCCTCCAGGAATCCAACTTCTGAACCCTTAAGAAATCCAATTTCTGGATATTTTTTAAACTTCTTTTTTTCAAAATTCCTTCTAAGCAAGGTGATTAAATGACAAGTTTAACAAATTGCTCAATGGAAAACTTCATTTCTAAGCCAAATGTCCAAGGTTCAAACCTCCTTAGGACCAAAAACTCTTTTTTCCTCAAGTTTCTAGCAAACTTAAAACATTTTCAAAAACTAATCAAAACTTCTTATTTTGAGATGATTTTTTGCACACTTGTCATTTAATATACCTATTTTATGATTATGTCAAAAAAATCCTAAAATATTTTCTTTTGATTATATTTTTATTAAGTCAAAAATGAAACATTTTAAGTATTTCTTAATACTTTTCAAAGATATTTTCTTTCAAACTTTCAAAACTCAAATCCTTTTCAAAACTTCTTGTGAATATACTTCACTTTTCAAAATCATTTTCAAAACCTTTTTTTCAAAAATTTTCAACAAACTTACACACCTTTTTCCATGATCAATTAGATTTAAAGATAAACCAAACCAGGTTTCTCCTTGAATTTCCACGGTGTAAGTCCCAATCCTTTTTATGTACATATTTAATTTCCTTGTACATATTAAATCATCTTTGTAAATATCCAAGCATAAACAAAATTCTTTCGTTTGTTTTCGTTCGCTTGTTTATACACCAAATCCATTGGTATTAAGAGAAGCATTATTCCGGGTGAAGCTGCTCTTAAACCAATGGGCCTCCCTCACGGTGTAAGTCCCAACTCTCCTATGTAAATATTCATTTCCTTGTACATAATCACCCCTTCGTGTACATATTCATTTCTTTGTACAAATTCAAAATCTTAAATAATCAAGTTACACTAGCTTTAAACGCTCGTTTTATACACTTGTTTATATTTCCTTCATAAACTCCTGTGAATACATATCACACACTTTTTTATATAACTGTTCAGTTATAACATAACAATTAGCCTAACAACTAGGTTCCCCTTTAGCCTTCTCTTGGGCTTTGTACAAGATAACTCATTTAGTGAGTTAGCCTCCTCTTAGGCTTCATATAAGAAAACTCATTTATTGAGTTTAGCCTCCGCTTAGGCTTCATATAAGACAACACTCCCCTGCTGAGTTTCGCCTCCTCTTGGGCTTCGTTCAAAAGAACTCCTCATTGAGTTTAGCCTTCTCTTGGGCATTAAACAAGAAAGAGACCAGGAAATCTCTTAACAGCCTCCTATTGGGCTTCCAATACAAAGAATCACCCGCGCTAGGATAGAACCCTGAGAGGATGATTTCCCGGTGAAACCACTCTTAAAGCCAAAGCCATCCATACCCTATAGCTTCCTCTTGAGCTTCATGCGAGGACCCTCGATGACCCTCTGAATGCCTTCTATTGGGCTCACAATACAAGGACCCTCGATGACCCTCGGAATGCCTCATCTTGGGCTTACAATACAAGGACCCACAAGCTTCTTAAAAGCATCCCCCTAATCCAATCAATTTCTCCTCGAGATTTAGACTTTTATCATCTCTATGGAAGAAGTATCTCATCGATCACATCACATACAATCAAATACTTTTCAAACACTTTTTCAAACAAAAACATCTCTTAATCGTAAGTGGTAACTCTTGTACACTCAAGCAAAACACCCAATGCTTACAATTAAAAGATTCAATCATTTTTCAAACATCTTTCTTAACTCGTAAGTGGTAACGCTTGTACACTCAAGCAAAACACCTTACGACGAAAGATTTAATCAATCAAATCCTTCAAAATGTATGTGATGAAATAGATTAGATACATTTTTCATTAAGATGACATTCGTCTTTGTCTCTTAACAAACATCCCGTTGCTTCCACTAGCATAAGTGGGAACTACGATTGCTCTGACTTTCTCAACATCCTTTTGAGAATACGTAGGCACAAGGTCTCATCCTTGGCGAGCAAACTTCTTTCTTCCTCAAACCAAACAAACCATAGCTCCCTTAGATCCGAGCTATAAATGCTCTGATTCCCATTAAGGGATATGTATGCAGAAGATCCCAATGATCTTTGCGAGCACAATAATAACAAAACCTAGGATCCCACATAATCTACCTTTCTTAAAATCCAAAGGAGAAACTTTCCCAACAATAGAAATAACCATTAAAACACACAAACATATCAAACATATTCATATATAAAGCTATAGATAACTATATATATTTAGGGTGCCACATCTATTCCATTTATATAACAAACCCCCTTGCCCGGAATCTCCCCAATGCGTTGCGTCTAGTTCGCGCTAGTCGTAATGCATATCATATCAATTGAGGGTATTGCAGCTTTCCCCTTTTTCATTATCATTTTTCTTGTGTTGAAAATAATAAAGCTTGATGCTCGCGACATCTTTATAAACAAATCAAAAGAGTAAATCGTTTCGAGCCAGAGAATTTGAATTCCGATTCGATTCCCTCGCGCGTCACTTTTTAACGCGAACACCTTACCCTCAAAGATATGAGGCTTTATATAATAGATGTTGAGAGATCCTCATTTGCTGCTATATTAGGGCCGAGATATACGGGTCCACGAATATAGAGATTAGAGCTGACTAGGTCAAAACCGGGCAAATAGGCTCGTAACTAGCCGTTGTGTCGGGAAGGTGGGACACACCGAGCATGGCCCTAAGCGTCCTAAGTATTGATTCTGCACATCAGAAGTCGGGTAGAGTGTCTTGGGAGCCGAGAATACTAGACTGCCCGTTGAGCATTCGGGCAGTCCAGAATAGTAGCACCACAAGTCGTTGCGTCCGAGGGCGTGATGACTTGAATTTCACGACCAGTGTTGCGTTATCCGAGGGTTGTTGTCAAGGATCCGAAAATTCTAGGAAATTTGGAGGTTCCAGCATGTGTGGCCTCGAGCCGTGTGCATTAAATGCGTCTCAGGCCTAGGGAATTGGGGGTAATGATGATTTCCATAGGTTTCATAGGCGCATGCGAGAGCACATGCGCGGAAGAGGCCTATAAAAGGATAAGAGTCCTTTTATTTGAGAACTTTCTCTACTCCATCTCGCTCGCGCATATTGCACTTGCTAGCCGTTGTTCTGAGGAGTTTCAACTGGTTCTTTTTGAGTTCGGGCTACCTTACACCGCCATACCAGTGTTTGATTTTCCTCTTGGAACAGTTCAATCGCCTTCTAGACGGTACGTTCTTTTATTCTTTTGCCTAATTTAGCTGGATTTAGGCCTAAACACCTGATTATTATAGGATGCATGTGGTTAGGGTTCCCTTTTTTGGGTTTTTCCTGGCGATGAACGATTGCTCCGCCGTTTTTAGGCATCTTCGGATGCCGGCAGTTTTCTGTGCATATTTGTCCCGAGTAAAGGGACATTATTCTAAATGGTAGTCTATTTCTGAGAGAGGGCCATTGACCGAGGAAGCGAATCCTCAATCTTCCGAGCCCTTTCACTTGATTAGTGCTGGAAGGATGGATTTTACGTTAATGTCGAGCTCATCGTTTTCCTCTACTTTTCAGGTGTCATGTTGGATGAAAGTGGAGATAGTAGTGAATTTTAGAGCCGCTCCGGGCAAGGGTATGCAGACTTTGTCGATGAGGAGACCACTTCGGATGATATTCTGAGGGAAGATCCCCCGCAGGAGGAGGAGTCTCAACCCGTCGGGGACCCATCCTCGGTTGTTCAGCCTCGTGGCCGGGATCCAACCGCTTGGGTGGCTTCGGATGTTCGCTCTAGAGGATCGCAGTTAACTGCTCGCCCAAACGACCTGTTCAATAAGATTGATTGGTATGGCCCTACCGAGGGGGGTGGAACCGAGGTAGATAGAGTGGAGGACTGGGCCGTTTTTATTCGTGTCGAAGGGCACCAAGTTTGCTCTATATATGAGGCTTACCACATCCCGGTGTACGATATTTGGTTTAAAGAACTTGGGATTCGCCTCCTTTCACTGATTTACAGGTGGCTGTTTTTTATCATCTCCGCCTAGCTCCATCTCAACTTCATTCGAACGCGATTGCGTTTTTCCGGGCGTTCGAAGTGGTGTGTGAGTATTTGGAGATCGGGGCTACACTTCCACTACTCTTCCACATATTCTGTCTCCAGAGGGTCTTAGAGAAAAAGGATGGATTGGTTAAGTGGAGTTGGGTGTTATTTCGGCAACAGAATGGGAAACTGTTCAAGCTGTATCAAGAGTCTGTCTGTTCCTTTAAAGAGAAGTTTATGTTGGTCTGCCCAGTTTCGAAACGGACCCTCTACAATGGTTTTTCGTGTCGGCCGACATTGTTGGAGGATGGTACCCCGAAGCTGAATGAACGGGGTGAAGGGGTGTGCCAGCTCGTGCCCAAGTTCAACTTCCACTGGAAGAACGAGCATTTCGAGCAAAATGTTGACCATTATGTATGGTCTAGGGATGAGCTGAACAATGAGGACCTGGCGAGCTTGGATGCTTTGTCATCTTATGTCGAGGGGCTTCCTTTGGTCAAGCGCATGAGTAGAGGTGGGAAGCCGCTCGTGAGTGAAGACGTGGATCATATTTTTGAGCACAAACTTATCAGTGTGAGAGAACTCCTTCTTATTGAATGCTTTTATTGAATGCTAGAGAATTTATCTGGTCTTAACGTATATTTTTTCTTGTTTCAGCTAGGATGAATCCTGTGCAGGAGCGCATAACACGGAATATCTTGCAGGAAAAGTAAGGAAAAGGGGACTGGGTCGCCAAATGAAACGGGTGGATCCTTGAAGACTGATTTGGGGAAGTCATCTGTGAGCCTGGTGGCCTTGTCCCCTCAGGTTACTCCTTTGAAAAACAAGAGGGTTCGGCGAGAAGGACTTGTGGACTTGACTGGAGAAAAGGGGAAGGGAAAATTTGATCTTCCTCCTTGTTGGCACGACCGTGCATATTTTGAAAATAGGAGCGTCGTTCTGCCCCGGACCGAATCACTTTTGTTGGAGGAGATGAACCGACCTTCAAAATGGGCGGCCCTAGGTAAAGATGATGGCGCCTGGGTGCGCGTCTTTGAAATGACGGCCTCTTATTCCGAGCTCGGGAAATCTCCTGAGGTTGAGCTTCGGGAACTCAGGGCCAAATTGAAAGAGACAACAGAACTTGCCAAGACCCGAGAGGATGCTCTAGAAAGGCTATCCCTCGAACTTAAACAGGTCATCAAGGAATGTGACGTAGAGCGAACAAACAAGCAATGGTTGGCCGATGATATGGATTGGTTGAAGGCTGACTATGCCCCGTCTGAGGGGGAGCCCGAGGACTTGGCGGGGTTGAGAACCCAGGGAGAATTGGTCGAGTGCGTACAATTGGCTTATGATGACGGTGAGGTAGCTTCGACGGGGAGTTTTGAAAATGTTGTGGCTCAGATGCGGGTCCTTAACCCAGGTGTGGAGTTGGTGACCGAAGGAATGAGAGTCCATTTTTATGTTGAGGATGGTGAGATAAAGAAGCCTGATTTCCTTGCTTATATGATGGTAGAGGATACCCCTGATCAGATGGTCATCGGGGACACCTTAACATAACCTGCTGAAGGGAATTGATTTGTTCTTATCATGTCTATTTGGGCCTGGCCCTTTTATGTAATTGTGCTCGTAATTTCGACCTTTTTCGGTCGTTTTCTGATTAATTCTTTTTGTTGGGGTGGAGTCCTCGTTGCAACTCCAAGACATATCCAGTCCTTATGGTCGTAATTTTATGAAGTGTTTTATGTTGTTTATTTGTTTATGTGTGTATGTATTGTTTGTTGTTTCCGGGGAAGGACGCTTATTATTTATGCACGGTTTTTTGACTGTGTGGGGAGACTAGTCAAAATGGGCCAACTCGTCGCTGGGCTTGGTCCGGAACTCAAGCTTCGATTAAAGGCCTGAGGTCAGTGGCGTGAACGTCCCATCATGAGTTGGGTGTTATACCGGGCGAGGTACTTAGATAGCTGTAATCGTTTGAGTCGCCCACGTTGGGGTGACGACCTGGTTCGTTATAATGGAACGAGTGCCCCTTTATGCGCCATGCTTCCATGCAATGCTGGTACAAAGGCAAGCGTGTGGCGTCGAGCTTTAGGTGTTCGTGTGATTTCCTGATGTGTGTCGACCGTTAGTATTTTAACTATAATATTGTTTTATTTTTCAGTGTTCCACGATCGAGTGAGTTGTTCCCCTTGCAAGTATTCTAGGTAGTATGCCCCCGTTCCCGTTTTGGCATAGACTCGGTAGGGGCCCTCCCAATTTGCCGCAAGCTTCCCTTCTGTGAAGCTCTTCAGGTTTCTCTTAAGGACTAAGCTTCTGACGTCGAATTCTCGGGGAATGACTTTGGCATCATACCGGAAGGTTATTCTTTGTTTGAGCGATGCTTCTCTGAGGGCATCCCCCGTTCTTATCTCTTCGACCAAGTCGAGTTCTTCTCTTAGGGATTAGTCATTCATCTCCAGGTCGAGGGGAGATTCTGTTCTTCGTGAAGGTTCAGAAATCTCTATTGGAATAACTGCTTTGGTTCCATACACGAGCCGAAATGGGGTTTCCCCGGTAGACGAGTGGGGAGTTGTCCGATAGGCCTAGAGCACATTGTGTAATTCCTCGACCCATTTCTTTTTTGATTCATCCAACCTTCTCCTGAGTCCGCGCAATATGACTTTGTTGGATGACTCGGCCTGCCCGTTTGTCTGAGGGTGTTCGACCAAGGCGAAGTGTTGCACGGTTCCCAGATGGGATACAAAGTCTTGGAAATTTTTGTCCGTGAACTGCGTCCCATTATCAGTGACAATGGCTTGTGGGATGTCGAGTCGGGCTAGTATGTTCCTCTTATAGAAATGCAGGATATTCTGGGCAGTGATTTTGGCCAATGTTTCGGTCTCTATCCACTTAGTGAAGTAGTCAACACCTACTATTAGATATTTGTTTTGGTAGGCCCCTAAAACAAATGGTCTGAGGATGTCGAGCCCCCACCATGAGAATGGCCATGGGGAGGAAAGGGATTTGAGCTCGTTTGGTGGGGCCAGGTGCATGTGTCCATGTCGTTGGCATTTTTCACATTTCTTGACGCGCTCCTTGGCGTCTTTATGTATGGTCGACCAATAATAACCAACTCGAAGAGCCTTGCGAGCGAGTGATTTGCCTCCTGGGTGTTGGGCGCTTATGCCTTCATGTATTTCTTTGAGTATGTGCGATACTCTGGCTTCTTCTTTGAGGAGGGGAATAGAGAACCCTCTTTTGTAGAGTTTTTCCTCGAGTATAACGTACGAGCAAGCTCTTCGTCTGACGATGGTTCCTTCCTTGGGGTCATCGGGGAGGGTCTTATCGACCAAGTATTTGTAGACAGGGGTCATCCAGGAAATGTTCTCTTTGAGGACAAAGATGTTGTGGCCAGGGAAACTTTTATCTATGCTTGGTCGAGGGAGTATTTCCTGGATCTCCGACTTGTTTCCTCCCTTAGTCCTCGTACTGGCGAGTTTGGATAGAACGTATGTGCGAGCATTATGCTCCCGAGGAATGTGTTGTATATCCACTGAAGTGAATTTTTTTAGGTGGTTCTGGACGAGGGTCTAGTATTCAGCTAACTGGTCATTTTTTACCTGATACTCTCCTCAAACTTGGGAAGCTACGAGCTATGAGTCTGTGAGGATTTTGATTTCTCTTGCTCCCATGTCCTCGGCGAGCCGGAGGCTGGCGAGGAAAGCTTCGTACTCCACTTGATTGTTTGAAGTAGGGAATGAAAGGGCGATGGATAACTCGATGACGATCCCTTCTTCGCTCTCTGGGATTATCCCTGCTCCGCTTCCTGACATGCTAGAGGCACCGTTGACGTATATGGTCCGTCGGTTGGTTCCTTTTTGGAGTGCTGGGAAAGTCATTTCGGCCACAAAGTTCGCTTGAACTTATGATTTGAGGGCCTTCCTGCTCTCATACCTGATGTCGAATTCGGATAGCTCTAATGACCATTTGAGCATTCTACCGGCCATGTCTGGTCGGCCTAGTAGTTGTTTGATGGGTTGTTCCATTCGGACTACCATGGTGTGAGCTAAAAAGTAGTGACAGAGTCTTCTGGCGGCATTGACCTGTGCGAGGGAGATTTTCTCGATTTGTTGATATCTCAGCTCGGGGACCTAGAAGGCCTTGCTCGTGAAATAGATGGGATTTTGACCTTCTTGCGTTTCTCAAATGAGTGTGGCGCTAACGAACTCGACAGTCACGTCTAGATACATGTATAATACTTCTTCCTTGTCTGGTCGAGACAACACGTGCAGTTGGGGTAGCGTTTGCTTCAAGTGGTTCAGGGCCCGCTCACATTCCTCGGTCCATTTGAACACGACTTCCTATTTCAACAACTTGAAGAAAGGGAGTGCGTGTTGGGCCGATTTTACGATGAACCAGGACAGCGAGGTCAGCATCCCGTTGAGGACATGGATTGATTTTTTGAATTTTGGAGTGGGTAATTCAGAAAATGCCCGACATTTGTCAGGACTCTGAAGGTGCACTTTTCAGGGTTGAACCTCATTTTAACACTTCTGGCTTAGTCGAAGACCTTTCTGAGATGTCGAGCATGATCGACCTCCTCATGGGATTTCACGATCATGTCGTCCATGTACACCTTGAGCATGTTCCCGATTTCACCTTTAAAGACTTTGTTCATCATTCGGTGGTAGGTTGCACCGACGTTTTTAGGACGAAAGGCATCATGTTGTAGTGATAATTACCTGATTCGGTCATGAAGGCCGTATAGATTTTATCTGTCTTAGCCATTAGAATTTGATTATAGCCCGAATTGGCGTCCATAAACGATAGTAATTTAAAACCTTCGAAGTTGTCGACGAGTTTGTCGATATTGGGCAGGGGGTAGGCGTCCTTTGGACATCCCTTATTAAGATCAGAGTAATCAATGCACATGCGCCACTTTCCATTATTTTTCTTAACTAGTACAGGGTTGGACAGCCACGTAGTGTATCGGGCTTTTGTTACAAAATTAGCCTCTAGGAGGTCTCTAATATCTTGCTCGGCAGCCTCGGTTTTCTCCAGGGATTGCTTTCACCTACGTTGTGCTACTACCTTAAGGGTCGGATCAATAGTGAGGTGGTGGCATGCGACCTCAGGGTCGAGTCCGGCAATCTCAACAGCGCTCCATGCTAAGAGGTCGACATTATCTTTTAGGCATGCCTTGAGTTGCTCTCTAGCCAATTCTGGGAGGTCATCTCCGATCTTCACGCCTTTGTTGGGGTCGTCGCCCAATGGCAGTAGTTCGAAATCTCTATCTGGGATCGGGCACATGTGTTTCCCTGAGGATTCTCCTGAAGTCTCTCCATCAGAATGGTCCTCCTCGACCATATGGGTCTTTCCCTTCCTTCTTCGTTCGGCCAGGTCCTCTGGCTCGAGACGGCTATCAAGGTCGATAGCGTCGACTTGAGGGAGAGGTTCGGGTTTGTGAGAGCTTTCCGGAAGTTCAATTTTGCCCTTGGTCTGGGGTTGGAGGTTTATGGAATCTAGGACTTTTGTCATACCCCAAAATTTGCCCTCCTACTTCTCAAGACAATTCACATCTCTATACTTAAGGATTTCACAAGGGTAGACCAGACAAACCCTCTCCTAAGCAATCAATCCAAACTAGGGTTTTGCTCCTCTCAAGTCAAAATGGATTTCCAATGCTTCAAGTGGTCATCATACCTCATCATATGCTTTAAGGGATCACCATGACAAGTTTCAAGCCTTACAAGTCAAATTTGCTCACCCAATTGCTCAGATGGTTGAAAATCAGCTATATTGGACAAAAAGTCAACTGTGGTCAACATATAGTCAAACTTCATAATTTTTGGTCAACACCAATATTTTGAAGTAACATTCATCATTTGATCAAGGGTTTATCATGTTCCTCAAGAAAAGTCAAGATTTGAAAAAAAGTCAAAGTTTCTAAATTAGGGTTTTTTAGACAAAAGTCAACGGAACATTGACCAGGCATAACTTTCACATACTTTATCAGAAATTTTTCACCAAATCTCATTTTGAAGGGAATTCAATTCTATACAACTTCATGTCTCACAAGCCTTGGCCAGAAATGCTTCATTTGGAAGTTATGGATCAAAACATTATAGGTCCTTTTAAAAGTCAACAAAAAGTCTTCTTTTTGCAAAGAAGTGTACATGAACATGGAAACTTAAATGAAGATGAAACCAGAGGGAGTGTTTAGAGGACATCTTGAGCTTTCTAAAAAGTCCAAGAACACCAAATTTTTTTGAAAGTTGAGCAAGATACAAATTGTGCAAGTTTGATGTAACACCCCTTCTAATTTACCCGCGATTTATATAATTTTAATCAGAGTTTTAAACATAATTACAAGGGCGTCACAATTTTAAATAATTCAAATAACCAAAAACAGTGAACATGCCTTATTACTGAAGAACTTATGAAAGGAAACGAAAAACCAAGGATTATGTTTAAACAGTGGAAATATAACATATAAATCCATAATAATTCAATCAATAATTATTCCCAACATAAACCAAAACATAAACCAAAAGAACCAGTTTTAAATCCATAAAAATTCCAATCAATCGTTCCCCAGTGTTACAACTACCAGAGCATGACACTGACACGCGGATTATCTAAATAGCACAACTCTAAAAGTTGTCCTCACCAATTCTCGAGTAGCTAATCTCCTCAATCTGAAATCATTAAAGTAAGGGTGAGATTTCATCAAGATTAAAATGCATTATACATTTCTCAAAAACAATAAAACAATCAATTCATTATTCACCCTTGTTAACAGCATTAGCATATGATTCACAAACACAATTCACACATTCATTATGCATACATCAACAATTAGATGCAATTGAAACACTGGAAATCATACTAACATATTACAATTACATATGCAATGCAGACTCAAATGCATGTGGTACCAATCGTGAACCAAGTCCACACCCTATTCTGCTTACACCTCGGAAAACAGCGTCAATCAATGATTCGTCCATACATCACTGGGTCAAGAATCTAGCCTCACCACCTCTATCCATTAGGTAAGTTTATTGGCCCTGCAAGTTTAATTCCGCACAATGGGAATGAACCATTACCAAAATGCTCATGTATGTATATTAGAAGCATGCAACAACTTAAACATGGAACATGAACACACAACATTATTCTAATTATATTCAACAACAACAACAGCATATGGTAACAGTGATCATGAATAAATCGGAGTTACGGTTAAAAAGATATGATCAAAATTGTTTTCAGAAAATTCATGTTCATCCCAACACAATATGCATCGATGCATAAGGCTATGCATCAATGCATAAACATCATGTATCGACCCCTAATTAGTATGCATCAATGCATAACATAAAATTTCTGCATTTTTAAAATTTTCTTCAGTATGTGTCGACACATACGCATCATGTGTCGATGCATAACTTACTTGTCTCGATCCATAGCTCCTTTGCATCGATACATGGCCCTGTTTTCCTTCCTATGAGTCGATGCATGACTCTATGACTCGATGCAAAGCTTTCCAAAGCTTCTGGTTTTCAAAATTGTCACAGTATGCATCGATTCATAAAGGCTTGTGTCGACCCATACTGTTGTTTTTCATCAAAAACTCAGCTTTTATCCACTGTTACGAATTTCCATTAAATCCAATCATCACCAAACATCATGTCATCATAAAACAGAATTAATTACTGTGTTTTTACATCCAATTGATTACATAATTTGTTTTCTAATTAACCTATATTCATCTTACATAGATTAATCATTTGTAACAGTTCCAATTATGGTTTTACGTCGGATTATAACATTAGGGCACACTCAATTATCCTAATTCAAGATTCCTAACGGATCGATTCATTCTAATGATCATCAAAACCTATAAGGCATGATAATCAGATTCAATCCCCCCTTACCTTGCGATGAATCTTCGAATTCTCGGCGTTTGGCTTTTTCTCCTCTTTCTCTTCTCTTTTCCAATCTCACTTAGAATGCAATCCTAATTCCTTTCTCACTTGTTTCCTTTGATTCCTTTATTTATTCCTTTTTATTTGCCAAATAATAGAAATAAATAAATTAGAATTAAGTAGAGTCTTTTACTCCACATGCCCTCCAATTCAACTTCACACCCCCAACACTTCCATTATTTAATTAAATAATTAAATCTATTAATTTCAAAAATGCCAATAATTAAACCTTTAATTAAATTAATAATTAAATTTCTAATTATTTAATAATTGAATTAATTGGGGTGTCACAACTCTCCCTACTAAAAGAGTTTTCGTCCTCGAAAATATACCTTAGACGAAAAGTTCGGGATACGAGTCCTTCATCTGGCTCTCCACTTCCCAAGTCACATTTCCACCTGCTGGTCCTCCCCAAGCTACTTTCACTAATGCTATCTCTTTACCTCGCAATTGCTTCACCTTCCGATCCTCAATTCTCGCAGGTAATGCCTCAAAATGATTATCTCAGACTCAGATATCATCTACCCCGAATCTCATGAGACGGATCAGAATGTACTTCCTCAATTGAGATACATGGAAGACATCATGCAAATTGCATGAGTGGTAAAGCAACTGATAAGCAACTCTTCCAACCTTCTTGGTAATCTGATACGGACCAATAAAACACGGAGTCAACTTCTTTGACTTCAAAGCTCGACCAATACCAGTCATTGGAGTAACTCGCATAAATACACGATCTCCTTCACTAAATTCAAGATCCTTCCTCCTCTTATCATGATAACTCTTCTGACGACTCTGAGAAGCTCTCATCTTCTCCTGAATCATCTTGATCTTTTCTGAAGTCTGTTGGACAATCTCCGGTCCAATCACAACACTTTCTCGAGATTTGTGCGAACACAATGGTGTACGACACCTCCTACCATACAATGCCTCAAACAGAGCCATACCAATACTCGAAAGAAAACTATTGTTGTAGGTAAACTCAATCAACGGTAGATAACTATCCCAAGCTCCACCTTTCTCCAACACACAAGCTCTCAACAAATCCTCTAACGATCGAATCGCTCTTCCGTCTCGACCATCCGTCTCATGGATGATAAGCGGAACTCAACCTCAACTTAGTACCCAAAGCTTCTTGCAGCCCCGTCCAAAACTTAGATGTAAAACTCGGATCTCTATCCGACACAATACTAGAAGGAATACCATGCAAACTTACAATCTTCTCAACATACAATTCTACCAACCTTTCCATCGGATAATCCATTCTTATCGGAATGAAGTGAGCAGATTTTGTCAACCGATCAACAATAACCCAAATAGAATCACAATTCTTCGTTGTCCTTGGTAAACCAGATACAAAATCCATAGAAATGCCATCCCGTTTCAATTCTGGAACAAACAACGGTTCCATCAATCCTGACGGTTTCTGATGTTCAATCTTTGACTTCTGACAAACCAAACAAGCATAAACAAATTCAGCAATTTCCTTTTTCATTCCGTGCCACCGTAATAACTTTTCAAGTCATGATACATCTTAGTAGCACCGGGATGAATACTCAATCCACTACGATGTCCTTCTTCCAAAATACTTTTCCGAAGTTCTACAATATCTGGGACACACACTCTATCACCAAATCTCATAACATCATTTTCGTCAATTCGGAATTCACCTCCTTGACCTTGGTTAATCAATCTCAACTTATCCACTAAACCAACATCAGATTTCTGTCTAGTTCGAATTTCCTCAAGAATACCACTTGTCAACTTCATCATACCCAATTTAACACTATCAAAAGTAGTCTCACATACCAAACTCAAGTCTCTGAACTACTCAACCAACTCCAGTTCACGCACCATCAACATAGACATATGCAAGGACTTCCTACTCAATGCATTCAGAACAACGCTTGCCTTACCGGATGGTAATTCAAACCAAAATCATAATCTTCCGTAAATTTAACCATCTCCTCTCGCTCATATTCAACTCTTTCTGATCGAAGAGATACTTCAGACTCTTATGATCACTGAATACCTCAAATCGAGAATCATACAAGTAATGCCTCCATAATTTCAAAATAAATACTACGGCTGCCAATTCTAAATCATGAGTCGGATAATTCCTTTCATGAACCTTCAATTGTCTTGAAGCATAAGCCACAAATTGCTTATCTTGCATCAAAACACCACCTAAACCCATCAATGACGCATCACAATACACAACAAAAGATTCTGCCGGATTCGGAAAAATCAGAATCGGAGCACTAGTCAACCTCTTCTTCAACTCTTGGAATCCTTTCTCACAATCAGAATCCCAAACAAACACCTGACCCTTTCTTGTTAACTTAGTCAACGGCAAAGCTAACTTCGAAAATCCTTCAATGAACTTTCTGTAGTAACCTGCAAGACCAAGGAAACTACGGATTTCAGAAGCATTCTTCAACTGTGCCCACTAACTAACCCATCAAATCATCAATCCTCGGCAATGGATACCGATTCTTGATTGTAACTTTATTCAATTGCCTGTAATCAACACACAGTCTCATTGAACCCTCTTTATTTTTGAAATTCCTGGCAGCAGATATGTGATGTCACAGAGAATATTATGACAACGAT
The DNA here is from genome assembly GCA_021764765.1 of Vicia sativa. Classification (NCBI taxonomy): domain Eukaryota; kingdom Viridiplantae; phylum Streptophyta; class Magnoliopsida; order Fabales; family Fabaceae; genus Vicia; species Vicia sativa. Next base: position 48,015,564 of record CM038794.1, on the reverse strand, counting down.
TCGATATTAATCGCTTAACAATCACACAAGAATGTAAAACAAGAAGAACACAAAAATTGTTTACCCGCCTGTGTAACTACACCTACATCCGGGGCTACCAAGCCGTGGAGGAAACCTATAAGAAGTATTAATTCGTGAATAAACCAACCAGCTTTATCTACTTCACTTAAGACTCACCCAATGCAACTTCAATCTAAGTCCTACTTAGACCGAGTTCCTACTCACTCCCCCTCAATCACAGCAGTGATATCAACCTATTGATTAATTGAATTGTGAAGACACTCTTCAATAAACATACTTGATTTTGCTTCAAAGCGTTAATCAAGAGACACAACACTCGTGCTTCAAAGCTTTGAGTGATAAACAACCCTTACAATCAAATCCTAGTCTAAGGCACTTATCAAAATGATAATTGCTTGGCTAACAAGAATAACAAGAGTACAATAATAACAACCTCGCTAAACTGCTATCAATAAAAAGCGCAGTAGCTATAAATAGATTTGTTTCCTATTATAGAAGCAGTATTGTAACGTCAATTTGGGCTTCCATAATTATAGCTAGGGTTAACTTAATTTAACCTAAAGACTTGGTCTTTTTAACAAACCAATTTAGGGTTAAACTAGGTTAACCTTAGAGCCACGTGAGCATGTGATCTAATAACATAATCCATAATAAAAAATACCAACGAAATCCTAAAAAGTCTCAGAAAAGTAATCGCAGTAACAACAGATGTTGCATGTATCGTCATAACATTGGTCATGACATCACCATTCTTCTGCGTATTTCCAAAGATAGCAATTAACTCCCGCCCTGAAATGCACTGCTTTTATTCTTCTTCCAGTAATTTATCTTCAACTCTCGAATGTCATGACATCACCAAGACATTGACATAAACTAGTTTTACCAAAAATTAAAGCCAACATAAAAACACTTACAAACTCCCCCTTTGGCAAATTTTTGGCTAAAACAACTAACCTATCAGAGAACTAATGCAGCAGAGATAAAAAAAACCAGTCTAAGCTAGCTAAGCTAAATAACTAGAGCCTAATAAAGATAAATTCATCCCATAATTTCCTATGAATTCTTCTCCCCCTTTTTAGCCACAAAGGGGCCAGTACATAATCCCAAAATTCATTATATATAAGTAGTAGCAGAGTTAAATATTACAGCCTAGTAATGAAATACAAAATTCAAACCAAACAGAACCAAAAACAACAGAACAACAAAACACAAGCAACAACAGCACAGGTGATCAATAATCAAGCACTTTCTTCTCCTAAAGAAGCATTGTGGTAAGTAGCTTCCTCTGAACTGCTTTCAGCACCAGCCTTTTGCTCTTCATTAGCATCCTCATTCAAATCTTCAGCAGCATCCTCATCTAGCCCTTCATCCTCAACCTCAGTGTCTTCTTTTTCCCGCCTACAGAGATCACTCAAGAGTTTGCTTCCTAGCTTCCAGTTCCCTGCAAGTCTCTTTCAGTATAGCAATGACATCAGCCTTCTGAGAGTTAGCCTTGACATTTGATGTCTCAGCAGATGTCATGACAATGTTAAGGACATGTTTCCCCTGAAACAACTTGTAGTGGAAACCAAGAGCAGGATCTCTTTTGCACACAGAATCCTTTTCTACCAGGATATCAGGATATTGGTTAGTGATGATACCACACAGGAGGGAGGGAAAGGCTATGGGACCTTTGATTGCATAGCTGTCTGCATGCTTTAAAGTTTGCTCAAAAATATAGGTGCCATAATCAAACTTTGTCTTGGTGCCAACAACATAAATAAATCTTCCTAGACCAATGGAGATGGTGGACTTGTGTGGGAACCAGCTGGCGCACCAATCTTGTGCGTAATAGCAAACTTGACACTTAGTTTGCTAGCGCCATCTTTCCTTCAAGGGCCATTGTTTTACTTGTTTGGCAAAGGATTGTTTGGCACACCGATTATCTCATACTTCAAGCTCAGGTTGAGCATCATCAGACCTTCCAAGAAATTTGTTGATCACGCTGGAGAGAACTTCACCTTTCTTCCTCTCACATACACATTCTTAAAATCACCGATTTTCCATCAAGACATCCACCGCATGATTCACAATAAATTCCTTCACCAAAATATCATAGCAATTTGAAAACATAACCACTATTTTCATTAGGCCAGCAGCTTTGATTAAATCCATGACATCCTTGCATTCAAGGGCACTCCTGTTCAACTCCCTCTCCAAGGCAATCCTTTTTAGAAAAACATACTTCCACCTGCTAGCATTCTCTGGATGGTGAAAGGAGATGCTATCAATAGCAACCTCAGGTACCTTAGGCGGTTTGCCAAGACAGGGTTTCTTCCTGAGAGGAATGTCTGAGACATTCTCTTCAACATCAAAATCTAAATCCTCATCATATTCTGAGGGTTCAGGAACTTTTCTTTTCTTAATGATTGGAGTTCTCTTGGTTCTTGAGATACCCCTAACAGTCTTCACCCTACCCTTCCCTTTGGAGGTTCCTTTGAGTAGCATTCTGCTTTTCTTTTCTACTCATCATCCTTTTAGCTATGCTAGGGTTAACACTAGCAATAAGATCATTGTCAGAAAAGTCTTCATCAATATCAATGATAGGAGGTTCAACAACATTTTCAGGGGTGATCAATCTCGTGAGATTCTTCAAGATTATCATCGAAGGTTTCTCCGAGACTCTCCATGTTTTCATCAACGTTTCACATGAGACTTATCATGGTGTCATCAATGTTTCTCGTGGGATTTCCTAACATTGTCATCGATGTCTTGACATTCGCGGTGACATCCGGATCGCCTAAATTAGGGCTAGCGCTTCGATTCAAAGGAATGATACCCTGTGCATGTGGTGATTCTCATTCAGAATCCTAGTAACTAATCTAGATATGGCTTGATGAACATATTAAGAACCCTTCCTATTGGCTATCTCAGGAGGAACAAAGGAAGATGGTTCAACAGTCTTACCAGATGGAGAAGCTTGAGATCTTCTTGCATGTCTGGTACGAAGCTTCTTTACCCTGCTAGGATCAATGTCCATGGCACGAAGAGGAGTAACTTCCAGAACCTCAGTCTCCATTGTGTTTGCGTTTGCCCTAGGTCCAGAATCAGTGGGAGAGGGAGAACCAGTTCCCTTTGATGAAGATGATGATGATAAACTTTGTTGAGACATCTTGAGTGATTGAGAATGCAGGAGATAATAAGTTTGAGATTTTCTTTTGAGGGAATGAAGAGTGGTACAACCAAATGAGAAGAATGAGATACATATATGACTATTCCTCTTCTTAAACTTTTGAAAAGAGAGAGGGAAATAACTAATTAGCCCAATCACAATTAAATTAAATAAAATGTCTCTTCCTTCCCTTGTTGTAAGCAATATTAATTGCTACAACTCTTCATATTGGCAAATATCCAGCTTGCCCCTTAAATTCTCAAACTGACTAGCATCAAGAGCTTTAGTTAAAATGACAGCCAGTTGAAGTTCAGTGGCTACATGCTCCAACTTAATCACCTTCTCTTCCACAAGATCTCTGATGAAGTGATGTCTAATGTCAATATGCTTAGTCCTCATTGTCAGATAGATTCTTGAAATATTAATAGCACTCAGGTTGTCACAGTACAATGTCATGACATCCTGTGTGACATTGTACTTGTCATACCCCCAAAATTTGCCCTCCATCTTCTCAAGATATTTCATACATCCATACTCAAGGATTCCTCAAGGGTTGATCAGACAAACTCTCTCCTAGACAATCAACCCAAACTAGGGTTTGGCAATTCTCGATCAAGATGAGCTTCCAACATCTCCAATGGTCTTCATGCCTCCTCATATGCTTCAAAGATTCTCCATGTCAAGTTTCAAGCCTCACAAGTCAAGTTTCCTCGCATAATCGCTCGATGGTTGAAAATCACAGATTGACAAAAGTCAACTCGTGGTCAACATACATCAAACTTCATAATTTTTGGTCAACATCCTCATTTTGAAGTTACATTCATCATTTGATCAAAGGTTGATCATGATTCATCAAGAAAACTCAAGATTTGCTCAAAAGTCAAACTTTCTAAATTAGGGTTTCTAGATGAAAAGTCAATCGAACTTTGACCGATCATAACTTCTTCATACTTTCTCGTAAATTTTCCACCACCTCTTGTTTTGAAGGAAATTCAATTCTCTACAACTTCATGTCTCACAAGAATGTCCAAAAATGCTTCATTTGAGAGGTATGGCTCAAAACATTATAGGTCATTTTCAAAGTCAACAAAAGTCAACTTTTGTTTTGAAGATATATTGAGCATGGAAACTCCAATTGAGATGAGACCAAAAGGTTGGTTATAGGACTCTTATAGCTTTCAAAAGTCCAAGAACACTCAAAATGTGGAAAATTGAGCAAGATACACTATTCAAGTGGGCAATTTTGGACAATTGCACAAAAGAACATTTTGGTCAAAATGTAAAATTTTCCAAATGGGCCTAAAATCTTTTGATCCAAACTTGTTCATGACATTATTCTTGACCCATAAATTTTATGGTGATTTTCTATTTTTATGATTTATCTTTGAATTTTATAACATTTAATTCAAAAATAAATTATATAAAATATGAAAATAATATATTTTTCAAATGGATTGATTTATATCTTCCTTGAAGTCCAAGATAGCCCATAATCCATACCAAATTGCTAGCTCTTCATTGATGAGAAAATCATTTTTTTTCAAAAATTTGATTTGTTTTAAAGAGGAAATATTGCACAATCAATAACCAATCTTTTTTCACTCTTTTTCCTCTCTCAATCTCTTCTATAAATACTCTGCAAGATCACAAGCAAGCAACACGAAACCCTAGCCCAAGAAACAACCCTTATGCTGTCAAAAATTTTCAAGAAAAGTTGAAAATCGAATTCCAAATTGCATCAAGATTCAAGGTGTGCCAGCCATCCAAACGTGCTCAGGAGGTTCCCAGCAATCAAAAGCAATCCATACTCGAAGCCAGATCGCCCTGAATCGTGTCCTTGAGTTCTCACCGGATTTTCGGTCGACAAGCCAAGAAGATGACCGAGCTCTAGCTCCATGGGACTCCTGCTGAACCTTGACCATGGCGCATGTGAATGGCTTGCTTCGATTGGTTCCTACGTTATGCTTGGACCCCACGCGTGCTGACTCGGTTTGACTTATAACCAGGGACGCATCATCACTCATATTGATTTGTTTTCCACTTTCCCAACATCAAATGACAGATGGCGTGGTGGTTAAGGCGCTCACTGTTCCCAGATACCCTTCAAGGTCACAAGTTCGATTCAGCCTGGGACCGGTTCTTTCTTTTCTTTTCCAAACTTCAACTATTTTCATATTTTCTTGTTTTTTTTTTATTTATTTAATATTTTCCATATCATTTAATTTATTTTCATAATTTTTTTTCTGCATTAAAAAAATCATCAAAATATTTTTCCTTTTTGCATTTATTTCCAGAAAATCTTTATTTAATTTATAAAATTAAAAAATACAATTTTTCATGCATATTTATTTTTATTCATAATTTTGCATTTAAATCACATTTAATTCATTTTTAATTATTAAATTGCATCCAAAAAATCCCAAAAAATTATTTTAGCATATTTATATTATTTCCAGCATGTCATATTTTTCCCAATTAAAAACTTGCATTTTTCTAACATTTCTTCTCTTATTCAATGTCATCATATTTTCCGATTTCTCTTATCGTTTCACAGGTTATTCCGCTCCAGACGTTTCTTTACCGTTTTCATTTATTTTTTCCAATAATGTAACTGTTTATGGGATGTAATAGTTTAAATTAGGTTTTATTTTCCGAAGTTTAAATTATGTATCCGCCCAAAGCCATGTAATAGCGAGAACATTTACCTTTCCGCATCTTTACATTCCGCATTTTAATTTCCGCACCCTATAAATTGCTAGTAACTAGGCGTGTATGGCAAGACTAAAATCAATATAGCCCACTAATTTTCAAGATAAAATATCCAAATCAACACACTCTTTTCACGCATGCACCCCTGGTAATTTCTCGCTCTTTACTTAATTCAAAAGGTCATGTCCTCGAACGTAGAGGTATTCTAGCACCGCTGCCTTCAAACAAATCATCATAGTCCCTTCGATACAAAGATCATAAGACCCACGATGCCTCCGAATACATGATCTTGACCCGATTGTCGCCTATGAAAAATGATGATAGTCCCTTCGAATGTGCTAGGATACTTCCTACAAGTTGCTTTCTATGACCATCCGATGTCCCTTTGAATGTCCCGCTTACATCCAACGAATGGGGTTACCTACCAACTAATGGTATGAATGAAACTATTCTAAAGGAATGTAAAAATACGAAAACGACCAATTCTGAGTAGGTGATAAGACTTTTAGTTGCTTGCTCAAATCAAATACTTTTCACACCTTACACTTTTTGTCAAAGTTCAAACTCTTTTCAAAACAAAACATTTCCAAACACTTTGTATACATTCCTACATGAATCATTACAAAGTCAAAGCGAAATGCCTTTTCAAAACATTTTTGTCAAACACACAGAAAGCACAATTTTAAAGTGATCTAGAGTAACTAAGAGCCCGTAGATAACTACGGATGGAAAGGGTGCTAATACCTTCCTTCCCATAACCATTCTCCCTACTTTAATCTAACGAAGGTCTTTTTCTCGTACTTTTACCTTCCCTTAATTGGATAAAATAAAAGTCGGTGGCGACTCTTGCTATCCGCACATTTGCGATACAAAATCCTAAAAAGTCAGCTCATCAGACATAAAGATCACCAACATCGCTTTCATCCAGATCATTTGAGAACAATCGCTACTAACTCACTATGTATTCTTTCAGAAGAGATAAAGACACACAATTTTGCTTTTTGTTGAACCAAGAAACAAGATTGTTTCAAAAAGAAGCATCCTCCGTAAGTGCTTTTTCTATCATCGCAGAAGACCCCAATCAACATCACAATAACCAGTTAGAATTGGTTTACATCCATGAGAATATAGCATCCCATAATTGTAAGTTCCACTCACATACTTCAGAATTCTTTTCACTTAATTGATGTGACTTACTTTGGGTTCAACCTGGTATCTTGCACAAACACCAACAAAGAAAAGCAAGCAATGTCGTCTCATAGTTAAATAAGAGACTTCCTATCATGCTTCTGTACAAGCTTTGATCTACATTTGTCCCACTTGTGTCTTTGGACAACATTAGATGAGTAGGTGCAGGGGTCCTTTTATGATTGGCATTCTCCATCCCAAACTTCTTGACAATATTCTTTGCATACTTGCTTTGAGAAAGGAAAGTTGAGTCTTCCATCTGTGTGACTTGTAGTCCAAGAAAATAGGTCAATTCTCCCATGAGGCTCATTTCAAATTCAGCTTGCATTTGGTTGGCAAAATGTCTCACCATTTTATCTGACATTCCTCCAAACACTATGTCATCAACATAAATTTGAGCTACCATTATCTTTCCTCCTTCATCCTTGACAAAGAGTGTTTTATCCATACCTCCTTTCCTGTAACCTTTGTCAGTGAGGAACTTTGTCAACCTTTCATACCAAGCTCTAGGAGCTTGTTTCAGACCATATAATGCTTTCCTCAATTTGTAAACATGATCAGGAAGGTTTGGATCTACAAACTTTAGGTCGCTATACTTCCCCATTTAGGAAGGCACTTTTCACATCCATCTGACAGCTTGAATTTCAAAATGCAAGCAACTCCTAGTAGTAATCTAATTGATTCCAGCCTGGCCACAGGAGCAAAAGTCTCATCAAAATAAACCCCTTCAACTTGAGTGTATCCTTGAGCAACAAGTCTTGCCTTATTCCTGGTGACAACCCCTTCTGCATCTGACTTGTACTTGTAGATCCACTTTGTGCCAATGATGTTTGTTCCTTCTGGTCTAGGAACTAACTCCCACACTTCATGTTGTTTGAACTGGTTCAATTCATCTTGCATTGTTTCAATCCAGTATTCATTAGTCAAAGCCTCTTTAACATTCTTTGGTTCAATCTTAGACACAAAACAAGAGTTTGAGATGATTTCTCTAGATCTTGTAATGAATCCATGTTAGGATCTCCAATGATGAGTTCCTTTGGATGATCTTTCTGAATTCTGATGGAAGGATCTTTGTTAGCTACCTCTGATTCAGACTTTGATGGAGTAGGGATAGGCACATCATCCTTATCAGACATTTGTGGTGATGTCTCAAACAATGTCTCAACATCATATGGGACATTTGTTTCCTCATGGTGATCATCAACTATAACATTTATAGACTCCATCATAACTTTGGTCCGGAATTGAATACCCTATATGCTCCATTGTAGAGTATCCCGTAAAAATTCCTCATCACTTTTAGAGTCCATCTTTCTCCTTTGTTCACGATCCGCCGAATATAGCATTTGCTCCCAAATACATGGAAATACTTCACAAGAGGCTTCTACCTTTCCATATTTCATAGTGGAGGATGATGTTCCCTTTCTCACGGTGACCCTGTTGTGGACATAACATGTTGTATTCATAGCTTCATTCCAAAAATGAATAGGAAGCTTCTTGGCATGTATCATTTATCTGGCATATTCCTGTATAGTTCTATTTTTCCTTTCCACAACTCCATTTTGTTGAAGAGTTATAGGTGAGGAGAACTCATGATTGATTCCTTCTGAGGAATAGAACTCATCAAACTTGCTATTCTCAAATTCCTTTTCATGATCACTTCTAATTCTGACAATGCATCCTTCCTTTTCTCTTTGAAGTCTCTTGCATAATTCTCTAAAAAACATCAAAAACATCAGATTTTTCCCTGATGAAGTTTATCCAGGTAAATCTTGAAAAATCATCCACAACAACATATGCGTATCTTTTTCCACCAAGGCTCTCCACCTGCATAGGACCCATCAGATCCATGTGCAAAAGCTCTAGCACCTTAGAGGTGGTCAGATGTCTTGACTTTGGATGTGACATTCTGGTTTGCTTTCCAACCTGACATTCACCACAGACTCTCTCTTCATCAATATGAAGTCTTGGAATCCCTTTGACAACCTCCATGGATATGATCTTTTTCATCCCTCTAAGATGCAAATGACCAAGCTTTTGGTGCCACAGCTTCACTTCCTTTTCTTCTTGGCCGTAGAGCACATGAAGATAGGTTAGTGCTCTCGCACTCCCACAAGTGCTTATCTTTGACCGACTCCTCATTACAACTCTTGTTTTCATTGGTTACAAGACATTCGACTTGGTGAAGTTGACCTTGAATCCCAAATCACACAATTGATCGATACTTATGATATTGGCAGTCAAACCATTTACCAGCAACACTTCATTTAGTTTTGGAACTCCAGGGCAGTCCAAGTTTCCAACACCTTTGATTTTTCCTTTAGATCCATCTCCAAAAGTGACATAACTAGTAGTATGAGGTTTGACATCATTTAGTAGATTCTTGATTCCACCATATGCTTAGAGCATCCATCACAAAGTACCGCCTTCCTTGGCGTAAACTCTAAGGGAGGTGTGAGCTATCATGCAGCTCTTCTTCTTCCATCGCTGAGTATATGGTACCTTGTTGGTCTTAGGCTCGACATATGGGGTCTGATTAGGATATCCATATAGTCTATAGCAAAATGGATTTATGTGCCCAAACCTTCCACAATAATGACATCTTCATCTTTGAAACTTTTTCTTCATGTTTCTCTCGATCTTGATTGAGCCCTATGTTGTGACATCCGCTTGACATTGGTTTATCGTATGTTCTTCTTCTTGTTATCAAGAAATTTCTTTGCGTACCACATATCTTGAACCAACATATTTCCTCCCTATGTTGTGACATCCGCTTTGACATTGGTTTATCAGCCTGCTCTTCTTCTTGTCACCAGCAGAGTTCTTGCGTACCACTTATCCTAGACCATGCATATTTCCGTGATTTTGTCCAAATCAAGGATTTCCTCCAACTTATCGGGCCCGTTGTCAAGATCTTGACACTTAGTCATCCTGATCAAGTTTGGAGTTCAACACTAGAACTTCACTGCTGAGATGACTTATAGTAGCAAAGGTTCCTTTTCCTCACCTCTAACTTCACAATTAGCTTTTTCTATTTTTCATTTTGCTAACAGACTTTAGCACTTCTGATACACAACTTCTTGTAAGTGTCAGGAAGTTCTTCAAATGTCACTTCCTCATCACTAGAATCATTATCAGAGTTACAAACTCCAGATAGTGCAAGAATTAGTTTGGCGATTCTTCTTCAATCGCTCGAGTCACCATCGCACCAAGTGACGTATATCTTTCTTTTATTTCTTTAGAAAGGTAGGACATTCAGCTCGAATGTGCCCATATCCTTCACATCCATGGCACTGGATTCCTCTGCTTTTCTTCAGACTTGGTTCTTCTATTGGAGTCATAAGTTCTACTAATGTCAGATGGGATGTTCTTGACATTGGACCTTGACTTTGGGTCAATTCTCTTGATGAGTTTGTTGAACTTCCTTCCAATCATAGTTATTGCTTCTGATATCTTCTCTTCATCACCTTCCTTGATTTCCTCTTCAGTATTGGATACAAGGGCTATGCTCTTGTTTTTCTTATCACCATTGTCATTGATCCCCATCTCAAATGTCTGAAGTGATCCAATGAGTTCATCAACCTTCAGGTTGCAGATATCTTGAGCTTCCTCTATAGCAGTCACCTTTATTGCAAACCTTTTAGGCAAGGATCTGAGAATCTTTCTCACCAGCTTTTCTTCTGACATCTTTTCTCCCAATGCTCCTGAGGTGTTGGTAATCTCCAAGATGTTCATGTGAAACTCATGAATGGTCTCATCTTCCATCATCTTCAGATTCTCAAATTTGGTAGTAAGCATCCAAGTCTTGACATTTTCACCTGGATGTACCCTCACGAGTGGTTTGAGAGTGTCCCAAACATCCTGGCCGCCTCACACCGATGTACTAGTCCGAAAATATTTCACAATTCCATTGAATAAGGCATTCAATGCTTTAGAGTTGCCCAGCTAGCTCTTCTTCTTCTTTGCTCCATTCTTCCTCAAGTTTCGCTAGTAGTCCCATCTTTCTCAAGTTTGGTAGGATGTTTCCATCCTCCTCCTCCAAGCTTTGCTATCCAATGACTTCAAAAAGGCAACCATACGAGGTTTCCAAAGAATCATAGTTAGATCCATCTAGAATAGGTGGTCTACCCAAATCCTCCTTCCTTGTCCATAACGCCAAAAATAATATCCCTAGATCTCACCTGTAAATAACAGTGTGGTGCCTGCTGATGCCAATTGAAATTCTCGGCAAGATATATGTGATGTCACAGAATGTTATGACACCAGATTCCGACAAGTTGTTTAGCAATTCACACAAGAATGTAAAACAAGAAGAACACAAACAATTGTTTACCCAGCTCAAAGGTGTAACTACACCTACATCCGGGGCTAGCCAAGGAGGAAATCCACTATAAGAGATTAATTCGTGAATAAACCAACCAGCTTTATCTCCTTCACTTAAGACCTACCCAATGCAACTTCAATCTAAGTCCTACTTAGACCGAGTTCCTACTCACTCCCACAATCGCTAGTTGATATCAACCTATTGATTAATTGAATTGTGAAGACACTTTTCAATAAACATACTTGATTTTGCTTCAAAGCTTTAATCAAGAGACACAACACTCGTGCTTCAAAACTTTGAGTGATAAACAACCCTTACAATCAAATCCTAGTCCAAGGTACTTATCAAAATGATAATTGCTTGGCTAACAAGAATAACAAGAGTACAATAATAACAACCTGCTAAATCTGCTAACAGTCAAAAGGCGCAGCAGTCACAGAAGGATTTGTTTCCTATTATAGAAGCAGTATTGTAACTTCAATTTGGGCTTCCATAATTATAGCTAGGGTTAACTTAATTTAACCTAAAGACTTGGTCTTTTTAACAAACCAATTTAGGGTTAAACTAGGTTAACCTTAGAGCCACGTGAGCATGTGATCTAATAACATAATCCATAATAAAAACAAATTCAACAAATCCTTAAAAGTCTCAGAAAAGTAAATCACAGTAACAGATGTTGCATGTAATGTCATAACATTGGTCATGACATCACCATTCTTCTTGCAGATTTCCAATATAGCGCTTAACTCCCCTGAGCTTGCACTGCTTTATTCTTCTTCCGCAATTTATCTTCAACTCTGAATGTCATGACATCAGTCAAGACATTGACATAAACTAGTTTTACCAAAAATTAAAGCCAACATAAAAACACTTACAAACTCCCCCTTTGGCAAATTTTTGGCTAAAACAACTAACCTATCAGAGAACTAATGCAGCAGAGATAAAAAAAAACCAGTCTAAGCTAGCTAAGCTAAATAACTAGAGCCTAATAAATATAAATTCATCCCACAATTTCCCATGAATTCTTCTCCCCCTTTTTAGCCACAAAGGGGCCAAAGGTGCCAGTAAATAATCCCAAAATTCATTATATTTAAGTAGTAGCAGAGTTAAATGTTACAGCCACGTAATGAAATACAAAATTCAAACCAAACAGAACCAAAAACAACAGAACAACAAAACACAAGCAACAGCAGCACATGTGATCAATAATCAAGCACTTTCTTCTCCTGAAGAAGCACTGTGGTAAGTAGCTTCCTCTGAACTGCTTTTAGCACCAGCCTTTAGCTCTTCATTAGCATGCTCATTCAGCAGCATCCTCATCTAGCCCTTCATCCTCAACCTTAGTGTCTTCTTTTTCCTGCTCTAAGGTAGAGATCAGCTCCTCAAGAGTTTGCTTCCTAGCTTCCACTTCCCTGCAAGTCTCTTTCAGCACAGCAATGACATCAGCCTTCTGAGATTTAGCCTTGACATTTGATGAAGGCTAACTTTTTGTAAAGAAGTTTTCATGAGCATGGAAACTTAAATTGAGATGAAACCAAAGAGGTTGTATAGAGGACATCTTAAGCTTTCTAAAAAGTCAAAGAACACCCAAAAATGTTAAAAATTGAGCAAGATACACCTTGCACAAGTTGAGCATTTTTGAGGAGGTGCACAAAGAGAAATTCTTGACAAATGCAAATTTTTTCCAAATGGGCTTATAATTTTATGATCCAAACTAGATCTTAACATTATCCATGGCCTCTCTACACCTTGCCACGACTCCTTTCCATTTTTTTTAATTTATTTTTGAATTTAAAGCATTTAATTCAATTTTAAATTAAATAAAATACAAAAGCAAGGTATAAGACAAGCTGGGCTTGATTTCTATCTATCTTGAGGACCAAGGAAGCCCAAAAATACATGCCAAATTCGTGCAAGATTCTACAAGGAAGGGAAAATCCAATTTTGGAAAGATTTGATGAAAATTTACAAGGAAATATCATTGCATTCAAAGCAATATATTTTTTCATTCTTTTTAATCAAATCCCATGCTCTATAAATACATGACACATTCACAAGAACAAAGGACGAAACCCTAGCCTCATGAGCCAACCCTAAAATTCACAAAATTCTTACAAAGTTGCAAATTTCAAAATCCTATTTGCAGCCACTTTCAAGCCTTCTCATTGATCCATTCGTGTTCCTGAGCTTTCCATTAATCAATCCAAGCCCTTACACGAAGCCAAGCCATTCCAGATCGTGCCATCGAGGCATCACCGGTTTGGTAAATTTCTCAAATTCGATTTTCATGATTTATGCATTATTAACTGTTTTCGATTGTTTGTATGATCTCAGGGTATCCAATAGAACAGGTTTGATGCATAACATGTGAGCTTAGACGTAGGAATCACAGTTTGCCATTGTTAGGGCATTTAGGTCTGCTCGTTTCAAAACTCAGTTTCCAGGCCGTTTCAGGATAAAAGGACGTCACCATCGTGTTCGCAAGGATCGAATTAGGCGATCTGGGTTTTTGTTTTGTGTTAAATGATGCTTTTTGCAGGTTTTTCAGGGTTGAGGCAGGCCAGAGAAGACGACCGGAGCCCTAGCTCCGGTGACGTCTTAGGCGAAAGACTGGTTGACCATGGTGTGGCGTGTTCATGGCATTTGATTGGCTACACGTTAAAATCGGGGCCCACAGTTTGACTTGCATTGAAACCCAAAATAGAACACGTGATCACATATAATCCCATGGTTGCAGATCTAAAACACTAAGACAGCCTGGCTCAGATGGCAAGCATGCGTGTGGTATATCCAGGAGGTCAGGGGTTTGATCCCTGGCTCCAACATTTCTTTTTACCACTTTTGCAACTAACACTTTTTTTCTTTCTTTTTTTCTTTTTTTCTTATTTTCTTCATATTTTTCCTTTTAATTTAATTTCTTTTCAAACAATTTTCTCATGCATTAAAAAATCACCAAAAAATATTTTCTTTTTTGCATTTAGGTCAGGAAAATATTTATTTAATTTTTGGCATAAAAATTAATATTTTTGCATGCATATTTTAATTAATTGTTAATTAACCATAAAATTGACTTTTAATTACTTTTCTTTATCAAAACCAATCCAGAAAATTCCCAAATAATTGCTTTATCATCTAACTAGGACTGCTAACCTAAAAACCTTTTTTTTTCTACTAATTTCCAAAACATTTTGCTAACATTTTCTTATTATTCCGATTATCTATTTCTTATTTCGCATTTACAATTCTAGAAAGGATGTATAGGTCGCAAAGTTTTTATCATGTAATAGCGTAGATTTACATTTTTCTGCCTTTACTTTCCGCACTCCTATATTATGTAACTGCCCCAAAGCCATGTAATAGCGAAGGACATTTACTTTTCTGCACTTTACTTTCCGCAATTTACTTTCCGCACCATATAAACTGCTAGTAACTAGGCGTGTATGGCAAGATAAAAACGAACGTAGATCACTTCTAAATTCAAGATAATACATCTGAATTTGACACACTCTCTTCACACATGCACCCCCTAGAGTATTCTCTCTCGTTGCCTTTTGAATAAATGGTCAAGTCCGTCGAACGTAGAGGTATCCTAGCACCGTTTCCTACAAACATATCATCATAGTCCCTTCGATACAAAGATCATAGTACCTCGACGTGGCCTACGAAAACATGATCTCGTCCCTCGATTGTTGCCTACGAAAAGTAATGATCGTCCCTTCGAATGTGCTAGGATACTCCTACAAGTTGCCTTCTATGACCATCCGATGTCCCTTCGAATGTCCCTTCTACATACAACGAATAGGGTTACCTACCAACTAAATGGTATGGATAACACTATTCTAAAGGAAAGTAAAATAACACGAAAGCGACCGTTCTAAGTAGGTAATAATACTTATAGTTGCTTGCTCTATCAAAATACTTTTCACACCTCACACTTTTGTCAAAGTTAAAACACTTTTCAAAAACGAAACATTTCCGAACACTTCGTATACATTCCAGCGTGAATCATTACAAAGTCAAAGCGAAATGCCTTTTCAAAACATTTTTCAAACACACACCCAAAAAGCAATTTTAAAGTGAGCTAAAGCAACTAAGAGCCCGTAGATAATTACGGATGGAAAAGGGTGCTAATACCTTCCCTTTTCATAACCTTCTCCCTTACTAAAAAGCAAAACAATTCCAAAAGTCAGTTCTCCCACCTTATTATAGAACAGGCGACTCTGCTGGGGATCTACCCTAAAGAGAGAATACCTTAGGGATTTTAGATCATCTTTACTACTTTCTGTTTGACTTGTATGCTTTACTCTTAAAGTGTTGCTTGGGTATTATACTTCTGGGGGATCCTACACCCGGATCCAAGTTTCCTTAGGTAAGTAGCAATAAATCATCACGGCCGTTAGATGTATATCGAAACGGTCAACATGATGGCTACGTTAGTGCGACACTTTGGATATCCTGATGCTACTCATGCTCAAGTTGAGGAAAGTGTTTGGCGTCTGCGTGGTGTCACCAGCACTAACTCAACTTTTTGAACCCTAATTGACCCATCTTGGCCATTAGAAGGTAGTGAGATGGCCGGTTTTGGTGCAGACTAAGGTTGGTTGATACTCGATGTTACGCTCATTAAGATAAGACTTTCGGGATATTTCGATCGACCACTTGGTAGTCGTATTGAAATAAAGCCTACGAGAAAGATCAATGATATGAGATTCCTAGAACCCGGTTCCTATTATAGGATAGGATGAACCCACTCAAACTTTGGTAGGGTAGACACCTATACCTCATGCAAGCCTTAAACTTTGGTAGGATCGACCACTTGTGTGATTTGTTTGTGCTTTCTAAACATGACATCATGACATCATAACATTGCATATCATTTCTAACCATTTCAAGGACCTAGGGATTTATTTTTGCTCTATTTTGTAGGAATTATGGCTTCCGGGAAGACTATCCGAATCAACTTCATGGGTATACCTTCTCAACTCAGAGAATTGGTTTCAGAAATTCCTGATCGTGCTCAATTCATCAAAAGACATGGTTATCTACTTAACTTGGTTTTCTCCGGTTTTGAAGAAGATATGATGCACGTCTTATTCCATTTCTTCGATCCGAAACACCATTGCTTTACATTCCCAGATTATCAGTTGGTTCCTACCTTGGAAGAGTTCTCTAAGCTACTTGGGATACCTATTCTTGATCAGATGCCATTCACCGGTTCAGAAAAGGCTCCTAGGTATGAAGACATCGCATCAGCGTTACATCTAAAACGATCAGACATTGAAGCTAATTGGGAAACAAGAAGCAGAGTTAAGGGTTTGCTCGCTAAATTCCTAATAAAGAAAGCTCGAGAATTCCTCAAAGCTATGAGTTTCCATGCATTCGAAGACATTGTGGCCTTGCTAATCTATGGCTTGGTGCTATTTCCTAATCCAGATCAGTTCATAGACGTGAACACCATCAAGATATTCCTTACTCGTAATCCTGTGCCTACCTTACTTGGAGACATCTTGCATTCTCTCCACACTCGTACCATCAAACGACAAGGAAGTCTCATGTGTTGCATACCGTTACTTTCCAGGTGATTTATTTCATACCTTCCTCAATCCGTAATGAAGAACGAGCAAAGATTGAAGTAGTCTCAAAGGCTGATGTCACTCTCTCATTCAGATATCCGTTGGTGTCTCTTTTTTCAAAAGGACTTCACATTCATTGAACGTTGTGGAGAATTTCCTAATGTACCACCCTGGCATAAGGAGGTATCACTTACAACCCTTCTCTAGCTCTACGTCAGTTTGGTTATGCTCGAAGAGATGGTCCTCATGATATGCTTCTCCAAGATATTGTGTTCGACTACAGCCACGATCTCCAGAATTACCATCAAAGGTTCATACACGCTTAGAGCATGGTAAAGAAGACTGATACCAAGACTTTGGGACACAAGAACTCCATTCCTTGGGAACCTTACCTCAAATGGGTGCAAGCTCGAGCTCAAAACCTCATGATGCCATTTACATCCGTGTTACCAGTAATTATGGAACCTGCTGCTATAGGTGACGTACCCTATACCGTTCTCCATCCCGACATGCCTACTGATTTTGAAGACTTGAGAGATCCTGGATTCACCTTAAAGAAGAAAGTGATACATTCGAAGCTTAATGCTATGCAAGTGAGAAGAAGGTACTAGAGTTGACAAAGCTACTTCACGAGGAGCGGAACATCAACGTCTACTTCAACACCAAGAGGAAGCGCCCATGGGAGACTTAGAGCTTTAGGAATTTGTTCTTTTATTTTTCCAAACTATCTTTTGTACTTAAAAAGAAAAAGAAAAAAGAAAGGAACTAATAAAAGTTTGTTCGTGCTTGTTTAACAAATTTAAATTCCTAAGGTCCTTGAAAACATTGCATTGCATAAACATCGCATATAATGGCATGACATTTCATAACAGGTACATTGAAGATCGGTTTTCTCATCCTCTCGCTATTTATTTAAATGGCTCTTGAACAGATCAAAGATCCTGTGCTCGTACTTAGTTCCAGGAAGTGCTCACCAGCTTGGTCCAAGGCCAGAAAGACCTGAAGAAGCTCATCGCTAGAAAGAAAAAGGTCATTGGTGTCCTCAACATGGGAAGACGTCACAAAGGTGGACCTATGGTGGTCAGCCAGATAGAACTCTCAGATAAGAGCGGTGAAACTGATGCAAGTGTCAAAAACAACGAAGAAGGTCAGCGTGAGTCTGAAAACAGAGAGGAAGACAATGAGAACGAGCAGTATTCTCTTGAGGATGACAAATACAAACAACTTGAAGACCGTCTGAATGTTATGGAAAATCTGAAGATGTCCGGGCTAAATTTTGATGATCTGAGTTTAGTTCCTGGTGTGGTGATTCCCCGCAAGTTCAAAGTTCCTACTTTTGCCAAGTATGATGGGATCTCTTGTCCGAAGCTGCATTTGAAGTCATATGTTCAGAAGATCCATCCTTACACTGATGACAGGAAGCTGTGGATCCATTAATTCTAAGAGAGTTTATCCAGAGCTCAGTTGGAGTGGTATTATCAGCTAGAGAGTACCCACATTGATACCTGGAATGACTTAACAGATGCTTTCTACAAGAAGTACCAGTACAATGCTGAATTGACACCCACTCGCATGCAACTACAAAGCATGTCTATGGGTCATGATGAGAAATTTAAAGAGTATGCTCAGAAATGGAGAGATCTAGAAGGCAGAGTTCAACCACCCTTGTCTAATAAGGAGTTGGTTGATATGTTTATGGGAAGACTGACAGGCCCATTCTTTAATCATCTGATTGGAAACTCTTCAGCCGGATTCACCGAGCTGATATTGATGTGAGAACGATCGAAGCCGGAATCAAGAGCTGAAAGATCTGTGTAGAGTCATCCTCAAATGTTACAAGAGATCTTTGGTAAGAAAGAAGCAACATGTATGGTCGAAAAGTCAGGTCAAACCGATCGACTCAATGGGGCCATTGTTATTTCCAATCTTGCACCCGCAACGCGAAACAATGTGCGAACTGTAACGCGCCACTAAGACAGCTTATTTAAGATTAACATGCCATTGTCGCAAGCATTGCAACACATGTTGAAAGCAGTAGTCGACACTGAGGATCCTCCTCAACACATCAACACTTCCTCTCCAAAGTAAAATCCTAATGCTAAGTGTGCATACCACTCCAACAGCCCAGGGCACGACACTGACAACTATTGGGCTCTGAAGAACAGGATTTAAGACATCACTGAAGCTAAAGAATTGAGTTTGATCCTCCTGTCGAGACTCCGAATGTGATCAATGCGACAATGCCTAACCACGACAAAAGTTCCAATGCAATTGACAAGAATTCTTATGTTTTAGATGTGAACAAATTAACTATTCCTCTGATGACTGTTAAGAAGAATCTGCTGCAAGTCGGAGTTAATCCAGGATGCCCGGAGAATTATCGTTGGTGCCCTTTAGCACCTGACGGATGTGCTTGGTTGAGAAGACGTATTCAGTGCATGATGGATACCCGCGAGGTGCTATTTCCGAAACCTTCACCCGTGGAGAATTTGTGTGAAGACATGTCTGAGAATCTGAAGATCAAAGATGTGAGCGAAACTGTACCAGAAGTCTGGGATACCTTGGGGCAGCCAAGTGGAAAGTTTGATTACATGGTGAAGTATATCGTTCTTGAAAGCTACAAGATTCCTATTGAAGATATCAAGGCAACCGGATGGGGAGACGATTTCCCAAAAGACTATGCTGATGTTAACACAACAAGGATCGCCTCTAAAGATCCTACACCTAGAGTGGCACCTCTCATCATTATTTCTCTCAGACCAGTTCCATACTCCTTTGACAAAACTATACTGTGGAACTATGAAGCTGAAGTTTACTATCATGGCGTCAAACAAGACCTTTTGACCATTGAAGACATTGCAGTTGAAGCTACCATTCCTGACATCGACAACATTGTCGGATCAAGAAAAGTAACCAGAACCGGAAGAGTGTTTTCTCCAGAGATCTCTCCTCCAAAGACATCGCTCCACCGCCTTCCAATATATCGAAACAAAGCGAGGGAAGGAACCAAGAACTCATCCCGCCTCGATGTAAGTACCAAAGGAGGTTGCTGAAGATACCTCCAAACAAGAAATGGAGGAAATTCTAAAGATCATCAAGAAGAGTGACTACAATGTTGTGGAACAATTGGGACAGGCTCCATCCAAGATCTCCATGTTAGCTCTGTTATTATGCTCTAAGGCTCATGCTAAAGCCTTAGTGAAGTTTTTGAAGAATTCTCACATACCGCAAGACACTACTACTGATCAATTTGAAGTTTTTATTGCTAGCCTGGATCCCAGCAACGGTCTAGGCTTCTCTGATGTTGATTTGACTCCTACCGGAAGAAAACACAACAAAGCCTTGCACATCTCTGTTGAATGCAAGGGCGTTACATTGTCTCATGTTTTGGTAGATACTGGTTCTGCTCTGAATATCCTACCGAAAGGTGCTTTTGATCGACTTAATGTTGAAGGATTGGTCTTGAAGCCTAGTGACAATAATTGTGAGAGCTTTTGATGGTTCTAAATGAACAAGATTGAGAGCTCATTCTCGCTAAAGTCGGTTCCCTGACTTTGACTCCACTTTATTTGTCATGGACATCCGTCCCCCACTCTTGCCTACTCGGACGCCCTTGGATACATGGGGTAGCGTCATACTCTACCTTGCATCTGTCAAGTACCCAATGAAGGGAAAGTTGTTACAGATGCCAAGAGGAATATATGGTAAGCCATCTGCAATCATTCCTATACCACGAAATGGAAGGGGAATTCTTCGAAACTCCCTATCAAGCTTTTGAGACAGTTCCAAGAGTCATGCCTGTTAACTCCCTTGTCACTCCTGAAGTTACACAAGTTCCGCCTATGATGGCCTCGCTGAAGGATGCTAAAGCTGCAGTTGAAGAAGGAGGTAGTATTATTTGGCGACAGCTCCCCGATCTTCCTTTCAAATTTGACAAGACTGGCTTAGGCTTCACTACCAAAGGTCAGAATATAATACTCCGCGAACATGTCGGCCAACTTCCCTTCCGCATCAGCAAGAATGGAGTCCATGCTATAGAAGACGACGACAACGACTTCGACATCAACAAGTGGATCTTCTCAACTCCCGACAACGGACTCGGCAATTGGAAGACCGAAGATGTCATACCAATCTCCTTTAGACAGGAGTAATTCCTTTTGTTTTCTTTTATGCTTTTTGTTCTTTATTCGCTTTGAACAATAAACTTTAAAGCCTAATGCCTTGCCGGGGGCATCACGACTCGTTTGTGAGGGTTATTATCTGTCATTTGCATATTTTCATTCAATAAAATCATTGGACTTTTGCATTTAAATACTGCTTTATTTCTTTTACTTTACTACCCCTTCAAAAGCTATGTGTTCTTACACACACCCACGTGGTACACTGTAGATTCACTCCGAATCTCGTTGATAACAACTTCACTATTGCTAAATATGACTTCGATAGTCCGATCTACCAAGCCGAAGACGAAGGTGAGGGAGATTGTGAAGTGCCAGGAGAACTTGTCAGACTGCTACAGCAAGAAGAACGAGTTATACAGCCACACGAAGAGCCAATTGAGGTTGTGAATCTAGGTATTTACGAAGACAGAAAAGAAATCAAGATAGGAGAAGGTCTTGAGAACAATATCAAAGAGAGATTGGTTCAAATGCTATGAGACTATATCGAGGTCTTTGCTTGGTCATATGAATACATGCCAGGTCTAGACATTGACATTGTGGTACACCGGTTACCAACGAAAGAAGGTTTTCTCCTGAAGTGTAAGGTCCATCGATGTCCGAAATGTCAGAGAAAATCAAAGCCGGAGTTATGAAGCAGTTCAATGCCGGTTTCCTAGCCGTTACTTCATATACACAATGGGATGCAAACGTGGTGCCCGTACCTTAGAAGGATGGTAAAGTGCGCATGTGTGTGGATTACAGAGATTTGAACAGAGCGAGTCCAAAAGACGATTTTCCACTTCCTCATATTGATGTTCTAGTCGACAATACCGCTCAACATAAGGTTTTCTCCATCATGGATGGTTTCTCCGGCTACAATCAAATCAAAATGGCTCCTGAAGACATGGAAAAGACTACATTCGCCATGCCGTTCGGACTGAAGAATGCTAGCGCCACTTATCAATGGTGGCATTATTTCATGACATGATTCATCACGCGATAGAGGTCTACGTCGACGACATGATAGCTCGATCACAGACTGAAGAAGAACATCTCGATCATTTGCAGAAACTGTTTGATAGACTGAAGAAGTATAGACTAAGACTCAATCCCAACAAGTGCACCTTTGGAGTCAGATCCGGTAAACTCCTAGGATTTGTTGTCAGTGGTAAAGGTATTGAGGTTGACCCTGCCAAGGTTAAAGCTATTCAAGAAACGCCAGCACCACGCACCGAGAAAGAAGTCAGAGGTTTCTTGGGACGATTGAACTACATTGCCAGATTCATTGCACATTTAACTGCTACTTGTGAGCCAATCTTCAAATTACTGAAGAAAGATCAAGTAGTGGAATGGAACGACGATTGCCAGATCGCTTTTGACAAAATCAAAGAGTATCTTCAGAATCCTCCTATCCTGATACCGCCTGCCGAAGAAAGACCTCTTATCATGTACTTGATAGTGTTAGAGAACTCAATGGGGTGTGTGTTGGGGCAACATGACGAGTTTGGTCGAAAAGAGTATGCAATATACTACCTTAGCAAAAAGTTTACCAACTGTTAAACAAGATACTCACAATGAGAAAACTTGCGCGCATTGCTTGGGCTGTCACGACTAAGACAGTATATGTTGACTCACACTACCTTGTTGATCTCCAAGATGGATCCGATAAAATACATATTCGAGAAACCAACTCTCTCTGGAAGAATAGCAAGATGGTAAATGATCTTGACCGAATACGACATCCAATATACTTCTCAGAAAGCGATCAAAGGAAGTGTAGTAGCCGATCATTTGGCTCATCAAGCCGTAGATGACTACAAGTCTATGCAATTCAAATTTCCAGATGAGGATGTTCTTTTACTTAATGATTGCAAAGAACCAGGCCCAGACGAAGGACCTGAATAAGGATCCCGATGGACCATGGTCTTTGATGGAGCCTCAAATGCACTTGGCAATGGCATTGGCGCCGTCATTACATCTCCCACAGGCGGACATACTCCTTTCACCGCCAGATTATGTTTCAGTTGCACCAACAACATGGCCGAATACGAAGCGTGCATCATGGGTATTAAAGCTTCTATTGATTTAAGAATCAAATTATTGCAAGTGTACGGAGACTCAGCTTTGGTAATCAGTCAGATTAAAGGAGAGTGGGATACGAAGCATCCGAATCTCATTCCATATCGAGAGCATGTTCTGAGCTTGATCCCTTACTTCGAAGAAATCACTTTCGATCATATTCCACGAGAAGAGAATCAGTTGGCAGACGCATTAGCTAGTATGTCATCTATGTTCAAGGTCAGATGGGACAACAAAGCTCCCCAAATCATCATCGAGAAGTTTGACGAACCAGCATACTGTTGTGAACTTGATACAGAAGAGAAATCTTGGTTCTACGAGGTGAAGAGGTATCTTGAGACTCAGGAATATCCCGCAGGGGCATCTGTCAATGACAGGAAGTTTTTAAGAAGATTCTCATCCAAATTCTTTATTAGCAACGACATCTTATACACGCGCAATCACGACTTCTATTTACTCTACTGTGTAGATCAGAAAACTGCAGAACGAATCATGGAAGAATTACACGAAGGCGCATTTGATACCCACTCCAGTGGACATAAAATGGCTAAGAAGATTCTGAGAACAGGTTACTATTGGTCCACCATGGAAGCTGATTGTCACCGCTATGCTCGTTCTTGTCATAAATGTCAGATACACGCAGACAAAGTGCACATACCTCTGGTACCGTTGAATGTTTTGACCGCTCCTTGGCCTTTTGCAATGTGGGGCATTGACATGATCGGAGAAATCAAACCTACCGCTTCCAACGAACATCGTTTCATCCTTGTGGCAATTGACTATTTTACCAAATGGGTAGAAGCAGCTTCGTTCGCATCTGTTACCAAGAATGTTAAGGCTCGATTCATCAAGCATAATCTTATTTGTCGGTATGGCACTCCCGAAAGGATTATCACAGATAACGGTACCAACCTCGACAACAAAATGATCGCCGAACTCTACACGCAGTTCAAGATCAAGCATCACAACTCTTCTCCATATCGACCTAAGATGAACGGCGTAGTGGAAGCCGCCAACAAAAATATTAAGAAGATCATATAGAAGATGACAGTGACTTACAAGGATTGACACGAGATGTTGCCATTTGCTCTCCATGGTTACCGCACTACAGTACAAACATCTACAGGGGCAACCCCCTTCTATCTCGTATACGGTATGGAAGCAATCATACCGATCGAGGTTCAGATACCCTCAACCAGAGTCCTTTAGGACGCAGATCTAGATGAAGACGAATGGATCTAGACTTGGCTTGACAAGATCAACTTGATCGATGAGAAACGACTCGCGTCCATCTACCATGGACAGATCTATTAGAAACGAATGATCAGAGCATTCAACAAGAAAGTCAAACACCGAGCTTACCAAGTCGGTGATCTAGTAGTCAAGCGCATCATTCTTCCACAAGGTGATCCCAGGGGCAAATGGACTCCCTCCCACCTACGAGGGACCATTTATAGTCAAAACAGTATTTTTCGGCGGAGCTATGATACTTAGCACTATGGATGGAGAAGACTTCCCACACCCTGTGAATGCGTACATAGTCAAAAAATACTACGCATAAACGAGACCCGCTAGGTCGACTAGCCTAGGAAAAAATAAGGGCGTCCTGGCGAATCAAAAAGGTTCGGGCAAAAGTTAAGGATATATGCAAATATGTACACCCAGCAAGTCGAAAACCTGCAAACGCGGCTTGGGCAAAAAAGTGTATCCCGGTTGACTGAAAACCCAAAAGGGCGGTCTAGGCAAAAGTTAGGGATTTAAGCGTACGACTATGTCTCGTCCAGATCATCTACCTACAGACTACTACTATCATCATTCAAGATTCAAATGGCAAAAAACAGTCCACTCACTTTCTATTGACAGCAATGAGATGAGATAGTTGAAATATATGAGCACTAGCATAGTTGAAACTCGACGAGATTATTTCTGTATAGCTTTTTACTTTCATTGTATACAAACTACTTGGCCATACGCCACCTTTCAGAATTAATGGAAATTCTTTCTTTTACAGTGTTCATTATTGTTGCCTTTTGCATAAAGTCTAATGATTGCTTTGAATGATTATATGCATTTGACAATAAACATCTGTTCACAAACATACGAAAAGCGAACGAAGACAAGTAATTACTACAAATTCTAGGAATTGAGATGACGACTAAAGTCACCAATGGATTCCTCGCAGGTTACTTTCACAAGAGTATAATCTCCACAGAGCCATCAAACCTTCTCCAACGAAGTATTAATCTTTTCCCGCTAGTGTTCCGACACTTCAAGCTTCATCACTGTAGCCCCCGAGCAGTGGTCTTAGTCAACTTCGCCTTGTTACATCAGTCTCCGAGCAGTAACAGTTTATCTCATATGCACGGAGGTATTTATCCCCAACAAAATACCTCCCAATGATTATCATTCCCCGACGGCAACAATACCCAGACTCGAAACTTGGTCAGATAGTGCATCGGAGGAAACCTATGTCTCTTTTATTTCTGAATCAGAGGATTTTTCGAGCCTCATCGGCCTTACGTTCCCCTTTAGCATTTCCACGGTACATCAGTCTTCACGTAGTATTCAGATACTCCCTAGCAAGATCTACGCACAAGATCCCCGGCGGAGTGTCTCCCAGCTTCTACTATCCTCACAGTGGTCACGATAAGATCCCTACGGAGTGTCTCCACCTTCTACTATCCTCAAGTGGTCTACGACAAGATCCCCATGAGTACCTCCCATTTTATGCTTTCAAAGAAGATTAATATCTCGACTGGAAACTTGGTCAGATAGTACATCGGAGGAATCAAAAACATCTCTTTTTCCCCCAAGTCAGGGTTCTCAACAAACTTCATCCCCAATCAGAAGCCAAAATCCTCAGCAAGACGTACTCATCGTCTTCAAGAGGGATATGTTTTGAAATACCACAACATCTACATTCATACATTATTCATAAAAATCATAACATGTGCGTATATCATTCATACACATTGTCATATGCTCGCATGCATCATAATCTGCATAAGACTAACTATATCCTGCCAAGGTTTTATTTTCCCCAGCAGGTAAAAGATATGTTTCAAATGAAAGGTCGAGGATTAACACCCGAAGCAAGACGGGAAACCCAATCTGAAAGACCGTACAAATCTTTTCCAAATGAAAGGTCGAGGATTAACACCCGAAGTGAGACGGGAAACCCAATTTGAAAGACCGTACAAATCTTTTCCAAATGGAAGGTCGAGGATTAACACCCGAAGCGAGACGGGAAACCCAATCTGAAAGACCGTAAAAATATTTTCCAAATGGAAGGTCCAAGATTTATACCCGAAACAAGACGGGAAACCCAATCTGAAAGACCATACAAGTTGTCTTCCGGCAACAGGCATTAGATCGACACCCGAAGCAAGACGGGAAAGCTATCCACATTCTGCCAAATATCTACCTCAGAATAGCCAGGACGAAGGTTTATTCTAACTCTCTCCTCGTATCAACAACAACTACAGAATCTAGCGTACGACTCAGTTGCCCCGGATGGCATCTTTAAGCCCATCTCCGACTATTTGTCGACATCTCTCCACCTTCAGAATGCTGCATATTTGGTTAAAAACCAATACAAACCAATAACTTCATTCAAAGGCGAGCGTGAAGTCCAACGTACGACTCAACATCATTCTATCCGGATGGCATCTTAAGCCCATCTCCGTGCTCCCCTTTCTATCTTAAAAGAATACCTGCAAAGTCTAACGTACGGCTCGTTCCCCAGCATCACTCACTCCTGATGGCATCTTAAGCCCATCTCCGACGTTTCTCCTATTAAAGCGGTGTTCGCGAGTCTAGAGTACGACTCGTTCCCTAGTGAAATCGCCAG
This sequence comes from Vicia sativa, assembly GCA_021764765.1. Taxonomy (NCBI): domain Eukaryota; kingdom Viridiplantae; phylum Streptophyta; class Magnoliopsida; order Fabales; family Fabaceae; genus Vicia; species Vicia sativa. Next base: position 47,988,509 of record CM038794.1, on the reverse strand, counting down.
CTTCTCCAAATGGCATATGTAAGCCCATTCCAGTGTATCATCAACTAACAGCGAGTGCAAATTTTCAAGTGTACTCTAGTGTTCAATCATCTTCTACTTTCAGATCACGAAAGGCAAGCATGCCAATCTAACTCTTCCAGTACAAGAAGATTGAACAGGGGTAACTGTCATACCCCAAAATTTGCCCTCTTAACTCTCAAGACATTTCACATATCCATACTCAAGGACTTCACAAGGGTTGACCAGACAAACTCTTTCCTAAGCAATCAACCCAAACTAGGGTTTGGCTATCCTCAAGTCCAGGTGGGCCTCTAACACTTCTAGTGGTCATCATGCCTCATCATATGCTTTAAAGAATCTCCATGTCAAGTTTCAAGCCTTACAAGTCAAGTTTCCTCAGACAATTGCTCAGATGGTTGAAAATCAGTTGTATTGGACAAAAAGTCAATTGTGGTCAACATACAGTCAAACTTCATAATTTTTGGTCAACATCCATATTTTGAAGTAATATTCACCATTTGATTAAGGATTAATCATGATTCATCAAGAAAAATCAAGAATTGATCAAAAGTCAAAGTTTCCAAATTGGGCTTTCTTAGACAAAAGTCAACAGAACTTTGACCAGGCATAACTTTCACATACTTTATCAAAAAAAATTCCACGACAGCTCATTTTGAAGAGAATTCAATTCTCTACAACTTCATGTCTCACAAGCTTGGGCAGAAAATGCTTCATTTGGAAGTTATGGATCAAAACATTACAGGTCTTTTTCAAAATCAACAAAAAGTCAACTTTTTGTAAAGAAGTGTTCATGAGCATGGAAACTTCTATTGATATGAAACCAAAGAGGTTGTTTAGAGGACATCTTGAGATTTCTAAAAAGTCCAAGAACACCCAAAAATGTTAAAAATTGAGCAAGATACACCTTGCACAAGTATAGCATTTTTGAGGAGGTGCACAAAGAGAAATACTTGACAAATGCAAAACTTTTCCAAATGGGCTTATAATTTTATGATCCAAACCAGATCTTAACATTATCCATGGCCTCTCTACACCTTGCCACGCCTCCTTTCCAATTTTGTTTTTGAATTTAAAGCATTGAATTCAATTTTAAATTAAATAAAATACAAAAGCAAGGTACAAGACAAGTTGGGCTTGATTTCTATCTATCTTGAGGACCAAGGAAGCCCAAAATACATGCCAAATTCGTGCAAGATGCTACAAGGAAGGGAAAATCCAATTTTGGAAAGATTTGATGAAAATTTACAAGGAAATATCATTGCATTCAAAGCAATATATTTTTTCATTCTTTTTAATCAAACCTCATGCTCTATAAATACATGACACATTCACAAGAACAAAGGATGAAACCCTAGCCTCATGAGCCAACCCTAAAATTCACAAAATTCTTACAAAGTTGCAAATTTCAAAATCCTATTTGCAGCCACTTTCAAGCCTTCTCATTGATCCATTCGTGTTCCTGAGCTTTCCATTAATCAATCCAAGCCCTTACACGAAGCCAAGCCATTCCAGATCGTGCCATCGAGGCATCACCGGTTTGGTAAATTTCTCAAATTCGATTTTCATGATTTATGCATTATTAACTGTTTTCGATTGTTTGTATGATCTCAGGGTATCCAATAGAACAGGTTTGATGCATAACATGTGAGCTTAGACGTAGGAATCACAGTTTGCCATTGTTAGGGCATTTAGGTCTGCTCGTTTCAAAACTCAGTTTCCAGGCCGTTTCAGGATAAAAGGACGTCACCATCGTGTTCGCAAGGATCGAATTAGGCGATCTGGGTTTTTGTTTTGTGTTAAATGATGCTTTTTGCAGGTTTTTCAGGTTGAGGCAGGTCGGAGAAGACGACCGGAGCACTAGCTCCGGTGACGTCTCAGGCGAAAGACCGGTTGACCATGGCGTGGCGTGTTCATGGCATCTGATTGGCTACACGTTAAAATCGGGGCCCACAGTTTGACTTGCGTTGAAACCCAAAATAGAACACGTGATCACATATAATCCCATGGTTGCAGATCTAAAACACTAAGACAGCCTGGCTCAGATGGCAAGCATGCGTGTGGTATATCCAGGAGGTCAGGGGTTCGATCCCTGGTCCAGCATTTGTTTTTACCACTTCTGCAACTAACACTTTTTTTTTCTTTTTTGCTTATTTTTTTCATATTTTTCCTTTTAATTTAATTTCTTTTCAAACAATTTTCTCATGCATTAAAAAATCACCAAAAAATATTTTATTTTTGCATTTAGGTCAGAAAAATGTTTATTTAATTTTTGGCATAAAAATTAATATTTTTGCATGCATATTTTAATTAATTGTTAATTAACCATAAAATTGACTTTTAATTACTTTTCTTTATCAAAACCAATCTAGAAAATTCCCAAAAAATTGCTTTTTCATCTAACTAGGACTGCTAACCTAAAAACCTTTTGCTAACATTTTCTTATTATTCCGATTATCTATTTCTTATTTCGCATTTACAATTCTAGAAAGGATGTATAGGTCTCAAAGTTTTTATCATGTAATAGCGTAGATTTACATTTTTCTGCCTTTACTTTCCGCACTCCTATATTATGTAACTGCCCCAAAGCCATGAAATAGCGTAGGACATTTACTTTTCCGCACTTTACTTTCCGTAATTTCCTTTCCGCACCATATAAACTGCTAGTAACTAGGCGTGTATGGAAAGATAAAAACGAACGTAGATCACTTCTAAATACAAGATAATATATCTGAATTTGACACACTCTCTTCACACATGCACCCCCTAGAGTATTCTCTCTCGTTGCCTTTCGAATAAATAGTCAAGTCCCTCGAACGTAGAGGTATCCTAGCACCGTTGCCTACAAACATATCATCATAGTCCCTTCGATACAAAGATCATAGTCCATCGACGTGGCCTATGAAAACATGATCTCGTCCCTCGATTGTTGCCTACGAAAAGTGATGATCGTCCCTTCGAATGTGCTAGGATACTCCTACAAGTTGCCTTCTATGACCATCCGATGTCCCTTCGAATGTCCCTTCTACATCCAACGAATAGGGTTACCTACCAACTAAATTGTATGGATAACACTATTCTAAAGGAAAGTAAAATAACAAGAAAATGACCGTTCTGAGTAGGTAATAAGAATTTTAGTTGCTTGCTCTATCAAAATACTTTTCACACCTCACACTTTTGTCAAAGTTAAAACACTTTTCAAAAACGAAACATTTCCGAACACTTCGTATACATTCCAACGTGAATCATTACAAAGTCAAAGCGAAATGCCTTTTCAAAACATTTTTCAAACACACACACAAAAAGCAATTTTAAAGTGAGCTAAAGCAACTAAGAGCCCGTAGATAACTACGGATGGAAAGGGGTGCTAATATCTTTCCTTTTCATAACCTTCTCCCTTACTCAGAATCTAACGAAGGTCTTTTTCTGTTCTTTTCACCTTCCCTTAATTGGATAAAAGAAAAGTCGGTTGCGACTCTTGCTATCCGCAACATTTGCGATAAAAAGCAAAACAATTCCAAAAGTCAGTTCTCCCACCATATTACAATTGTCCTTATTAGAGTCTTCGTCAGCTCATATGATTTACAAGCTTCTACCAATCTTCATTCATATTCATCACTTTATGCCCCAATTAGATAGCAAGACAATTGTATACCATCCAATACGATTTCGTCTACTATCAACAAGAGATTAAGGGTGATCAAGTCCTCAATTTGTCAATAGACATTCGATAATCATATTAGAGTATAAATCATCATTACCAACACTTCTTGTTCTCAGAATCATACTCGCCTCTTTGCACTTCCAAATATGACTCGCGGTCCAAACGATTCCAATAACTCTAACCACTCTTGCACTGTCTTTTCAAGCAGTACCTCGTACCAATAACTTACAATCGGAACATATCCGGGAAGCATCACTTCTCCCCCACTTAGCTTCACACTACTCCTGCAATAAGCAATCGTAGCAACAAGTACCGACAGTGTTGTACACATTTGTCGCGTACAAAGGGATAATGACATTAAGACACTGGTCACAACGACCGACTATGCTCTGATACCACTATTGTAACACCCCTTCTAATTTACCCGTGATTTATATAATTTTAATTAGAGTTTTAAACATAATTACAAGGCGTCACAATTTTAAATAATTCAAATAACCAAAAATAGTGAACATGCCTTATTACTGAAGAACTTATGAAAGGAAACGAAAAACCAAGGATTATGTTTAAATAGCGGAAATATAACATATAAATCCGGAATAATTCAATCAATAATTATTCCCAACATAAACCAAAACAACCAGTTTTAAATCCATAAAAATTCCAATCAATCGCTCCTCATTACGCCTACGAGCATGACATCGACACGCGGATTATCTAAATAGCACAACTCTAAAAGCTGTCCTCACCAATTCTCGAGTAGCTAATCTCCTCAATCTGAAATCATTAAAGTAAGGGTGAGATTTCATCAAGATTAAAATGCATTATACATTTCTCAAAAACAATAAAACAATCAATTCATTATTCACGCTTGTTAACAACATTAGCATACGATTCACACACATAATTCACACATTCATTATACATACAGCAACAATTATATGCAATTGAAACACTGGAAATCATCCTAACATGTTACAATTACATATGCAATGCAGACTCAAATGCATGTGGTACCAATCGTGAACCAAGTCCACACCCTGTTCCGCTTACACCTCGGAAAACAACGTCAATCAATGATTCGCCCATACATCACATATGTCAAGAATCTAGCCTCACCACCTCTATCCATTAGGTAAGTTTATTGGCCCTGCAAGTTCAATTCTGCACAATGGGAATGAACCATTACCAAAATGCTCATGCATGCATATTAGAAGCATGCAACAATTTAAACATGGAACATGAACACACAACATTATTCCAATTATATTCAATAGCAACAACAACATATGGTAACAGCGATCATGAACATCAAATGTTAATCACAATCCATAAGTTAACATTCTGCATATTTAATCAACACATGATTCACAAATTCTCAACGAGTTCTTATTACGGAAGCCAAATTAATCCTTCCAGATTTCAATTATTGGTGTTGAAAATGTTTTTATTAGATAGTACTCGTTCTAAGCTTTCCAACGATACAAACTATGCTTAAATCACAGTTACGGTTAAAAAGATATGATCAAAATCGTTTTCAGAAAATTCATGTTCAGCCCAACACAATATGCATCGATGCATAAGGCTATGCATCCATGCATAAACATCATGTATCGACCCCTAATTAGTATGCATCGATGCATAACATAAAATTTCTGCATTTTTAAAATTTTCTTCAGTATGTGTCGACACATACGCATCATGTGTCGATGCATAGCTTACTTGTGTCGATCCATAGCCCTTTGCATCGATATATGGCCCCTGCTTTCCTTCCTATGAGTCGATGCACGACTCTATGAGTCGATGCATAGCTTTCCAAAGCTTCGGTTTTCAAAATTTTCACAAAGATGCATCGATTCATAAAGGCTTGTGTCGACCCATACTGTTGTTTTTCATCAAAAACTCAGCTTTTATCCACTGTTACGAATTTCCATTAAATCCAATCATCACCAAACATCATGTCATCATAAAATAGAATTAATTATTGTGTTTTTACATCCAATTGATCACAAAATTTGTTTTCTAATTAACCTATATTCATCTTACATAGATTAATCATTTGTAACAGTTCCAATTATGGTTTTACGTCGGATTATAACATTAGGGCACACTCAATTATCCTAATTCGAGATTCCTAACTGATCGATTTGTTCTAATGATCATCAAAACCTATAAGGCATAATAATCAGATTCAATCCCCCCTTACCTCGCGATGAATCTTCGAATTCTCGGTGTTTGGCTTTTTCTCCTCTTTCTCTTCTTTTCCAATCTCAATGAATGCAATCCTAATTCCTTTCTCACTTGTTTCCTTTGATTCCTTTATTTATTCCTTTTTATTTGCCAAATAATAGAAATAAATAAATTAGAATTAAGTAGAGCCTTTTACTCCACACGCCCACCAATTCAACTTCACACCCCCAACACTTCCATTATTTAATTAAATAATTAAATCTATTAATTTCAAAAATGCCAATAATTAAACCTTTAATTAAATTAATAATTAAATTTCTAATTATTTAATAATTGAACTAATTTTGGGTGTCACATTTGACATTTTTGAGGAGGTGCATGAAGAGAAATACTTGAAAAAATCAAATTTTTTCTAAATGGGCCTAACTTTTCTTGGTTCAAACTTGTTTCTTATCTGAAGTAGAACGTCTAAGCCCAAGGCCACGCCTTTTATCTTTTATTTTTATTTATTTTGAATTTTTATTCATTTAAATTCAATTTAATTAAAATAAAAGATATAAAATCCAAACATTAAGTGCAAGGTTGATTTTTTATCATTCTTGAGGTCCCAGCAAGCCATACAAGTTGTCAATTTCGAAAATCATTGGTTGGCAAAGAAATTGAATGAGATTTGATCAAAAAAGGAAATATTTGGTTTCATTCCAAATCAAATATTTTCTCATTGATTGGTATATATTTCCTTCATGATTCTTGACCTAATTCACTCTAGTATATATATATATATATATATATATATATATATATATATATATATATATATACACACACACACACTGATCCCAGATGTCACAAAAAACGAATTCCATGCCTCAAGAACCCAAACCTAAGTTGCAAAAATCGTGAGTTACAAGCAAGGGGCAGACCTATTTTTGCATCGATCAAGGCCAAACAAAGCATTCCAATCGCTTCCTGGTGATCCTCTGAACTGTTCCAGACCCCTGCAAGCAAGCAACACATCCTAAAACGCAATATCCCGATCACGGTTTTCCCTTGTATTTTCAAAATCGATTTCATTTATTCATGCATTTTTAATACAATTTGATCGCATATTTGTGTTCATGATGATGTTTCGAAACTATCTGAACTGTTTGATTGAGTTTTAAGCGCATGAATCATAAGACGCCATTGTTAGAGTTCACGAGCTCCAACTGGGATTTTCTGAAATAGGAAAAGTTAGGCCAAACCGTGGGTACCATCATGCTCAGTGGATCGATTCTAATCGGTTCATGTATTCATAGTTAATTTATCATTGATATTTGCAAGTTTGATTTTCGCAGGGATCTAGCTACAAGGGTAACCCGTAGGTATAAGTTTACCCACGAAAAAGCCGTGGGTAAGGCCGTCGCTAAATTCAAAATGAAAAAGAACGTGAACAGTGACCGCACGCGTTTTGATTTTTAATTAAATTTCAAATTTTCATTTTCCCTTATATTCTTTTTGTTTCATTATTCTAACACCATTGGCAGCTAGCTCAGATGGCAAGGCAGTGCGCGTGTGACGCATAGGGCTTGGGTTCGATCCTTGGCTCTGTACATTATTTTTAACAACCTTGCAAACTAACCAATTTCCATGTTTTTCCATATTTTTATTTTCAATTTCTTTTCTTAATTTATTTTCTTTTTAAACATTTTTCTAAAACACTACAAAAATCACAAAAAATATTTTCTTTTGACATTTAGGTCAGAAAAATATTTATTTAATTTTTGACATAAAAAAATCAATTTTTTACTTATATTTTAATTAATTGTTAATTAACCGTTAAATTAAACTTTAATTATTTTTCCACATTAAAACTAATACAGAAAAGTCCCAAAAATATTTTCTTCTCTAGTAATTAGGATTACTAACCTAAAACATTTTTCTCTACTAATTTCCAAAACATTTTACTAACATTTTCTTACTATTCTGATTATCTATTTCTTACTTCGCATTTAAATTTCTAGAAAGGATGTATAGGTCGCAAGTTTTTATCATGTAATAGCGTAGATTTACATTTCTCTACTCTGACCCTATTATGTATCTACCCCAAAGCCATGTAATAGCGTAGGATTTATATTTCGCACTTTACATTCCGCACATTAATTTCTGTATGCATCTAACTGTTAGTAATTAGGCGTGTGTTGAAAGATTAAAAACAACATAGATCACTTCTAATTTCAAGATAACATATATGAATATAACACACTCTTCACACGTGCACACCCCTTAGGATATCCTCTCTTGCTGCCTTTCGAATACATGGTCATGTCCCTCGAACGTAGGGATATCTTAGCACAGTTGCCTATGAATAGCATCATCATAGTCCCTTCGATACAAAGATCATAGTCCCTCGATGACCCTCGATGTTGCCTACGAATATATGACCTCGTCCCTCAATTATTGCCTACGAAAAGTGATGATCATCCCTACGAATATGCTAAGGTATCCTTACGTGTTTCCTTCTATGACCATCCGATGACCCTACAAATGTCCCGTTACATCCAACGGATAGAGTTACCTACCAACTAATGGTATGGATAGCGCTACCCTAAAGGAAAGCAAAATAACATGGAAACGACCATTCTGAGTAGGTAATAGACTCTTAATTGCTTGCTCTATCAAATACTTTTTACACGTCACACTATTTTCAAAAACGTTTCAAGCACTTTGTATACATTCCAGCGTGAATCATTATAAAGTTAAACACTTTTCCAAAACAAAACATTTCCTAACACCTTGTATACATTCCAGCGAGAATCATTACGAAGTCAAAGTGAAATGCCTTTTCAAAATCATCTTTTCAAACACACATAGAGAAAGAAATTTATAAAGTGAGCTAAGCAGTTAAGAGCCCGTAGATAACTACGGATGGAAAGGGTGCTAATACCTTCCCTTTTCATAATTGCCTCCCTTACTCAGAATCTAACAAAGGTCTTTTCCTGTTCTTTTCGCCTTCCCTTAATTGGATAAAAGAAAAGTCGGTGGAGACTCTTGCTATCCGCAACATTTGTGATAAAACACAAAACAAACAAGTCAGTTCTCCCATCCTATCACAGAACTGGCGACTTTGCTGAGGAAACCCTAAAGAGAGGCTACCTTAGGGCTTTAGATCACTTTTATTGCTTTCATTGTTTGCTTTGTCTGGTTAACTTTTAAGGGTTTCTAGGGTATTATACTTGTGAGGGATCCTACACCCGGATCCAGGTTTCCAAGGTAAGTAGCAATAAGTCATCGCGATTGTTAGGCGTATACCGAAACGGTCAAAATGATGGCTACGTTAGTGCGACACTTTGGATGTCCCGATGCTCCTCATGTTCATTTGAGGAAAGTATTTGGCGTCTGCGTGGTGTCATAAGTACTAACTCAACTTTTAGAACACTAATTGACCCATCTTGGCCATTAGAAGGTAGTGAGATGGCCGACTTCGGTGCATACTGAAGTTGGTTGATACTCGATGCTATGCTCATTAAGATTCGACTTTTGGGATGTTTCGGTCGACCACTTGGTAGTCGTATTGGAATAAAGCCTACGAGAAAGATGAATGATATGAGATTCCTAGAATCCTGTTAATATTATAGGACAGGTTGAACCCACTTAAACTCTGGTAGGGTAGACACCTATACCTCATGCAAGCCTTAAACCTAGGGCTATTGTGTGAATTGCTTGTGCTTTCTACTTGTTTTAAACACGACATCATGACATCATAACATCATATCATTTCTAACTATTTCAAGGACCTAGGGATTTATCTTTGCTCTGTTTTGTAGGAGTTATGGCTTCCAGGAAGACTACCCGAATAAACTTCATGGGTATACCTTCTCAACTCAAAGAATTAGTTTCAGAAGTTCTCGATCATGCTCAGTTTATCAAAAGGCATGGTTATCTACTTGACTTGGTTATCTCCGGTTTTGAAGAAGATATGATGCACGTCGTATTCCAGTTCTTCGATCCGAAACATCACTACTTTACATTCCCAGATTATCAGTTGGTGCCTACATTGGAAGAGTTCTCTAAGCTAATTGGGATACCTATCCTTGATCAGATGTCATTCACCGGTTCAGAAAAACCTTCGAAATACGAAGACATCGCATCAGCGTTACATCTAAAGTGATCAGCCATTGAAGCTAATTGGGAAACAAGAAGTGGAGTTAAGGGTTTGCCTGCGAAGTTTTTGATAAAGAAAGCTTGAGAGTTCCTAAAGGCTATGAGTTTCCATCCATTCGATGACATTTGGCTTTGCTAATCTATGGCTTGGTGCTATTTCCTAATCCCGACCAGTTCGTAGACGTAAGCACCATCAAGATATTCCTCACTTGTAATCCTGTGCCTACCATACTTGGGGACATTCTGCATTATCTACACACTCATACTACCAAAAGACAAGGAACTCTCAAGTGTTGTATACTATTACTTTCCAGGTGGTTTATTTCGCACCTTCCTCAATCAGTAATGAAGAATGAGCAAAGATTGAAGTGGTCTCAAAGGCTGATGTCACCCTCTCATTCAAATATTCGTTGGTGTCTTTTTTCTCAAAAGGACTTCACTTTCATTGAGCGTTGTGGGGAATTCCCTAATGTACGACTCCTTGGCATAAGGGGAGGTATCACTTACAACCCTCTCTAGCTCTACGCCGCTTGGTTATGCTCAAGAGATGGTCCTCATGATATGCTTCTCCAAGACATTTTGTTTGACTACGAAAACGATCTCCAGAACTACTGCCGAAGATTTGTGCACGCTTGGGGCATGGTGAAGAAGACTGATACCAAGACTTTGGGAAACAAAAATTCCATTCCTTGGGAACCTTACCTCAAATGGGTGCGAGTTCGAGCTCAAAACCTCATGATGTCGTATACTGCTATTCTGCCAATAATAATATAACCTATTGCTGTAGGTGACGAACCCTACATCATTCTCCATCCAAACGTGCCTATTGATTTCGAAGAATTAAAGAGATCCTGGATTCAACTCAAAAAAGAAAGGGATACATTCGAAGCTCAATGCTATAAAAGCGAGAAAAAGGTATTAGAGTTGAAGAAGCTACTTCACGAGGAGCGAAGCATCAATACCTACTTCAACGTGAAGAGGAAGCGTCCATGGGAGACCTAAGCTCTAGGAATTTTCTTTTATTTGTTTAAACTTTCATTTGTACTTTCTAAAAAGTAATCTAATAAAAAGTTTGTTCATGCTTGTTTAACAAATTTAAATTCCTAAGGTCCTTGAAAACATTGCATTGCATAACATCGCACATCATGGAATAACATTTCATAACAGGTACATTTAAGACCGCATTTCTTATTCTCTCGCTGTTTATTTCAGCAGTAATGGCTCTTGAACATACTGTCAAAGATCTCTAGGCTCAGAACGCCCAATTCAAGGAGATGTTCACCAATTTGGCCCAAGGCCAGAAAGATCTGAAGAAGCTCATCGACAGAAAGAAGAAGACCATTGGTATTCTCAACATGGGAAGAAATCACAAGGGTCCAGTCAAGGTGGTCAGACAACTCGAATTCTCAGACAAGAGCGATGAAACTGAAGGAAGTGTCAAAAACAATGAAGGAAGCCATCATGAGTCTGAAAACGAAGAGGAAGACTATGTGAGCGAGCAGTATCCTAACAACGAAAAATACCAGCAACTTGAAGATTGTCTGAATGTTGTGGAAAATTTGAAAATGTCAGGGCTTAAATTTGATGATCTGAGTCTTGTTCCTGGTGTGGTAATTCCCCGTAAGTTCAAAGATCCTACCTTTTCCAAGTATGATGGCATCTTTTGCCCGAAGCTGCATCTAAAGTCCTATGTTCAGAAGATCCATCCTCATACTGAAGACAGGAAATTGTGGATCCATTTCTTTCAAGAAATTTTATCCGGAACTCAGATGGAGTAGTATTATCAGCTAGAGAGTACCCACATTCATACCTGGAATGACTTAGCAGATGCTTTCTACAAGAAGTACTAGTACAATGCTGAATTAGCACCTACCCGCATGCAACTATAGAGCATGTCTATGGGTCATGACGAGAAGTTCAAAGAGTATGCTAGATTTAGAGAGATTTAGCAGGCAGAGTTCAACCACCCTTATCTAATAGGGAATTGATTGATATGTTTATGGGAACACTGACAGGCCCATTCTTCAATCATCAGATTAGCAATTCTTCAGCCGGATTCACCGAGCTGATATTGACAGGCTGACGTATCGAAGCTGGAATCAAGAGCAGAAAGATTCAAGCAGAAACATCTTCAAATGTTGCGAAGAGATCTTTTGGTGGTAAGAAAGAAGTCAATGTTGTGTATGGTCAGAAAAGCCGTGACAAAGCTGATCGCACTCAATCTGTGGGGGCAGTCGTGATCTCCAATCCCACACCAGCGCAACCTCAACGAGACAACACGCGTATGGAAAACGCGCTACGAAGACAGTTCACGAAGATCAACATGCCGTTATCTCAAGCACTACTACACATGTTGAAAGCAGAGCTGATTACTTTGAGGGATCCTCCTCAGCATGTCAACACTTCCTCTCCAAAGTACAACCCTAATGCAAGGTGTGCATACCACTCCAACAGCCCAGGGCACGACACCAACAACTGTTGGGCCCTGAAGAACAAGATTCAAGACATGATTGAAGCAAGGGAAATTGAATTCGACCCTCCCGTCGAAAATCCGAATGTGATCAACACACCAATGACTCCTATGTTTATGATGTGAACAAGCTGACTATTCCTCTAATGGATGTCAAGAAAGACTTGCTGCAAGCCGGTGTATTTCCAGGATGCCCTGACAACTGTCGTTGGTGTGCATATAAATCTGAGGATGTGCTTGGTTTAAGAGGCGTATTCAACGCATGATGGACAACCGAGAAGTGATATTCCTGAAACCTCCATCTGTGTAGAATCTGTGTGAAGGAGTTTCTAAAAATCTGAAGATCAAAGACGTAAGTAAAGCCATACCAGAAGTCTGGGATACCTTGGGGCAGCCAAGTGGAATGTTTGATTTCATGGTTAAATATACCGCTCCCGAAAGTTACAAGATTCCAATCGAAGACATCAAGGCAACCGGATCGGGAGACGATTACCCAAAAGATTATGCTAATGTGATCACAATAAGGATCACCTCTGCCGATCCAGCGCCTAGAGTGGCACCCCTGATTATTACCTCCCCCAGACCAATTCTATATTCCTCTAATAAAGTTATACCTTGGAATTATGGAGCCGAATTTTACTATCATGGTGTCAAGCAAGAACCTTTGACCATTGAAGACATTTCAGTTGAGGCTACCAATCCTGACATCGACAACATCACCTGATCAAGCAAGGTAACCAAAACTAGAAGAGTATTTTTCCCAGAGATTTATCCTCCGAAAGACACTACTACACCAATTCCCATTCCTGCTATCGAACCAATTCCCGAAGCTAGAGGGAAAGAAAAAGTAACTCATCCTGCTCAGGAAGAATTACCAAAGGAAGTTGCTGAGGATACCTACAAGCAAGAAATGGAGGAAATTCTGAAGATCATCAAGAAGAGCGACTGCAATGTTGTGGAACAGTTGGGACAAACTCCGTCCAAGATATCCATGCTAGCTCTGCTATTGTGCTCTGATGCTCATGCTAAAGCCTTAGTAAAGTTTCTGAAGAATGCTCACATACCGCAAGACACTACTGCTGATCAATTCGAAGGTTGTATTGCTAGCCAGACCGCCAACAATGGTTTAGGTTTCTCTGATGCTGATTTAACTCCTGCTGGAAGGAAACACAACAAAGCATTGCACATCTCCATTGAATGCAAGGGAACTACATTGTCTCACGTATTGGTGGATATTGGTTCTACTCTGAATGTTTTTCCGAAGAGCGCTCTCGACCAACTTAATGCTGAAGAAGTGGTCATGAAGCCTAGTGACATAATTGTAAGAGCTTTTGATGGTTCAAAAAGAATAGTACTTGGAGAACTCAACCTGCCAATTAAAGTCGGTTCCTAGACTTTTGACTCTACTTTCTTTGTCATGGACATTCGTCTAGCTTATTCTTGCCTACTCGGACGCCCTTGGATACATGGGGCAGGCGCTGTCACTTCTATCCTACATCAGAAGCTGAAGTACCCAATAAAGGGGAAGATCGTTACAGTATGTGGTGAAGAAGAATATATGGTAAGCCATCCGCAGTCATTCTGATACATCGAAATGGAAGGTGAATTCATCGAAACCCCCTGTCAAGCTTTCGAAGCAATTCCACGAGTCATGCCTGTTGACTATTCTGTCATTCTTGAAGTTACTAGAGTCCCACCGAAGATGGCCTCACTGAAAGACGCCAAAGCTATGGTTAAAGAATGAGGATGTACTATTTGGGGTCAGCTCCCCGATTTTCCATTCAAATATGGCAAGACTGGTTTAGGCTTCACTATCAAAGGTCAGAAGATGATACACCACGAACGTGTCGGCAAACTTCCTTTCCACATCAACAAAAGTGGATTCCATGCTATAGAAGACGACGATGGCAACTTCAACATCAACAATTGGATCTTCCCAACTCCAGATGACGGACTCAATAATTGGAAGACTGAAGATGTCATACCAATCTCCTATAGACAGGAGTAATTGCTTTTTCTACTTTTATGCTTTCGAACAATAAACTTTGAGCCTAGTGCCTTGCTCGGGGCACCATGACTCGTTTGTGAGGGGTATTATTTGTCATTTGCATATTTTCATTCAATAAATCATTGGACTTTTGCATTCAAATATTGTGCTCTTTTCTTTCCTTTTACTTTATCACCCTTTCAAAAAGCTATGTGTTCTTACACACACCCACATAATACACTGTAGATTCACTCTGAATCTCGTCGATAATGACTCTACTAATGCTAAATATGACTTTGATAATCCGATCTACCAAGCCGAAGATGAAGGTGAGGAAGATTGTGAAGTTCCAGGAGAACTTGCCAGGCTACTACAATAGGAAGAACAGGTTATACAACCACACGAGGAGCCAGTCGAGATTGTGAACCTAGGTACTAACGAAGCTAGAAAGGAAATCAAGGTAGGAGCAGATCTTGAGAGCAATGTCAAAGAGAGATTGGTCCAGATGCTGCGAGACTATATCGAGATTTTTGCTTGGTCCTACGAAGACATGCCAGGTTTAAACATTGACATTATGGTACACCGACTACGATTTAAAGAAGGTTTTCTCCAGCGTATGTTCTGTACGCCCTAAGATGTCCGAGAAAATCAAAGCCGGTTATGAAACAATTCAATGTAGGTTTCCTAGTCACTTTTATCCAATCGTGGGTTGCAAACATGGTGCCCGTATCAAGAAGGATGGCAAAACACGATGTGTGTGAACTACCGAGATCCGAACAAAGCAAGTCCGAAAGACGATTTCCCACTACCACATATTGATGTCCTGGTTGTTAACACCGCCCAACACAAGGTTTTCTCCTTCATGGATGGTTTCTCCAGATACAATCAGATCAAAATGGCTCCCAAAGACATGGAAAAGACTACTTTTGTTACACAGTGGGGCACATTCTGTTACAAAGTCATGCCGTTTGGACTGAAGAACGTTAGCGCCACATATCAACGTGCCATGGTAGCTTTATTCTATGGCATGACTTATCACGAGATAGAGGTCTACGTCGACGACATGATAGCTCGATCACAAACTGAAGAAGAACATCTTGATCATTTGTGAAAGCTGTTTGATAGACTGAAGAAATACAGGCTAAAACTTAATCTTAATAAGTGCACCTTTGGAGTTAGATCCTGTAAACTCCTGGGATACGTTGTTAGTGGTAAAGGTATTGAATTTGACCTTGCCAAGGTTAAAGCTATTCAAGAAATTCCAGCTCCCCGTACCGAGAAGGAAGTCAGAGGTTTTTTGGAACGACTAAACTACATTGCCAGATTCATTGCACATCTAATTGCTACTTGTGAGCCAATCTTCAAGTTACTAAAGAAAGATCAAGTAGTGAAATGGAACGAAAATTGTCAGACAACTTTTGACAAAATCAAGGAGTACCTACAAAATCCTTCTATCTTGATACCACCAGTCAAAGAAATACCTCTTATCATGTACTTAACAATATTAGAGAACTCAATGGGATGTGTGTTGGGGCAACATGACGAGTTTGGTCGAAATGAGTATGCAATATACTACCTTAGCAAAAGGTTTACCGACTGTGAAATAATATACTCACAGCTTGATAAAACTTGCAGCGCTTTGGCTGGGGCTGCTCGCCGACTAAGACAGTATATGTTGACTCACACTACCTTGTTGATCTCTAAGATGGATCCGATAAAATACATATTCGAGAAACCTGCTCTCGCTGGAAGAATAGCAAGATGGCAAATGATCTTGACCGAATACGACATCCAGTATACTACTCAGAAGGAGATCAAAGGATGTATAGTAGCCGATCATTTGGCTCATCAAGCCGTAGATGACTATCAGTCTATGCATTTTGAGTTTCCAGATGAGGATATTATGTTAGTCACTGATTACGAAGAACTTGGACCAGACGGAGGACCTGAACTAGGATCTTGATGGACCATGGTCTTTGATGGAGCCTCAAATTCACTTGGCAATAGTATTAGCGCCATCATTACATCTCTTACAGGCGGACACACGCCTTTCACCGCCAGACTATGTTTCGACTGCACTAACAACATGGTCGAATACGTAGCGTGCATCATCGGTATCAAAGCTGCTATTGACTTAAGAATCAAATTCTTGCAAGTGTATGGAGACTCAGCTTTGGTGATCAGTCAGATTAAAGGCGGTTGGGATACGAAGCATCCGAATCTCATTCCATATCGAGAGCATGTGTTAAATATGATCCCTTACTTCGAAGAAATCACTTTTGATCACATCCCACGAGAAGCGAATCAGTTGGCAGACGCATTAGCTACCATGTCATCTATGTTCAAGGTCAGATGGGACAACGAAGCTCCTCAAATTACTATTGAAAGACCAGACGAACCAGTATACTGTTGTGAACTTGATACCGAAGAAACAAAAGAGAAACCCTTGTTCTACAAAGTGAAGAGGTATCTTGAGGCTCAGGAATATCCCGCAGGGGAATTTGTCAATGATAAGAACTTCTTAAGAATATTCGACTCCAAATTCTTTCTCAGCAACGACATCTTATACAAGCGCAATCACGACTTATGCTTACTCCGCTGTGTAGATCAGAAAATAGCAGAACGAATCATGGAAGAGTTACATGAAGGCGCATTCGGTACCCACTCCAGTGGACATATAATGGCTAAGAAGATTCTAAGGGCAGGTTACTATTGGTCCACCATGGAAGCTGATTGTTACCGCTATGCTCGATCGTGTCACAATTGCCAGATATACGCAGACAAAGTGCACATACCTCCAGTCCCATTAAATGTTCTGACCGCTCCATGGCCTTTTGCAATGTGGGGCATTGACGTGATTGGAGAGATCAAACCCACCTCTTCCAATGGACATCGTTTCATCCTTGTTGTTATTGATTACTTTACATAATGGGCAGAAGCAGCCTCGTTCGCATCTGTTACCAAGAATGTTGTGGCTCGATTCATCAAGCATAATCTTATCTGTCGGTATGGCGTCCCTGAAAGGATTATCAAATACAATGGTACCAATCTCAATAAAAAATGATCAACGAAATTTGCACGCAATTCAAGATTAAGCATCACAACTCTTCTCCATATCGGCCAAAAATGAACGGCGCAGTGGAAGCCGCCAACAAGAATCTCAAAAAGATCATACAGAAGATGACAGTGACCTATAAGGATTGGAATGAGATGTTAACATTTGATCTCCAAGGGTATCACACTAAAGTACGAACATCTACAGGGGCAACCCCATTCTCTCTCGTATATGGTATGGAAGCAGTCCTACCTATCGAGGTTCAGATACCCTCAATCAGAGTACTCTAAGACGTAGAGTTAAACAAAGACGAATGGGTCTAGACTCTCCTTGACCAGATCAACTTGATCAACGAAAAACGGCTCACAGCCATCTTCCATGGACACATATACCAGAAGCGAATCATCAGAGCATTCATTAAAAAAGTCAAGCACCGAGTCTACCAAGTCGGTGATCTAGTAGTCAAGCGCATCATTCTTCCACAAGGTGACCCCAGGGGCAAATGGACTCCCACCTATGAGGGACCATTTGTAGTCAAAATAGTATTTTCTGGAGTAGCTATGATATTAAGCACTATGGATGAAGAAGACTTCCTGCACCCTGTGAACGCAGACATAGTCAAAAAATACTACGCATAAACGAGAACCTCTAGGTTGACTGGCCTAGGCAAAAATAACGGCATCCTGGCAAACCAAAAAGGTTCGGGTAAAAGTTAAGGATATATATACAAAAATGTACACCCGGCAAGTTGAAAACCTGCAAAGGCGGCTTAGGCAAAAAGGGTATCCTGGTAGACTGAAAAGTCGAAAGGGCGGTCTAAGCAAAAGTTAGGGATTTAAGCGTACGACTATGTCTCGTCCAGATCGCCTACTTACAGACTACACTACTACCAGCTTCAGGATTCAAATGGTGCAAATCAGTTCAATCACTTTCTTCTAACAGCAAGGAGATGAGATAGTCGAAATATATGAGCAATAGCATAGTTGAAACTCGACAAGATTGTTTCCACATTGCTTTTTACTATTCTGACAATTTCCTCTTACTAGGATATTTGTCTCTTGTATACAAACGGCCTGACTATAGGCCACTTTTCAAATTTAATGCAAATTCCTCTTTTCCAGTTCCATTTTTCATTTTTTTTGGCATAAAGTCCAATGATTGCTTTGAATGATTATATGCATCTGACAGTAAACATCTATTCACAAACATATGATAAGCGAACAGAAACAGTAATTACTACAGGCTCTAGGAATTGAGATGACGACTAAAGTCACCAATACATCCCCACAGAGTCACTTTCATAAGAAATACCTCCACAAGATTATCTCTACAATCCCCACAGAGCCATCGCTCTCCCTACAAAGACAAATCTTCTCCAACGAAGTATTACATTATCATCTCCTCCCAACAGTGTTCAAATACTTCAACATCATTACGTTAGTCCCCGAGCAGTGATCTTATCAACTTCATCACATTAGTCCCCGAGTAGTGATCCTATCAACTTCATCACATTAGTCCCCGAGCAGTGATCCTATCAGCTTTAACTTCATCACGATAGTCCCCGAGCAGGGATCCTATTGACTTCATCACATAGCAGTGATCCTATCGACTTCATCACGTTAGTTCTCGAGCAGTGATCTTATCAACTTCATCACATTAGTCCCCGAGCAGTGATCCTATTGTCTTCATCAAATTAGTCCCCGAGCAGTGATCCTATCAACTTCATCACAATAGTCCCCAAGCAGTGATCCTATCAGCTTTAACTTCATCACGTTAGACCCCGAGCGGTGATCCTCTATATTCATCATGTTAGTCCCCGAGCAGTGATCCTATTAGAGTTATCTACATTCTCAAGTCATCATGTTACATTGGTCCCCGAGCAGTAAGACATCAACCAATTACATCAGTCACCAAGCAGTAACAGGTTATTCCATACCACATCGTCCCCAACAAGGTCTATACATAAGATATTCACCATTCCCTCAACATCAGCAATATCCAGACTCGAAACTTGTTCAGTTAGTGCATCAGAGGAATTCACATCTCTCTTATTCCCTAGTCAGGGTTTTTAACAACTTTATCCCCAAGAAGAAATCAAAGATCTCCAACAGAATGTTCCTATCCTCTTCAAGACGGATATGTTTTGAAATACAACATCTACATTTCTACATTATTCATAAAAATCATAACGTGTGCATATATCACTCACGAACATTGACATATACTCGCATACATCATAATCTGCATAGAACTAACCATATCCTGTCAAGATTTATTTCCCCAGCATGTAAAAGCTATTTTCCAAACGGAAGGTCAAAGATTAATACCCGGAACAAGACGGGAAAACTATCTGAATGACCATGCAAATTATTTCCAGACAACAGGTCAAAGATTAACACCTAAAACAAGACGGGGAAACTATCAAGGCGACCAATCTGGTATGAACTCCCGAAACCAGATAGGTTTACCAATAAATAGCAGACCATGGATTAATACCCAAAACAAGACGGGAAAACTATCTACGTTCTAACAACTATTCATCTCCGAAATAGCCAAGACAAAGGTTTATTCTGACTCTCTCTTATTATCAACCGCCCCGGATGGCATCTTTAAGCCCATCTCCGACTACACATCTTCATCTCTCCGGATTGCATCTTTAAGCCCATATCTGATATTTCTCTCATCCAAAAGATGAACGCAGAGTCTAGCATACAACTTACTCTCTATCATTAGATTCTCCAAATGGCGTCTATAAGCCCATTCCGTCGCATCGTCAACTGACAATCTAATACCATACAACAGCGAGTGCAAATTTCCAGGTGTACTCGAGTGTTCAATCATCTTCTACCTTCAGGTCACGAAAGGTAAGCATACCAATCTAAACCTTACGGTACAAGAAGATTGAATAGGGGAAACTGTCATACCCCAAAATTTTCCCTCCTTCTTTTCAAGACAATTCACATCTCCATACTTAAGGATTTCACAAGGGTGGACCAGACAAACCCTCTTCTAAACAATCAATCCAAACTAGGGTTTTGCTCCTCTCAAGTCAAAATGGATTTCCATTGCTTCAAGTGGTCATCATAACTCATCATATGCTTCAAGGGATCACAATGTCAAGTTTCAAGCCTTACAAGTTAAATTTGCTCATCTAATTGCTCAGATGGTTGAAAATTAGTTGTATTGGACAGAAAGTCAACTATGGTCAACATATAGTCAAACTTCATAATTTTTGGTCAACACCAATATTTTGAAGTAAAATTCATCATTTGATCAAGGGTTGATCATGATTCCTCAAGAAAAGTCAAGATTTGATCAAAAGTCAAAGTTTCTAAATTAGGGTATTTTAGACAAAAGTCAACAGAACTTTGACCAGGCATAACTTTCACATACTTTATCAGAAATTTTACCACCCAAAGATCATTTTGAAGGGAATTCAATTCTCTACAACTTCATGTCTCACAAGCCTTGGCCAGAAATGCTTCATTTGAAAGTAATGGATCAAAACATTACAGGTCCTTTTAAAAGTCAACAAAAAGTCATCTTTTTGCAAAGAAGTATACATGAACATGGAAACTTCAATGAAGATGAAACCAAAAGGAGTTTTTATAGGACATCTTGATATTTCTAAAAAGTCCAAGAACACCCAAAAATGTTGAAAATTGAGCAAGATACAAATTGTGCAAGTTTGACATTTTTGAGGAGGTGCTTGAAGAGAAATACATGAAAAAAAATCAAATTTGTTCTAAATTGGCCAAACTTTTCTTGATTCAAACTTGTTTCTTATCTGAATTAGAACCTCCAAGCCCAAGGCGACTCCTTTTATCTTTTATTTTTATTTATTTTGAATTTTTTTCCATTTAAATTCAATTTAATTAAAATAAAAGATATAAAATCCAAACATTAAGTGCAAGGTTGATTTTTTTATCATTCTTGAGGTTCAAGCAAGCCATACAAGCTGTCAATTTCGAAAATCATTGATTGGCAAAGAAATTGAATGAGATTTATTTAAAAAAGGCAATATTTGGTTTCATTCCAAATCAAATATTTTCTCATTGATTGACATATATTTTCTTCATGATTCTTGACCTAATTCACTCTAGTATATATATACACTGATCCCAGATGCCACAAAAAACGAATTCCATGCCTCAAGAAACCTTACCTAAGTTGCAAAAAACCGTGAGTTACAAGCAAGTGGCAGACCTGTTTTTGCATCGATCCAGGCCAAACAAAGCATTACAATCGCTTCCTGGTGATCATCTGAACCGTTCCAGACCCCTGCAAGCAA
Source organism: Vicia sativa (assembly GCA_021764765.1). Taxonomy (NCBI): domain Eukaryota; kingdom Viridiplantae; phylum Streptophyta; class Magnoliopsida; order Fabales; family Fabaceae; genus Vicia; species Vicia sativa. Next base: position 47,966,691 of record CM038794.1, on the reverse strand, counting down.
GCAACACATCCTAAAATGCAATATGTAGATCACGGTTTTCCCTTGTATTTTCAAAATCGATTTCATTGATTCATGTATTTTTAATACAATTTGATTGCATATTTGTGTTCATGATGATGTTTCGAAACTATCTGAACTGTTTGATTGAGTTTTAAGCGCATGAATCATAAGATGCCATTGTTAGGGTTCACGAGCTCCAATTGGGGTTTTTTGAAATAGAAAAAATTGGGCCAAATCGTGGGTACCATCATGCTCAATTGATCGATTCCAATCGATTCATGTATTCATAGCTAATTTATCATTGATATTTGACAAGTTTGATTTTTGCAGGGATCTAGCTACAGGAGAAATCCGTAGGTATAAGTTTACCCACGGCAAAGTCGTGGGTAAGGTCGTCGCTAAATTCAAAACGAAGAAGAACGTGAAAAGTGACCACGCGCATTTTGATTTTTAATTAAATTTCAAATTTTCATTTTCCCTTATATTATTTTTATTTCATTATTCTAACACCATTGGTAGCTAGCTCAAATGGCAAGGCAGCGCGCGTGTGACTCATAGGGCTTGGGTTCGATCCCTGGCTCTGTACATTATTTTTTACAACCTTGCAAACTAACCAATTTCCATGTTTTTCCATATTTTTCTTTTCGATTTCTTTTCTTAATTTATTTTCTTTTTAAACATTTTTCTAAGACATTACAAAAATCACAAAAAAATATTTTCTTTTGGCATTTAGGTCAGAAAAATGTTTATTTAATTTTTGACATAAAAAAATCATTTTTTTTACTTATATTTTAATTAATTGTTAATTAGCTGTTAAATTAACCTTTAATTATTTTTCCACATTAAAACTAATTCAGAAAATTCCCAAAAATATTTTCTTCTCTAGTAATTAGGATTACTAACCTAAAACCTTTTTCTATACTAATTTCCAAAATATTTTACTAACATTTTCTTATTATTTTGATTATCTATTTCTTACTTCACATTTACAATTCTTGAAAGGATGTATAAGTGGCAAGGTTTTATCATGTAATAACGTAGATTTACATTTCTTCCTTTACTTTCCGCACTCCTATTATGTATCTGCGCCAAAGCCATGTAATAGCATAGGATTTACTTTCCGCACTTTACTTTCCGCACTTTAATTTCTGTACGCATCTAACTGCTAGTAATTAGGCGTGCATGGCAAGATTAAAAACAACATAGATCACTTCTAATTTCAAGATAACATATCTGAATATAACACACTCTTCACACTTGCACACCCCTTAGGGTATCCTCTCTTGTTTCCTTTTGAATACATGGTCATGTCCCTCGAACGTAGGGATATCCTAGCACAGTTTCCTACAAATAACATCATCATAGTCCCTTGGATACAAAGGTCATAGTCCCTCGATGACCCTCGATGTTGCCTGTGAATATATGACCTCGTCCCTCGACTGTTGCCTACGAAAAGTGATGATCGTCCCTACGAATATGCTAAGGTATCCTTACATGTTGCCTTCTATGACAATCTGATGACCCTACGAACGCCCCTTTACATCCAACGGATAGAGTTACCTACCAACTAATGGTATGGATAGTGCTACCCTAAAGGAAAGCAAAATAACATGGAAACGACCACTCTGAGTAGGTAATAGACTCTTAATTGCTTGCTCTATCAAATACTTTTTACACCTCACACTAGTTTCAAAAACTTTTCAAGCACTTTGTATACATTCCAGCGTGAATCATTACAAAGTTAAGCACTTTTCCGAAACAAAAGATTTCCAAACACCTCGTATACATTCCAGCGAGAATCATTACGAAGTTAAAGTGAAATGCCTTTTCAAAAACATCTTTTCAAACACACACACAGAAAGAAATTTATAAAGTGAGCTAAGTAATTAAGAGCCCGTAGATAACTACGGATGGAAAGGGGGCTAATGCCTTCCCTTTTCATAACTTCCTCCCTTACTCAGAATCTAACGAAGGTCTTTTCCTGTTCATTTCGCCTTCCCTTAATTGGATAAAAGAAAAGTCAGTGTCGACTCTTACTATCCGCAAAATTTGCGATAAGACGCAAAACAAACAAGTCAGTTCTCCCACCGTATCACACCTTTTGTTGATGTCTCGAAGAATCTTCTGGCTTCCTGGACGTCTCCATGCAATGTCGCCACCTTCCCGCTGGCAGTATAGTAATTCATCTTTAGATGCACGGTGGAGGGTATGACGACCAGCACGGAAATAGTGGGTCGACCAAAGATGCATTGGTACAAGGACGGGCATTCCACGACCAGGAACGGTGTCTTGTCAACTTTCCTGTTTCTCCAGACCCAAACATGACGATCAGCTCGACGTATCCCCATGGCTTAGTTGTTGAGCCATTGAATCCCTGCAGATCCGAACCGAGGTAGGGAGTAAGGTGGGTCACGTTGAGCTCCAAGGTTCTGAACATCTGTGTGTACATGATATCTGCCGAACTTATTTGGTCGATGCATATGCGTCTGACGTCGAAGTTGTCCATCCGAGCACGTATAAGAAGCGGGATGTTGGAGTTAGGGGCGCCTCCCGGTAACTCCTCCTTATACAAGGCGAGTGGATGAGACTTGCCTTGATTATTATCGAGGGTGGCACCCAGGTCCGAGCTCGTCCTGACGAGGTCATCGAACCTTTTCTTGATGGATCCGATGGAGTTTTTGGTGAATCCTCCACCGGAGATGACCATTGCCGTCGGGAAGGATTCCCAAGGGCTGTGAGTGGTGAAATAGGTCGGGAGGGTATCCAAGTCGGGGAAAAAGAAATCTTATGGCCTTGATACGCTCAAAGCTATTGGCTTGAAGGAATTTTATGTGGGCTTCTCCTCTTCGACTTTGCTAGAAGAGGGTGTTTCTTCCTTCGCGGGCTCTTTCTTCTTATACTTCTTGAGGTACCCGTCTCTTATTAGGATTTCAATTGCATCCTTGAGGTGAATGCAGTCCTCCGTCACATGTCCGTGTCTTCAATGGAACCTACAATACTTTCTTTTGTCTAGCCCCGGTTTGGCCGGGGTCTGGCGGGGGAAGCGCACTCCTCCTTGCTTGAACTCAGAGTTTGCGCAATTTTTCAGGATGCGTTCCCTAGAAGTGGTGAGGGGGTGTAGTCACTAAACCGAACCACCGACCCCTTATTATCTCTTAATTCGCAGGGCTTGTGCTCCCGCCTTCATTCTCCTCCCCGACGAGATGTCGAGGGTTCTTCATTTTTAGAGCTTTTGACATTCTCCCTGTGCCGCGTGTCACGAGTAGAATTTGCGGCTTATTTTTCTTCATATTTGATGTATGCTTGAGCCTTCAAGAGAAAAGCATCCAATGTGGAAGGTGTCTTAATTCCTACCGCCTTCGCGAAGTCGCTACGAGGGCGTAGTCCTCTCTCGAGGAGGTATTTCTTCATGTCGTCTGTAGTCGAGACTTGGACCGCGTCTTGATTGAACCTCTCGATGTACGCTCGGAGAAATTCCTCTTTCCCTTGCATGGTGGCTTCCAGGGATGCTTCAGATTTTGGATGGCACCGAGAGGCGGTGAAATACCTGGAGAATAGTCTCCCCAAGTGCTTCCACGAAGTGACGGACCCGTCGGGCAAACTCTTGTACCACGCCATGGCCCTTTTCCTTAGAGTTGTAGGAAACAAGCGACACTTGATGGCCCCACGGACTCCTCTATAGTCGAGAAAAGCATCGATGTTCTAGATGTGCTTGTCAGGGTCGGTAGTGTCGTCATATTGGCCCAACCGAGGAGGTTTTTCCAGCCCATGATGGCCCGAGAGAGTGGACCGTGATGCTCGTCTTCGTCGCTCTGGTCGGGAGATAAGGAGATGAACTGATTGTATCTTCTGTGATGGGGGAGAACTTTTTCTCCTCCTTTGATCTTGGTGATGGAGATCGATATCGCGGGCGGTGAGATTCGTTCTTCGTCTTTTTGTGGGAGGGAGATGTAACACCCTAATTCTACCCCTCGAAATAAATAATAAAATCAGAGTTTCAAAATTTCATCCAAAAAAATTGAGGCATCACATATTCGTATTTTCATCACTTTGCATTACAATGCACATCATAATTCATCATATAAACACATGACTATTCACAGCACAACGGATTGTGTTCACAAAATATACATAGCATCATGTTATCATCAATACATAAAGTTATAACATCATAAGATAGTACACATAAACTATCCTATCAAAATAATAACATCGCCCAAATCCCAAGTGTTACTACAATCAGAGCAGAGCGACTCAAAATAAAGAGACTCGAGCTAATCCTCATCATCCTCGTCGATAACCTACATGTTACTAATATAAAGGCAACGACGAAACAAGTAAAGGGTGAGATACTCCAAAACATATAATTAAAGGCATGATAAAATATATGAATAGTTTTGGAATTATAAATGATATCAATTAATAGGAGTATGTCAACATATATTAAAAGCTTACATACTTTAATTTAGCATCTAGTGTATAAAATTAACACTTTAACTTCGTCACATTATCATTATACTCGCATCAACACAAAGTATCATATATCATCGCAATTCAACATCATCCATCAATTAAAACCCAACGTCAAACAACTCAGACATAAACATAACCGACTCCATGAGACACGACTATGTTATGCATGTGGTACCCGTCGCTTTGTCCATAATTAGGAACATTTGGCATAAAGCCCATCGTTGCTTGGCATAAAATCCCTCGTTGACAATGCAATGTATGTGACTCGACAATAAAAACAACGCAATTAAACATCATCATCGCTCATCAAAATTGACATAAAGTCCACGTCGCCACATTTATCCACATCAAGATAAACATATCATCGCATCGCATATCATCAAGTATTCACTAATAATTACACCGTCGCAAACATCATGTTTAATCACACCACATCATTATCAATTAATCCACCAAATTCCAAATACGGAAAAATAGTCAAAACACCAATAATCGTCGCGAAAGCCATTTTTGATAACGACATTAATCATAATCGTCAACTTCGCAATCGGATTGTCCATACGTGTCTTAAATCGACTAAAACGCAATCCAATTCAATATAACTATAATTTGGCCTATTTCGGGTCATTTCGTAAAAACTCGTAGTTTCGAAAAACTAACCTCCCCACTACGTTCTACACGTCGAACTTAGCTAGCACATCAATTTTCATTGAATTCAGAGCAACTTGCTCCGTCGCCGAAATTACCGAAATCGGAAAATCGGAACATAATCGGGTTCCAAATTTAATCGGATAACTTATGCTCTAATTATATTTTATTAATACCAACTAGTGGTATATGGAATTAAGGAAATGGAAAGAAACAGAAACAAACTGAAAGTTATGCAGAAAAACAGATTATGCAGGAAAACAGAAATACAGAAAACAGACACACTCAAGTGGCATTTCGTTGCACACTTCCTAGCCCCATGAGACGGACGCCCTAGGGTGCCTTAAGGGGGGAGGCGGGCGCCTAGGGCCATGGGACGGCCACCCCTCATGGTGAGGTGGGCGCCTCCCATGTCCTTCATCCTCATTCCATTTCTTCTTCCTTGTACGCAGTGTTTTCTGGTTTATCTTTTATAGTTTTTCTTCATTTCCATTCTTACAACTTAATCCTACTAGACATGGTATTAAAACACCTATATCAATACTCCTAACTCAACTCTCCTAAGCTATTCCAAAAATCACACACACAACTCATAAACCCTACTATCAATTTTTCTTAAATCCAAATATATCAACCAAAACCCTAACTATATGAGATGGAGAATCAAACCCCTTACCTCAAGTGATTGGATGATTCTTGATGATTCAACAAACCCAAACCTTGCTCTTGCTTTTGCTCTTATTCTTCTTCTTCCAAACCCTTTATTTCTCTCTAAGCTTCTATGTTTGGCTTATGGTGTTGTAATGGAAAGAAAATGAGGAAAAGTGTTTATAATGTATTCTTACTAGCAACCAAGGGTGTATACCCAATTCTACACAATTAATCCTCACACTTCTATCTATTCTTATTAATTAACACACTAAAAATATCTAATAATATTATTAATTCAATTAATTAAAATAATTCTAGGGAATTAAATATCGATCCGAATAATATTTTACCTAACCGAACAGAATAAAAACCGGACCGAACGAAACATCACCAAATATATTAATAGATAGATCGATTAATATAAATACTCTCGTCGCCAAAACAATCGTCAAACGGTAACTCAAAAATATTAATATAGTATAATATTAAATAAAACGGGGCGTTACAACTCTCCCCCACTTAAAAAGTTTTGTCCTCGAAATTACCTAACTCGAAAAGCTCGGGATAGGAATCCCGCATCTTACTTTCTAACTCCTATGTCGTGCTTTCACCAGCTGCCCCTATCCAAACAACTTTGACCGATGAAATCTCTTTGCCACGAAGAGACTTTATCTCACTATCCTCAATCCTTAAAGGCATCATTTCCACCGTAAGATTTTCTCGAACTTGATTATCATCCATCTCAATCACATGCGAAGGATCCGGGACATACTTCCGAAGTTGCGACACATGGAATACATCGTGAAAATTCAAAAGATTTGGCGGTAACGCCACTCTATAAGCCACTTTTCCCACTTTACTAGTAACTTGGTAAGGACCAATAAAGCGAGGAGTTAGCTTCTTCAACTTCAATGCTCGCCGAACGCCGTTTGTAGGAGTAACTCTAAAAAATACATGATCACCATCTTGAAATTCCAAGTCTTTTCTCCTTTTATCATGATAACTCTTTTGTCGACTTTGAGAAATTCTCATCTTTTCCCTAATCATCTTCACCATCTCCATAGTCTCTCTAACCAATTCGGGTCCAAGCACCACACTTTCACCCGACTCGTGCCAACACAAAGGAGTTCTACACCTCCGACCATACAAAGCCTCAAACGGTGCCATTCCAATACTAGCATGAAAACTGTTGTTATAATTAAACTCAATCAAAGGAAGATATGTATCCCATGAACCACCATGTTCAAGAATACATGCTCGTAACAAGTCTTCTAACGATTGAATCGTCCTTTCCGTCTGACCATCAGTTTGAGGATGATAAGTTGAACTCAACCTCAACTTAGAACCCAAAGCCTCTTGCAAGCTTTTCCAGAATTCAGAAGTGAACCTCGGATCTCTATCTGAAACAATACACAAAGGAATACCATGTAATCTAACAATCATATGCGTATAAATCTCCGCCAACTTCGATACAGGATAAGTGATGTTAATAGGAATAAAGTGAGTCGACTTTGTAAGCCTATCAACAATTACCCAAATTGCATCGTGTCCTCTTGGTGTATTCAGTAACCCCGTTACGAAATCCATAGAAATCCTATCCCATTTCCATTCCGGGATGTCTAACGGTTGCATCAACCCTGCAGGTTTTTGATGCTCCACTTTAGACTTCTGACAAGTCAAACAAGCATAAACAAACTGGGCCACCTCTCTTTTCATGCCCGACCACCAAAATAGTTTCCTTAAATCTTGATACATTTTGGTCACTCCGAGATGAATACTCAAATTGCTTCTACGACTTTCTTCCAACATCATTCTCTTTAAATCCACATCATCGGGAATACAAATCCTATCTCAGAACCTCAAAACACCCTGAGCATCCAACTTGAAATCTTCACTTTCAGTTTGTCCAATACCAACCAACAAATCAACAAGTTTCACATCAAGCTTCTGAGCTTCTCTAATGCTATCAAGGAAATCATTATTGATCTTCAACATTCCCAAGATAACACTCTTCGGCGTCACTTCTATCACAAGACTCATATCTCTAAATTGTTCAATCATTTCCAACTCTTTCATCATCAAAAGTGACATATGAAAAGTCTTTCGACTTAAAGCATCAACCACCACATTAGCTTTACCAGGATGGTAATTCAATCCGAAATCATAATCTTTCAACAATTCAAGCCACCGCCTTTGCCTCATATTAAGATCTTTTTGATCGAACAAGTATTTCAAGCTTTTATGGTCACTAAATACTTCAAATCTAGAACCATAGAGATAATGCCTCCAAATCTTAAGCACAAAAACAACCGCTACAAGTTCCAAATCGTGAGTAGGATAGTTCTTCTCATGAACCTTCAATTGCCTAGAGGCATAAGCAACCACCTTGCCATTTTGCATAAGCACACCACCTAAACCCATCTTAGAAGCATCACAATAAACAACAAACGATTCTCCGGGATTAGGTAGAATCAAGATCGGAGCCATTGTTAATCTTTTCTTCAATTCAACAAAACTTTCTTCACACTTGACATCCCACATAAAAGCAGCTCCTTTTGCAAGTCAACTTTGTCAAAGGAAGTTCCAACTTAGAAAAATCTTCAATGAACCTCCTGTAGTAACCTGCCAAACCTAAGAAACTTCTAATCTCAGTAACAGAGTTAGGAGTTTCCCATCTTAACACAGCATCAACCTTAGAAGGATCAACCGCAATGCCATCACCAGAAATGACATGCCCCCAAAAGCTCACTTCGCTTAACCAGAACTCGCATTTTGACAACTTAGCATAAAGCTTCTTTTCTCTCAGAACTTCTAACACAATGCGCAAATGTTCTGCGTGCTCGTGCTCTTCTTCCCGATTTAGAATAAACCAGAATATCATCAATGAAAACAACCACGAAACGATCCAAGTAAGGATGGAAAATATGATTCATGTACTCCATGAATACTCCCGGTGCATTAGTGACACCGAAAGGCATCACCGAATACTCGTAATGTCTATACCTCATCCTGAAAGCAGTTTTCTGAACATCTTCTTCTTTCACCCTTATTTGACGGTAACCTGGTCTCAAATCAATCTTGCTAAACATGTGAGCGCCAACCAATCGGTCCATCAAATCATCAATTCTAGGAAGTGGATACCTATTCTTGATAGTTACTTTATTCAACTGATGATAATCAATACAAAGTCTCATGCTACCGTCTTTCTTCTTCACCAATAATACAGGAGCTCCCCACGGTGACACACTTGGTCTAACAAACTTCTTCTCGAGCAAATCTTCTAATTGGCTCTTCAATTCTGCAAACTCAGATGTGGACATCCTGTATGGTGCCATAGAGATAGGTCTGGTACTAGGGACAAGATCCACAGAAAATTCAACTTCTCTTTCTAGAGGTGCACTAGGAATCTCATCAGGGAATACTTCGGGAAAATCGTACACCACCAGAAAGTTTGAAATCACAGATTGACTCTCCATAGAAAGAGTCGCCATCAACAAGAAAACCAATGCTTCATCTTTCATGAACTCATTCAATTGTTTCGTCGACATCAACATAGTTTGATCTTCTTCCACTAAGGAAGAAAACCTCACAGTGTTGTCATAGCAATTGATATGGACATAGTTAGCTTTCAACCAATCCATACCCATAACCATATCCAACCCAACAAGCGGTAAACAAACAAGATCCACCACAAAATCTCTATCAAAGATTGATAAAGGGCAACTTGCACACACAAAAGAAGTAGTAACCGTTCCCTTAGCCGGAACTTCCACCACCATATCTCTATCTAGAGATGACAAAGTGAGACCCAATCTCTTTACACAATCAGCAGCAATAAAATAGTGAGTAGCACCAATATCAATAATAGTAATAAGAGGAATGCTATTAATGAAACTAGTACCTCGAACAAGACCATCTTCATTTGCCGTCGGAGCACCCGACAAAGCAAACAACTTTCCCGCTCCTTGAGTTCTCTTAGGCTTCTTACATTGAGAACTAAAGTGACCTCCCTCACCACAATTAAAACAAACCACATCCTTATGCTTGCAATCACGAGTCACATGACCCACTTCTCAATATCGAAAACATCTCACCTCATTCTCCTTAGCCCTCACATCACTTCGACAAACATTACTTTTGTGCCCAGGTTTCCCACACTTGTAACAAACAATACTAGCAGGAGCATCTCCCCCCCTAGTCCTTCGCCCTTGAAACGCTTTCTATTTCCCTTTACCAGCTGGAGTATCATAAGGTTTCCCACAGCTCTGTTGGCCCTTGTTTCTCTTATCAGACATAATCTTATAGTGTGCATTACTATCTTCCTCGAAGATTCTACAACTATCAATCAAATCCGCAAAGACATGGATTTTCTGACAACCAATCGCTTTCTTAATCTCAGGACGCAAGCCACTCTGAAATTTAATGCACTTAGAAAACTCGGCATTCTCTCTATCATAGTGAGGATATAACTTAGCCAGCTCGGTAAACTTTGCAGCATAATCAGTGATAGACATATTCCCTTGTTTCAGCTCAAGGAACTCTATCTCCTTCTTTCCCCGAACATCCTCCGGGTAATACTTCCGCATGAATTCCCTACATAAAACTCCCCACGTCACCTCCTCACCAGCAACCTCAAGCCTCTGACGGGTGTCAACCCACCAGTCATCAGCCTCATCACTTAACTTATGAGTACCATAAGGGATCTTTTGCACGGGAGTGCAATCCATCACACGGAAGATTCTTTAAATCTCCTTCAACCAAGTTAAAGCACCTTCAGGATCATACTTTCCTTGGAAAGTAGGGGGATTCTATCTTTGGAAGGTAGCCAAACTACGAGACCCAGCATTCTCGTCAACATTCGGCGGGTGTTGGAAAGCTTGAGCTATTACCTGCATAGCAGCAGCAAGAGCCTCATCATTCCTACCAGCGTACCTTCCAGCCATAACAACTTCTGCTCACAACAAAACAAGGATTAAAATCAACAAATAACAATACTTGATTGTTAGACAACAACAAACTCAACAACTTGGCTGGACACACCGACCTGCTCTGATACCACTAATGTAACACCCCAATTCTACCCCTCGGAATAAATAATAAAATTGAGGCATCACATATTCCTGTTTTCATCACTTTGCATTATAATGCACATCACAAACATCAAAAGTCGAATATACCGATTCATATCATAATTCATCATATAAACACATGACTATTCACCGCACAGCGGATGTGTTTACAAAATATACATAGCACCATGTTATCATCAATAAATAAAGTTATAACATGATAAGATAGTATACATAAACTATCCTATCAAAGTAATAACGTCGCCCAAATCCTGAGTGTTACTACGATCAGACCAGAGCGACACAAAATAAAGAGACTCGAGCTAATCCTCATCATCCTCGTGGATCACCTGCACGTTACCAATATAAACGCAACGGCGAAACAAGTAAAGGGTGAGATACTCCAAAACATATAATTAAAGGCAAGATAAAATATATGAATAGTTTTGGAATTATAAATCATATCAGTTAATAGGAGTATGTCAACATATATTAAATGCTTACATACTTTAATTAGCATCTAGTGTATAAATGATATCAGTTAATAGGAGTATGTCAACATATATTAAAAGCTCACATAATCATTATACTCGCATCAACACAAAGTATCATATATCATCGCAATTCAACATCATCCATCAATCAAAACCTAACACCAAACAACTCAAACATAAACATAAACGACTCCAAGAGACACGACTATGTTATGCATGTGGTACCCGTCGCTTTGTCCATAATTAGGAACATTTGGCATAAAGCCCATTGTCGCTTGGCATAAAATCCCTCGTCGCCAATGCAATGTATGTGACTCGACAATAAAAAAACGCAACTAAACATCATCATCGCTCATCAAAGTTGACATAAAGTCCACGTCGCCACATTTATCCACATCAACATAAACATATCATCGAACATCATCAAGTATTCATTAATAATTACACTGTCGCAAACATCATGTTTAATCACACCACATCATTATCAATTAATTCACCAAATTCCAAATACGAAAAAATAGTCAAAACACCAATAATCATCGCGAAAGCTATTTTTGATAACCGGCATTAATCATAATCGTCAACATCGCAATCGGATTGTCCATACGTGTCTTAAATCGACTAAAACGCAATCCAATTCAATTTAACCCTAATTTGGCCTATTTCAGTTCGTTTCGTAAAAACTCGTAGTTTTGAAAAACTAACCTCACCACTACGTTCTACACGTCGAACTTAGCTAGCACATCAATTTTCGTTGAATTCGGAGCAACTTGCTCCGTCGCCGAAATTACCGAAATCAAAAAATCGGAATATAATCGGGTTCCAAATTTAATCGGCTAACTTATGTCCTAATTATATTTTATTAATACCAACTAGTGGTATATGGAATTAAGGAAATGGAAAGAAACAGAAACAAACTGAAATTTATGCGAAAAGCAGTTATGCGAAAAAGCAGTTATGCGGGAAAGCAATCTGAAAAAGACACCGAAGTGGCATTTCATTGCACACTTCCTAGCCCCATGAGACGGACGCCCTAGGGTGCCTTAAGGGGGGAGGCGGGATCCTAGGGTAATGGGACGGCCGCCCCTCATTGTGAGGTGGGCGCCTCCCATGTCCTTCATCCTCATTCCATTTCTTCTTCCCTGTACACAGTGTTTTCTGGTTTTTCTTTTATAGTTTTTCTTCATTTCCATTCTTACAACTTAATCCTACTAGCCATGGTATTAAAACACCTATATCAATACTCCTAACTCAACTCTCCTAAGCCATTCCAACAATCACACACACAACTCATAAACCCTACTATCAATTTTTCTGAAATCCAAATATATAACCCAAAACCCTAACTATATGAGATGGAGAATCAAACCCCTTACCTTAAGTGATTGGTTGATTCTTGATGATTCAACAAACCCTAAACTTGCTCTTGCTTTTTATCTTCTTCTTCTTCTTCCAAACCCTCTATTTCTCTCTAAGCTTCTATGTTTGGCTTATGATGTTGTAATTGAAAGAAAATGAGGAAAAGTATTTATAATGTATTCTTACTAGCAACCAAGGGTGTATACCCAATTCTACACAATTAATCCTCACACCCCTATCTATTCTTATTAATTAACACACTAAAAATATCTAATAATATTATTAATTCAATTAATTAAAATAATTCCGGGGAATTAAATATCGGTCCGAATAATATTTTACCGAACCGAACCGAACATCGCCAAATATATTAATAGATATATCGATTAGTATAAATACTCTCGTCGCCAAAACAATCGTCAAACGGTAACTCAAAAATATTAATATAATATAATATTAAATAAAACGGGGCGTTATAGGAGACCCCCGATTCTTTCGAAGTGGGGTATGTCCCCTCTTTTTTGGAACCTGGCGGTCGGAACGATCTCCTTTCCGAGCAGGCTTTCTCGCCGAGGGACTTTGGGAAATAGTTGCTTCGGGTCTCTGAGGTGGAGATGAGGGGTGGTTTCTTTCCAAAGCCTCGATGTGTTGGCCCTGCTGGAGGAGGAGATTGTTGGTCTGGTTGAGGGCAGAAAGAATGGCAGCTAGTGTTGGGTCTGTGTTGGTTGACAATGATGTCGAGGATAGAGGAACGACGGGGTCAATGGCTTGATTCTTGGATTTCGGGTTGTCCAAGGAGAAGTCTTGGTCTGCCGTATCTTCAGGATCCGGGGATGCGGTCCTACCATCCCTGTGATCGATGGTGTCCTCGCGACGAGGATAGGGAATAACCCTATCCATTTTATGGACAGGCGAGATAATAGGTTTTTTGGGAAGAGATAGATCGTTGAATTTGACCATCTCGTGAGATTGAGATTATCTTTGATGTTCGGGTATGATTAAAGAAGATGGGGAAGATAGATTTCCACAGACGACACCACTGATCTGAACTGTTGATCATAACTGGAGACAGCCGGGCTGTTGATGATTTTCCGAGCAAGTTGGTGAGGAGAAGGGGGTGGTGTACCTGTAAGGCACTCCGATGCTAAAGTAAGAAAATGTTTGAATTAGAAGATTGAATGTATTTAGGGTTTAAAGTGTAAGAAAGTGATACCTTGCCCTCAAAGATATGAGGGTTTATATAATAGATGTTGAGAGGTCCTCATTAGCAGTTATATTTGGTGAGATATGCGGGTCCGCGAATATAGCGGTTAGAGCTGACTAGGTCAAAACTGGACAAATAGGCTCGTAACTAGCCGTTGTGTCGGGCAGGTGGGACACACCGAGCATGACCCTAAGCGTCCTAAGTACTGATTCTTCATGACGGTAGTCAGGAAGAGGGTCTTGGGATCCGAGGATACTAGACTGCCCGCCGAAAATTGGGGCAGTCTAGACACATTAGAAACAACATGAAGATAACAAACGTCAGTTTGCAGAAGATCGATTGTGTGTGTGGTCTTACCTAGAAGGAATCCACCTTAGATTTCCATGGATCATTTTCAGATCTTTGTACAGAGAATAGAGAAGAGATGGAGTATGCTTTGGTTAGAGTGAAGTTTGAGAGCACGTTTGCAAATAGATGTTGAAAAGGTACAAGTGCTATTTATATATCATAATTGTATTATGTACTTACCAATAATCTATTGGAATATTAAAAGATCTTTGTTTTATATCCAACACAACATCCCATATGTACCACATTTTTTAACTCTTTATGAATATATTCAATATATTGTATTGTTTTATATATAAGACAATAGTACAAAGTATACTTAAAGCCTAATTTTGTATTACACTATACACTATCCATTATAACATAAATATACCATCTTATATGAAATTATTATTAAATAAAATATTACTTTTTTTTAAATAATTTATGCTCTATATTTTTTATATCCATTAATTATCCATACAAAAATTATATAAATTTGTAATTTATATTTCAATTTAACGCGACCCGTGCGAATGCACTGGTCCTTTACTGGTTTAGTATAATTTTTTTGCGCATAGATAATGAATATAATAATAGTATCGTATGACATTGTACTTTTTATTATATTAATCTTATAAATATATTGAAAGTAGTGTAGAGAATAATAATTAAAGGATATCATTGGAAAAATAACAATCATTTTAATATTGAAAATTGAAAATAATATTTATTTTAAAATAAATTTTATTTCTTAAAACAACACTAATTTTAAAATGGATGGAGTGTAAACATGCAATTCATAATTTTCATTATGGGTCCGTTTGTTTTGAATTTTTTTTTAAAAAAAATTTATAATGTTACATAATTTTGTATAAACAATCTTAAAAGAAATTTTCATAAAAGTTTCAATTAAAAATTTGGTCTGAATAGTTGTTCTTAAAATGCTATTTTAGGTATCTTATCTTCTTATTGAAACTATTTTAAATATCAAAATTTCAAAAAATCACTAAATTTTGAAGTTATTTCAAATAGATTTTCATATAAATCATTTTTGAAATACAATTTTTTGAAAAAAAAAATCAATTTTAACTATGTGTTGGTCTTTAATAATGTATGTTTATATTATAGGATGTCAAAATTAGTGTTTCAATTTAGAAAAAATGAATTCAGGAAAACTTCTAATATTTTAAAAAACGGTTCTGAAAAATCTATTTCAAAATATACGAAGAAAAAAATACATTTTTTAAAGCTGAAACAAACATGCTCTAAATTCGATATCAAAATTGAATTTGTATTACAACATGAATATGCTTTGTTGTTGTTTTAGTGTTGAGATTGATGTTTCAATTATGGGATAGTAGAAGTGTATTTGTGATGATGTGTATGTATTTATGTTGTGAATTACAACAAAATTTAATATTAACTTGTGAGGTAAAGAATAGTATCAACAAAAAAAAATGATTTACAACAATAATAATTTGCATATCAGAATAAGACGAGAAAAAGACGAAGGTTTCCATTGTGTATAACCAAAATCATGTGATATACCTTTAATTCCTTGTTCTTCCTTGTTGTTGTAAGCTCTAAGATTGTCACATATGCAAATATGAAATATACATATTTATAATAGCAAATACTCAATAGCTTAAGCCCAAAATCACAATCCAATCATACATGAGTCCATGGACCGCACCAAAACAGTCTGAATCACCTAAAACGAGAAATTGCCAAAAGTGTCAGAAAAACCCGAAATCATTATTCACCGTCTGGAGGCTTCCAAGCCAAGGATGAAATCCACTATCAGCAGTATCAATTCAGAGTCAAACTCACCCGTTTACAACTCCTCACTGAATCACTACCCCATGCAATTTCTAACTAAGAACTCTTAGGTATGAGAATCCTTCTCACTCCCCCTCAATCACTCACCGTGATAAAATAATAACAATAACAAAAGACAGAAGACTCACTTCTATCATGAACTACCTAAGACTTAAAGCAATTTGCTTATAGCTTAGAGCACACCTTGGAGTTACTTCGCAGATTCCTCCAAGAATAATACATGCTGCCTCTCACCTACAGGTTTCAAGGAACATGGTGACCATCCTACAAACTAGGTGATTCACTACATCTAGCCCTAAGTATTACATCTTTTCTAAATTCGACTAGCTTCTAAAACAAGGTTACAAATCCTTCTTTTATAACCTATACTTGTAACGTCCCGTTTTGATTAATATTATATTATATTAATATTTTCGAGTTACCGATCGATATTTATTTTACGACGAGAATATTGATATTAATCGATATATCTGTTAATATATTTGGCGAAGTTTCAATTCGGTCTGGTTTTTATTCCGTTCGGTTCAGTAAAATATTATTCGAACTGAAATTTAATTCCCTAGAGTTATTTTAATTAATTGAGTTAATAATATTATTAGATATTATTAAGGTATTAATTAATAATATAAGTTAGGGGTGTGAGGATTAATTGAAGAGAATTGGGTATACACCCTTAGTTTCTAGTAAGATCACATCATAAAACACTTTTCTTCATTTTCTTTCCATTCCAACACCAAAAGCCAAACTTAGAAACTTAGAGAGAAATAGAGGGTTTTGGAAGAAGAACAAGAGCAAGAGCAAGCTTGAGGTTTGGATTTGTTGGAGCGTCTTACAATCATCCAAGCATATGAGGTAAGGGGTTTGATTTTCCACTTCCTATAGTTAGGGTTTGATACATATGTTGTGGATTTGAGATGAAAATTGATGTTGTGGTTTATGATTTGTGTGTGTGATTGTTGGAATAAATTAGGAAAGTTGAGTTCGAAGTATTGATCTAGGTGTTCTATTACCATGGCTAGTAGGAATGAGTTGTTAGAAGAAGAAAATGAAAAACTGTGAAAACTTAAAAAACCAGAAAACCAGAAACCCTGTGCAAGAAAATTTGGAAGATGAAGTGGGGGACATAGGGCAAGGGAGGCGCACACCTCACTTGAGGGGTGACCATCCCACCCTCTAGGGCGCCTGCCTCCAACTCTTTGGAGCCCTGGGACGTCCGTCCCTGTAGCCTGGGGGAGGTTGTGCCATTTTTCTGTTTTTCTGTATTTTGAACTTCTGTTTTCTGCATAATTCTTCTCCTGCATAATTTTCATTCCAGCATTCTATTACTTTCCATTTCCTTAATTCTTCATACTACTAGTTAGTATTAATAAAATATAACTAGGTCATAAGTTAGCCGATTAAATTTAGAACCCGATTATGTTCCGATTTCCCGATTTTGATAATTTCAGTGACGGAGCAAGTAGCTCCGAATTCAACGAAAATTGATGTACTAGCTAATTTTGACGTGTAGAACATAGTGGTGAGGTTAGTTTTTCAAAACTACGAGTTTTTACGAAACGACCCGAAATAGGCCAAATTACGGTTAAATTGAATCGGATTGCGTTTTAGTCGATTTAAGACACGTATGGACAATCCGATTGCGATGTTGACGATTATGATTAATGCCGGTTATTAGGAATGGCTTTCGCGATGATTATTTATGTTTGACTATTTTTCCGTATTTGGAATTTGGTGAATAAATTGATAATGATGTCGTGTGATTAAACATGATGTTTGCGACGGTGTATTTATTAACGAATACTTGATGATATGCTGTAATACGGTGGGAGAACTGACTTTTGGAATTTGTTTTGCTTTTTATCGCAAATGTTGCGGATAGCAAGAGTCGCCACTGACTTTTCTTTTATTCAATTAAGGGAAGGTGAAAAGAACAGAAAAAGACCTTCGTTAAATTCTGAGTAAGGGAGAAGGTTATGAAAAGGGAAGGTATTAGCACCCCTTTCCATCCGTAGTTATCTACGGGCTCTTAGTTGCTTTAGCTCACTTAAAAAATTGCTTTCTGTGTGTGTGTGTGTTTGAAAAATGTTTTTGAAAAGGCATTTCGCTTTGACTTCGTAATGATTCACGCTGGAATGTATACGAAGTGTTTGGAAATGTTTCGTTTTTGGAAAGTGTTTTAACTTTGACAAAAGTGTGAGATGTAAAAAGTATTTTGATAGAGCAAGCAACTAAAAGTCTTATTACCTACTCAGCATGGCCGTTTTCGTGTTATTTTACTTTCCTTTAGAATAGCGCTATCCATACCATTAGTTGGTAGGTAACCCTATTCGTTCGATGTAAAGGGATATTCGAACGGACATTGGATGGTCATAAAAGGCAACTTGTAGGAGTATCCTAGCACATTCGAAGGGACGATCATCACTTTTCGTAGGCAACAATCGAGGGACGAGATCATGTATTCGTGGGCCACGTCGAGGGACTATGATCTTTGTATCGAAGGAACTATGATGATATGTTTGTAGGCAACAGTGCTAGGATACCTCTACGTTCGAGGGACTTGACCGTTTATTCGAAAGGCAACGAGAGAGAATACTCTAGGGGGTGCATGTGTGAAAAGAGTGTGTTAAATTCAGATATGTTATCTTGAAATTAGAAGTGATCTATGTTTGTTTTTATCTTGCCATACACGCCTAGTTACTAGCAGTTTATAGGGTGCGGAAAATAAATTACGGAAAGTAAATCCTACGCTATTACATGGCTTTGGGGCAGTTACATAATATAGGAGTGCGGAAAGTAAAATCCTAATTAAACTATTACATCCCATGAGCAGTTACATAATATGGAAAAAAGAAATGCGACAAAATTAACCTAACTATTACAACCTGTAAGCAGATACATAATAATCGGAAAAGAAAAGAAATTCGCATAAGAGAAAATGAGTTAGTAAAAAAAATATTTTTAAGTTAGGAAAAAAATTTTAGGTTAGTAGTCCTAATTAGATGGTAAGACAATTTTTTTGGGAATTTTCTGGATTGGTTTTAATGAGAAAAAGTAATTAAAAGTCAATTTTATGGTTAATTAACAATTAATTAAAATATGCATGGAAAAATATTAATTTTTATGCTGAAAATTAAATAAACATTTTTCTAACCTAAATGCAAAAATAAAATATTTTTTGGTAATTTTTTGATGTGTTAGAAAATTGTTTGAAAAGAAATTAAATTAAAAGGAAAAATATGAAGAAATAAGAGAAAATTGGTTAGTGGGCAAAGTGATAAAAATATGTTGACAATGCCAGGGATCGAACCAAGGTCCCCTGGGTTATACGCACGCTGCCTCTACCACTGGACCAACCTGCAGATCGTGTTAGCAGTATGGAAATAAAGCATTATAAGGGCAATTAAATTCTGAAAACCAAATTAAAACAAAATCGCGCCAAAGGTCATCGTCCCCATTTAAAAAAACCAGGCTTTTAGCTACGGTTTTCTCGAGTTGTTATAACTTTTAGCTACGGATCGTCTGTAGCTATAAGACCTGCAATTTTCCAAAATCCATAATATGCAATATAAATTAAAGGTAAGGCCATGGTTCGGTTGGAAACATTGTTCTGAGTATGATGGTGCCCTCGATTTGTTCCAATTTTTCCTGAATCAAAGGATCCTAATTCAAAGGTCAGAAACCCTAACCATGGCATATCACGATTCCTGCATCTAAAATTCAATTAAACAAACCAGATAGCTTCAAAACTTCATTCTAAAGACAAACAATCAAAACATGTTAAATATGCATGAAAAATAGAAATCGATTTTAAGAGAAAAGTGTGAAAACCGTGAGTTAGATTTTGTGATTCTGCACGCTTTGCTTGCTTGTGAGTATCTGGAAACGATCAGAGGACCTCCAGGAATGTGTTGGAATGCTTAGAATTGATTGAATTGGACTGAAAACCTGGCTGCCACTTCCTTGTATCACACGGATTTTTGAAGCTTTGTTAGGGTTCTTGGAGGCCAGAATTTCGTCTCTTGTACTTGTGAATGCATTGTGTACTTATAGTGGAAGGATTTAGGTCAAGAATCATGAAGAAATTATATGCCAATCAATGAGAAAATATTCGATTTGGTATGAAATTAAATATTGCCTTTTTTGATCAAATCTCATTCAATTCCTTTCCCAATCAATGCAATTTTGAAATTGACAGCTTGTATGGCTTGCTTGGACCTCAAGAATGAGAGAAAAATCCAATTTACAATTAATTTTGATTTTCTATCTTTTATTTTAATTAAATTGGCTTTTAAATGATTAAAAATCCAAAATAAATAGAAAATAAAAGATAAATTTGTGGCCTTGGGCTTGGAGGTTCCAAATCAGTTAAGGAACATGTTTGAACCAAGAAAAGTTAGGACCATTTAAAAAATTTTGGATTTTGTCAAGTATTTCTCTTTGCGCACCTCCTCAAAAATGCTCAACTTGTGCAAGGTGTATCTTGCTCAATTTTTAACATTTTTGGGTGTTCTTGGACTTTTTAGAAAGCTCATGATGTCCTATAAACAACCTCTTTGGTTTCATCTCATTTGAAGTCACCATGCTCAAGAACACTTATTTACAAAAAGTTGACTTTTTGTTGACTTTGAAAAGGACCTGTAATATTTTGACCCATATCTTCCAAATGAAGCATTTTCTGACCAAGGTTGTGAGACATGAAGTTGTAGAGAATTTAATTCTCTTCAAAATACGCTGTGGTGGAAAAATTTCTGATAAAGTATGTGAAAGTTATGCTTGGTCAAATTTCTGTTGACTTTTGTCTAAGAAAGCCCAATTTGGAAACTTTGACTTTTGATCAATTCTTGACTTTTCTTGATGAATCATGATCAACCCTTGATCAAATAATGAATATCACTTCAAAATATTGATGTTGACCAAAATTATGAAGTTTGACTGTATGTTGACCACAGTTGACTTTTGTCAATACTGCGATTTTCAACCATCTGAGCAATTGTCTGAGGAAACTTGACTTGTAAGACTTGAAACTTGACATGGAGATTCTTTGAAGCATATGATGAAGCATGATGTCCAATTGAAGTGTTAGAGGCCCACCTTGATTTGAGAATGGCCAAACCCTAGTTTGGGTTGATTGTTCAGGAGAGGGTTTGTCTGGTCAACCCTTGTGAAATCCTTGAGTATGGATATGTGAAATGTCTTGAGAGGTAAGAGGGAAAATTTTGGGGTATGACAGTTGCCCCTGTTCAATATTCTTGTACTGGAAGAGTTAGATTGGCATGCTTGCCTTTCGTGATCTGAAGGTAGAAGATGATTGAACACTCGAGTACACCTGAAAATTTGCACTCGCTGTTGGTTGGTGATGCGCTAGAATGGGCTTATAGATGCCATTTGGAGAAGCTGGCAACTTCACTGGGGAATGAGTCGTACGCTAGACTCGCGAACGTTGCTTGAATAGGGGAAATGTCGGAGATGGGCTTAAGATGCCATCAGGAGAGACTGATGTTGGGGAACGAGCCGTACGTTAGACTCTGCAAGTATCCTTTGAAGATAGAAGGGAGCACGGAGATGGGTTTAAGATTCCATCCGGATAGAATGATGTTGAGTTGTATCTTAGACTTCAAGTTCGCCTTTGAATGAAGTTATTGGTTTGTATTGGTTTTTAACCAAATATGCAGCATTCTAAAGGTGGAGAGAGGCTGACAAGTAGTCGAAGATGGGCTTAAAGATGCCATCCAAGGCAACTGAGTCGTATGCTAGACTCTATAGTTGTTGTTGATAATAAGAGAGAGTCAGAATAAACCTTCATCCTGGATATTCTGAGGTAGATATTTGGCAGAATGTGGATAGCTTTCCCGTCTTGCTTCGGGTGTTGGTCCAATGCCTGTTGCCGGAAGATAACTTGTATGGTCTTTCAGATAGGGTTCCCCGTCTTGTTTCGGGTATTAATCCCGGACCTTCCATTTGGAAAAGATTCGTGTGGTCTTTCAGATTGGTTTTCCCGTATCGCTTCGGGTGTTAATCCTCGACCTTCCATTTGGAAAAGATTTGTACGGCCTTTCAGATTGGGTTTCCCATTATGCTTTGGGTGTTAATCCTCGACCTTCCATTTGGAAAAGATTCGTACGGTCTTTCAGATTGGGTTTCCCGTCTTGCTTCGGGTGTTAATCCTCGTCCTTCCATTTGGAAAAGATTTGTATGGTCTTTCAGATTGGGTTTCCCGTCTTGCTTCGGGTATTAATCCTCGATCTTTCATTTGAAACATATTTTTTACCTGCTGGGGAAAATAAAATCTTGGCAGGATATAGTATGCGAGCATATGACAATGTGTATGAATGATATATGCACATGTTATGATTTTTATGAATAATGTATGAATGTAGATGTTGTAGTATTTCAAAACATATCCCTCTTGAAGACGATGAGTACGTCCTGCTGAGGATTTTAGCTTCCGATTAGGGATGAAGTTGTTGAAAACCCTGACTTGGGGGAAAAAGATATGTTTTTGATTCCTCCGATGTACTATCTGACCATGTTTTGAGTCGAGATATTAATGCTGCTGGAAAGCATAAAAGCTGGGAGGTGCTCCGTCGGGGATCTTGTGCGTAGATCCTGTTGAGGATAGTAGAAGCTGGGAGACACTCCGCTGGGGATCTTGTGCGTAGATCTTGCTGGGGAGTATCTGAATACTACCTGAAGACTGATGTACTGTGGAAATGCTGAAGGGGAACGTAAGGCCGATGAGGCTCGAAAAATCCTCTGACTGGGGAATAAAAGAGACATAGGTTTCCTCCGATGCACTATCTGACCAAGTTTCGAGTCTGGGTACTGTTGCTGTCGGGGAATGATAATCATTGGGAGAGATTCTGCTGGGGATAAATATCTCTGTGCATATGAGATAAACTGTTACTGCTCGGAGACTGATGTAACAAGGCAAAACTGACTAAGACCACTGCTCGGGGGCTACAGTGATGAAGCTTGAAGCGTCGGAACACTAGCGGGAAAAGATTAATACTTCGTTGGAGAAGGTTTGAAGGCTCTGCGGGGATTGTACTCTTGTGAAAGCAACCTGCGGGGAGTGCATTGGTGACTTTAGTCGTCATCTCAATTCCTAGGATTTGTAGTAACTACTTGTGTTCGTTCGCTTTTCGTATGTTTGTGAACAGATGTTTATTGTCAAATGCATATAATCATTCAAAGTAATCATTGGACTTTATGCAAAAGACAATAATAATGAACACTGTAAAAGAAAGAATTTGCATTAATTTTGAAAGGTGGCGTATGGCCAAGCATTTTGTATACAATGAAAGTAAAAAGTTATGCGGAAATAATCTCGTCGAGTTTCAACTATGCTAGTGCTCATATATTTCGACTATCTCATCTCCTTGCTGTCCGTAGAAAGTGAGTGGACTGTTTTTCGCCATTTGAATCTTGAATGCTGATAGTAGTAGTCTGTAGGTAGATGATCTGGACGAGACATAGTCGTACGCTTAAATCCCTAACTTTTGCCTAGACCGCCCTTTCGGGTTTTCAGTCTACCGGGATACCCTTTTTTGCCCAAACCGCCTTTGCAGGTTTTCGACCTGCCGGGTGTACATATTTTGCATATATCCTTAAATTTTGCCCGAACCTTTTTGATTCGCCGGGATGCCCTTATTTTTGCCTAGGCTAGTCGACCTAGCGGGTCTCGTTTATGCGTAGTAGTTTTTGACTATGTCCGCGTTCACAGGGTGTGGGAAGTCTTCTCCATCCATAGTGCTAAGTATCATAGCTCCGCCGGAAAATACTATTTT
Source organism: Vicia sativa (assembly GCA_021764765.1). NCBI lineage: Eukaryota > Viridiplantae > Streptophyta > Magnoliopsida > Fabales > Fabaceae > Vicia > Vicia sativa. The sequence goes on along the minus strand of CM038794.1, from coordinate 47,942,837 downwards.
AACTACAAATGGTCCCCCGTAGGTGGGAGTCCATTTGCCCCTAGGATCACCTTGTGGAAGAATGATGCGCTTGACTACTAGATCACCGACTTGGTAGGCTCGGTGTTTGACTTTCTTGTTGAATACTCTAATCATGCGTTTCTGATAGATCTGTCTATGGCAGATGGACGCGAGTCGTTTCTCATCGATCAAGTTGATCTGGTCAAGCCGAGTCTGGATCCATTCATCTTCACCTAGCTCTACGTCCTAGAAGACTCTGGTTGATGGTATCTGAACCTCGATTGGTAGGACTACTCTGGTTGAGGGTATCTGAACCTCGATTGGTAGGACTGCTTCCATACCTTATACGAGAGAGAAGGGGGTTTCCCCTGTAGATGTTCGTACTATAGTGCGGTAACCATGGAGAGAAAATGGCAACATCTCGTGCCAATCCTTGTAAGTCACTGTCATCTTCTGTATGATCTTCTTGATATTTTTGTTGGCGGCTTCCACTATGCCGTTCATCTTAGGCCGATATGGAGAAGAGTTGTGATGCTTGATCTTGAACTGCACGCAAAGTTCGGTGATCATTTTGTTGTTGAGATTGGTACCGTTATCTGTGATAATCCTTTCGGGAGTGCCGTACTGACAGATAAGATTATGCTTGATGAATCAAACCACAACATTCTTGGTAACAAATGCGAACGAGGCTGCTTCTACCCATTTGGTAAAATAGTCAATTGCCACAAGGATGAAACGATGTCCGTTGGAAGCAGTAGGTTTGATTTCTCCGATCATGTCAATGCCCCACATTGCAAAAGGCCAACAAGCGGTCAGAACATTAAACGGTACTGAGGCGCATGCACTTTGTCTGCGTATATCTGACATTTGTGACAAGATCGAGCATAGCGGTGACAATCAGCTTCCATGGTGGACCAATAGTAACCTGTTCTCAGAATCTTCTTAGCCATTGTATGTCCACTGGAGTGGGTACCGAATGCGCCTTCGTGTAATTCTTCCATGATCCACTATGCAGTTTTCTGATCTACACAGCGGAGTAAGCACAAATCGTGATTGCGCTTGTATAAGATGCAGTTGCTGAGAAAGAATTTAGATGCGGATCGTCTTAAGAACTTCTTATCATTGACAGATGCCCCTGCGGGATATTCCTGAGTCTCAAGATACCTCTTCACTTCTCTTCTGTATCAAGTTCACAGCAGTATGCGGGTTCGTCAAACTTTTCGATGATGATTTGGTGAGCTTCGTTGTCCAATCTGACCTTGAACATAGATGACATAGTAGCTAATGCGTCTGCCATCTGATTCTCTTCTCGTGGAATATGATCGAAATTAATCTCTTCGAAGTAAGGGACCAGACTCAGAACATGCTCTCGATATGGAATGAGATTCGGATGTTTTGTACCCCACTCGCCTTTAATCTAACTGATCACCAAAGCTGAGTCTCCGTACACTTGAAAGAACTTGATTCTTAAGTCAATAGTAGCTTTAATAGCCATGATGCACGCTTCGTATTCGCCCATGTTGTTGGTGCAACTGAAACATAATCTGGCGGTGAAAGGCGTGTGTCCGCCTGTAGGAGAGGTAATAATGGCGTCAATGCCATTGCCAAGTGAGTTTGAGGCTCCATCAAAGACCATGATCCATCGGGATCCCCGGTTCAGGTCCTTTGTCTGGGCCTGGTTCTTCATAATCAGTAACTAACAAAACATCTTCGTCTGGAAACTCGAACTGCATAGACATGTAGTCATCCACGACTTGATGAGCCAAGTGATCGGCTACTACACTTCCTTTGATTGCTTTTTGAGAAGTATATTGGATGTCGTATTCGGTCAAGATCATTTGCCATCTTTCTATTCTTCCAGAGAGAGCAGGTTTCTTGAATATGTATTTTATCGGATCCATCTTGGAGATCAACAAGGTAGTGTGAGTCAACATATACTATCTTAGTCGGCGAGCAGCCCAAGCCAAAGCGCTGCAAGTTGTCTCGAGCTGTGAGTATCTTGTTTCACAATCGGTAAACTTTTTGCTAAGGTAGTATATTGCATACTCTTTTCGACCAGACTCGTCATGATGCCCCAACACACACCCCATTGAGTTCTCTAGTACTATCAAGTACATGATAAGAGGTCTTCCTTCGGCTGGAGGCATCAGGATAGGAGGATTCTGCAGGTACTCCTTGAATTTTTCAAAAGCGATCTGGCAATCGTCATTCCATTCCACTACTTAATATTTCTTCAGTAATTTGAAAATTGGCTCACAAGTAGCGGTTAGATGTGCAATGAATCTGGCAATGTAGTTCAATCGTCCCAAGAAACCTCTGACTTCTTTCTCGGTGCGGGGTGCTGGCATTTCTTGAATAGATTTAACCTTGGCAGGGTCAACCTCAATACCTTTACCACTGACAACAAACCCTAGGAGCTTACCGGATCTGACTCCAAATGTGCACTTGTTGGGATTAAGTCTTAGCTTGTACTTCTTCAGTCTATTAAACAGTTTCTGCAAATGATCAAGATGTTCTTCCTCAGTCTGTGATCGAGCTATCATGTCTTCGATGTAGACCTCTATCTCGTGATGAATCAAGTCATGAAATAATTCCACCATGGCACATTGATAACTGGCGCCAGCGTTCTTCAGTCTGAACAACATGACCTTGTAGCAGAAAGTGCCGCACTGTGTAACGAAAGTAGTCTTTTCCATGTCTTTAGGAGCCATTTTGATCTGACTGTAACCGGAGAAACCATCCATGAAGGAGAAAACCTTATGTTGAGCGGTATTGTCAACTAGAACATCAATATGAGGAAGTGGAAAATTATCTTTCGGACTCGCTCTGTTCAGATCTCTGTAATCCACACACATCCGTACTTTACCATCCTTCTTAGGTACGAGCACCACGTTTGCAACCCATTGTGGATAGGAAGTAACGGATAGGAAACCGGCATTGAACTGCTTCATAACTTCGGCTTTGGTTTTCTTAGACATCTCAGGACGCATGCGACGAACCTTCTGCTTCACAGGGAGGAAACCTTCTTTCATTGGTAACCGGTGTACCACAATGTCAATGTCTAGACCTGGCATGTCTTCATATGACCAAGCAAAAACCTCGATATAGTCTCGTAGCATTTGAACCAATCTCTCTTTGATACTATTCTCAAGACCTGCTCCTATCTTGATTTCTTTTCTGTCTTCGTCAGTACCTAGATTCACAACCTCAACTGGCTCTTCGTGTGGCTGTATAACTCGTTCTTCTTGTTGTAGCAGTCTGACAAGTTCTCCTGGCACTTCACAATCTCCCTCACCTTCGTCTTCGGCTTGGTAGATCGGATTATCGAAGTCATATTTAGCAATAGCAAAGTTGTTATCAACGATATTCGGAGTGAATCTGCAGTGTACCACGTGGATGTGTGTAAGAACACATAGCTTTTTGAAGGGTGATAAAGTGAAAGAAAGAAAACAGTATTTAAATGCAAAAGTCCAATGATTTTATTGAATGAAAATATGCAAATGACAGATAATAACCCTCACAAACGAGCCGTGATGCCCCGGGAAAGGCATTAGGCTTTAAAGTTTATTGTTCAAAGCGAATAAAGAACGAAAAGCATAATAGAAAACAAAAGCAATTACTTCTGTCTAAAGGAGATTGGTATGACGTCTTCGGTCTTCCAATTGTTGAGTCCGTTGTCGGGAGTTGGGAAGATCCACTTGCTGATGTCGAAGTCGTTGTCGTTGTCTTCTATAGCATGAACTCCATTCTTGCTGATGCGGAAGGGAAGTTGGCCGACACATTCACGGCGTATCATCTTCTGACCTTGGGTGGTAAATCCTAAACCAGTCTTGTTAGATTTGAAAGGAAGATCAGGTAGCTGTCCCCAAATAGTACTCCTCTTACTTCAACGGCAGCTTGAGCATCCTTCAGCGAGTCCATCCTAGGCGGAACTTGTGTAACTTCAGGAGCGACTGGAGAGTCAACAGGCATGACCCCTGGAACTGTTTTGAAAGCTTGACAGGGAGTTTCGAAGAATTCACCTTCCGTTTGAGGTATCGGAATGACTACAGATGGCTTACCATGTACTCCTCTTCACCGCATATTGTAACAACCTTCCCCTTCACTGGGTACTTCAACTTTTGATGCAAGGTAGAGGTAAGAGTGCCTGCCCCATGTATCCAAGGGCGTCCCAGTAGGCAAGAGTAAGCTGGATGGATGTCTATGACAAAGAAAATGGAATCTAAAGTCTGGGAACCGACTTTAACTTGCAGAATGAGCTCTCTGAGTACTGTTCGTTTAGAACCATCAAAAGCTCTCACAATTATGTTATTGGGCTTCAAGACCAATCCTTCAACATCAAGTCGGTCAAAATCACTCTTCGGTAGGATATTTAGAGCAGAACCGGTGTCTACCAAAACATGAGACAATGTAGTGCCCTTGCATTCAACAGAGATGTGCAAGGCTTTGTTATGTTTCCTTCCGGCAGGAGTCAAATCAGCATCAGAGAAGCCTAGGCCATTGTTGGCATCCAGGCTAGCAATACAAACTTCAAATTGATCGGTAGTAGTGTCTTGCGGTATGTGAGCATTCTTCAGAAACTTCACCAAGGCCTTAGCATGATCCTTAAAACACAATAGTAGAGCAAGCATGGAGATTTTGGACGGAGTCTGTCCCAACTGTTCCACGACATTGTAATCACTCTTCTTGATGATCTTCAGAATTTCCTCCATTTCTTGTTTGGAGGTATCTTCAGCAACTTCCTTTGGTACTTCTGTCTGAGCAGGATGAGTCATTGGTTCTTTCCCTCGTGCTTCGGGAATTGGCTCGATAGATGGAATGCGAGCTGGAGTCGTAGTGTCTTTTGGAGGAGAAATCTCTGGAGAAAACACTCTTCTAGTTCTGGTTACTTTGCTTGATCCGGCAATGTTGTCGATGTTAGGAATGGTAGCTTCAACTGCAATGTCTTCAATGGTCAAAAGGTCTTGTTTGACGCCATGATATTAAACTTCAGCTCCATAGTTCCACGGTATAGCTTTGTCAGAGGAGTATGGAACTGGTCTGGGAGAAGTAATGATGAGAGGTGCCACTCTAGGTGTAGGATCAGCAGAGGAGATCCTTATTGTATTTACATCAGCATAGTTTTCTGGGAAATCGTCTCCCCATCCGGTTGCCTTGACATCTTCAATAGGAATCTTGTAGCTTTCAGGAACGGTATACTTCACCATGTAATCAAACTTCCCACTTGGTTACCCCAAGGTATCCCAGACTTTTGGTACGGTTTCGCTCACCTCTTCGATCTTCAGATTCTTAGACATGTCTTCACACAGATTCTCCACAAGTGAAGGTTTCAGAAACAGCACTTCTCGGTTATCCATCATGCATTGAATACGTCTTCTCAACCAAGCACATCCGTCAGGTGCTAATGGGCACCAATGACAATTCTCCGGGCATCCTTGATTGACACCGGCTTGCAGCAGATTCTTCTTAACAGTCATCAGAGGAATAGTCAAGTTGTCCACATCAAAAACATAAGAATTCTTTGTCAATTACATTGGAACTTTTGATGTGGTTAGGCATTGGCGCGTTGATCACATTCGGAGTCTCGACAGTAGGATCAAACTCAATTTCCTTAGCTTCAATCATGTCTTGGATCTTGTTCTTCAGAGCCCAACAGTCGTCGGTATCGTGCTCTGGGCTGTTGGAGTGGTATGCACACTTAGCATTAGGATTGTACCTTGGAGAGGAAGTGTCGATGTGTTGAGGAGGATCCCTCAAGGTAATCAGTTCTGCTTTCAACATGTGTTGCAATGCTTGCGACAATGGCATGTTGATCTTTGTAAACTGTCTTCGTGGCGCGTTCTGGTTACACACGTTGTTTCGCTGAGGTTGCACGGGTGCAGGATTGGAGATCACAACTGCCCCCACAGATTGAGTACGATCAGTTTTGACACGGCTCCTCTGACCATACACAGCATTGGCTTCTTTCTTACCACCAAAAGATCTTTTCGCGGCATTTGAAGATGGCTCTACCTGAATCTTTCCGCTCTTAATTCTAGCTTCAATATGTTCTCTTATCAATATCAGCTCGGTGAATCCGGCTGAAGAGTTTCCAATCAGATGATTGAAGAATGGGCCTGTCAGTGTTTCCATAAACATATCGACCAACTCCCTATTGGACAAGGGTGGTTGAACTCTTCCTGCTAGATCTCTTCATTTCTGAGCATACTCTTGGAACTTCTCGTCACGACCCATAGTCATGCTCTGTAGTTGCATGCGAGTGGGTGCTAGTTCAGCATTGTACTGGTACTGCTTGTAGAAAGCATCTGCTAAGTCATTCCAGGTATGGATGTGGGTATTCTCTAGATGATAATACAACTCCTACTGAGCTCCGGATAAACTCTCTTGAAAGAAATGGATCCACAGCTTTCTGTCATCAGTATGAGGATGGATCTTCTGAACATAGGACCTCAAATGCAGCTTCGGACAAGAAATTCCATCATACTTGGAAAAAATAGGAACTTTGAACTTGCGGGGAATCACCACACCAGGAACTAAACTCAGATCATCAAAATTCAGCCCGGACATCTTCAGATTTTCCACAGCATTCAGACGGTCTTCAAGTTGTTTGTATTTGTCATCCTCAAGAGAATACTGCTCGTTCTCATAACCTTCTTCTCTATTTTCAGACTCACGCTGGCCTTCTTCGTTGTTTTTGATACTCTCATCAGTTTCAACACTCTTGTCTGAGAGTTCTAAACGGCTGACCACCCTAGGTCCACCCTTGTGACGTCTTCCCATGTTGAGGACACCAATGACCTTCTTCTTTTTGGCGATAAGCTTCTTCAAATCTTCCTGGCCTTGGACCAAGCTGGTGACCACTTCCTGGAATTTAGCATTCTGAGCCTGGAGATCTTTGACAGTCTGTTCAAGAGCCATTTCTGCTAAAATAAATAGCGAGAGGATGAGAAAGCCGATCTTCAATGTACCTGTTATGAAATGTCATGCCATGATATGAGATATTTATGCAATGCAATGCAATATTTTCAAGGACCTTAGGAATTTAAATTTGTTAAACAAGCACGAACAAACTTTTATTAGTTTCTTTCTTTTTCTTTTTCTTTTTCTTTTTCTTTTTCTTTTTAAGTACAAAAGATAGTTTGGAAAAATAAAAGAACAAATTCCTAAAGCTCTAAGTCTCCCACAGGCACTTCCTCTTGGTGTTGAAGTAGACGTTGATGTTCCGCTCCTCGTGAAGTAGCTTTGTCAACTTTAGTACCTTCTTCTCACTTGCATAGCATTGAGCTTCGAATGTATCCCTTTCTTCTTTAAGCTGAATCCAGGATCTCTTCAAGTCTTCAAAATCAGTAGGCATGTCTGGATGGAGAACGGTATAGGGTACGTCACCTATAGCAACAGGTTCCATAATTACTGGTAACACGGATGTGAATGGCATCATGAGGTTTTGAGCTCGAGCTCGCACCCATTTGAGGTAAGGTTCCCAAGGAATGGAATTCTTGTGTCCCAAAGTCTTGGTATCAGTCTTCTTTACCATGCCCCAAGCGTGTATGAACCTTTGATGGTAATTCTGGAGATCGTGGTTGTAGTCGAACACAATATCTTGGAGAAGCATATCATGAGTACCATCTCTTCGAGCATAACCAAACTGACGTAGAGCTAGAGAAAGGTTGTAAGTGATACCTCCCCTTATGCCAAGGAGTGGTACATTAGGAAATTCTCCACAACGTTCAATGAATGTGAAGTCCTTTTGAGAAAAGAGACACCAACGGATATCTGAATGAGAGAGTGACATCAGCCTTTGAGACCACTTCAATCTTTGCTCGTTCTTCATCACGGATTGAGGAAGGTGCGAAATAAACCACCTGGAAAGTAACGGTATGCAACACATGAGAGTTCCTTGTCGTTTGATGGTACGAGTGTGGAGAGAATGTAGGATGTCTCCAAGTAAGGTAGGCACAGGATTATGAGTGAGGAATATCTTGATGGCGTTCACGTCTATGAACTGATCTGGATTAGGAAATGGCACCAAACCATAGATTAACAAGGCCACAATGTCTTCGAATGCATGGAAACTCATAGCTTTGAGGAATTCTCGAGCTTTCTTTATTAGGAATTTATCGAGCAAACCCTTAGCTCCGCTTCTTGTTTCCCAATTGGCTTCAATGTCTGAATGTTTTAGATGTAATGCTGATGCGATGTCTTTTTACTTAGGAGTCTTTTTTGAATTGGTGAATGGCATTTGATCAAGAATAGGTATCCTAAGTAGCTTAGAGAACTCTTCCAAGGTAGGAACCAACTGATAATCCGGGAATGTACAGCAATGGTGTTTCAGATCGAAGAACTAGAATAAGACGTGCATCATATCTTCTTCAAAACCAGAGATAACCAAGTCAAGTAGATAACCATGAATTTTGATGAACTGAGCACGATCAGGAATTTCTGAAACCAATTCTTTGAGTTGAGAAGGTATACCTATGAAGTTGATTCGGATAGTCTTCCTGGAAGCCATAATTCCTACAAAACAGAGCAAAAATAAATCCCTAGGTCCTTGAAATGGTTAGAAATGATATGCAATGTTATGATGTCATGTTTAATAAGCACAAAAAAATCACACAATAGCCCTAGGTTTAAGGCTTGCATGAGGTATAGGTGGCTACCCTACCAAAGTTTGAGTGGGTTCATCCTGTCCTATAATAGTAACCGGGTTCTAGGAATCTCATATCATTGATCTTTCTCGTAGGCTTTATTTCAATACGACTACCAAGTGGTCGACCGAAACATCCCGAAAGTTGGATCTTAATGAGCGTAGCATCGAGTATCAACCAACCTTAGTCTGCACCAAAGTCGGCCATCTCACTACCTTCTAATGGCCAAGATGGGTCAATTAGGGTTCTAAAATTTGAGTTAGTGCTGATGACACCACGCAGACGCCAAATACTTTTCTCAACTTGAGCATGAGGAGCATCAGGACATCTAAAGTGTCACACTAACGTAGCCATCATGTTGACCGTTTCGGTATACGCCTAACGGTCACAATGATTTATTGCTACTTACCTAAGGAAACCTGGATCCGGCTGTAGGATCCCCCACAAGTATAATACCCAAGAAACCCTTTAAAAGTAAAGCATACAAGTCAAACAGAAAACAATAAAGTGATCTAGAAATCCCTAAGGTATTCTCCCTTTAGGGTGTCTCCCCAACAGAGTCGCCAGTTCTGTAATACGGTGGGAGAATTGACTTTTGGAATTTGTTTTGCTTTTTATCGCAAATGTTACGGATAGCAAGAGTCGCCACCAAATTTTCTTTTATCCAATTAAGGGAAGGTGAAAAGAACAGAAAAAGACATTCGTTAGATTCTGAGTAAGGGAGAAGGTTTTGAAAAGGGAAGGTATTAGCACCCCTTTCCATCCGTAGTTATCTACAGGCTCTTAGTTGCTTTAGCTCACTTAAAAAATTGCTTTTTGCGTGTGTGTTTGAAAAATGTTTTTGAAAAGGCATTTCGCTTTGACTTCGTAATGATTCAACCTGGAATGTATACGAAGTGTTTGGAAATGTTTTGTTTTTGAAAAGTGTTTTAACTTTGACAAAAGTGTGAGGTGTAAAAAGTATTTTGATAGAGCAAGCAACTAAAAGTCTTATTACCTACTCATAATGGTCGTTTTCGTGTTATTTTACTTTCCTTTAGAATAGCGCTATCCATACCATCAGTTGGTAGGTAACCCTATTCGTTGGATGTAAAGGGACATTCGAAGGGACATCGGATGGTCATAGAAGGCAACTTGTAGGAGTATCCTAGCACATTCGAAGGGACGATCATCACTTTTCGTAGGCAACAATCGAGGGACTATGATCTTTGTATCGAAGCGACTATGATGATATGTTTGTAGGCAACGGTGCTAGGATACCTCTACGTTCGAGGGACTTGATCTTTTATTCGAAAGGCAACGAGAGAGAATACTCTAGGGGGTGCATGTGTGAAAAGAGTGTGTTAAATTCAAATATGTTATCTTGAAATTAGAAGTGATCTACGTTCGTTTTTATCTTGCCATGCACGCCTAGTTACTAGCAGTTTATAGGGTGCGGAAAGTAAATTGCAGAAATTAAATCCTACGCTATTACATGGATTTGGGGCAGTTACATAATATAGGAGTGTGGAAAGTAAAATCCTAATTAAACTATTACATCCCATGAGCATTTACATCATATGGAAAAAAAATGTGAGAAAATTAACCTAACTATTACAACCTGTAAGTAGATACATAATAATCGGAAAAGAAAAGAAATTCGCATAAGAGAAAATGTGTTAGTAAAAAAAATATTTTTAAGTTAGGAAAAAGTTTTTAGGTTAGTAGTCCTAATTAGATGGTAAGACAATTTTTTTGGGAATTTTCTGGATTGGTTTTAATGAGGAAAAGTAATTAAAAGTCAGTTTTATGGTTAATTAACAATTAATTAAAATATGCATGCAAAAATATTAATTTTTATGCTAAAAATTAAATAATCATTTTTCTAACCTAAATGCAAAAAGAAAACATTTTTTGGTAATTTTTTGATGTGTTAGAAAATTGTTTGAAAACAAAGTTAAATTAAAATGAAAAATATGAAGAAATAAGAGAACATTGGTTAGTGGGCAAAGTGATAAAAATATGTTGACAATGCCAGGGATCGAACCAAGGTCCCCTGGGTTATACGCGCGCTGCCTCTACTGTTGGACCAACCTGTAGATCGTGTTTGCATTATGGAAATAAAGCATTATAAGGGCAACTAAATTCTGAAAACCAAATTAAAACAAAATCGCGCCAAAGTTCATCGTCCCCATTTAAAAAAAACCAGGCTTTTAGCTACGGTTTTCTGGTGTTGCTATAACTTTTAGCTACGGATCGTCTGTAGCTATAAGACCTGCAATTTTCCAAAATCCATAACATGCAATATAAATTAAAGGTAAGGCCATGGTTCGATTGGAAACTTTGTTCTGAGTATGATGGTGCCCTCGATTTGGTCCAATTTTTCCTGAATCAAAGGATCCTAATTCAAAGGTCAAAAACCCTAACCATGGTATATCATGATTCCTGCATCTAAAATCAATTAAACAATACAGATAGCTTTGAAACTTCATTCTAAACACAAACAAACAATCAGAACATGTTAAATATGCATGAAAAACAGAAATCGATTTTAAGAGAAAAGTGTGAAAACCGTGAGTTTGATTTTGTGATTCTGCACGTTTTGCTTGCTTGTGAGTATCTAGAAACGATCAGAGGACCTCTAGGAATGTGTTGGAATGCTTAGAATTGATTGAATTGGACTGAAACCCTGGCTGCCACTTCCTTGTATCACACGGATTTTTGAAGCTTTGTTAGGGTTCTTGGAGGCCAGAATTTCGTCCCTTGTACTTGTGAATGCATTGTGTACTTATAGTAGAAGGATATAGGTCACGAATCATGAAGAAATTATATGCCAATCAATGAGAAAATATTTGATTTGGTATGAAACCAAATATTGTCTTTTTTGATCAAATCTCATTCAATTCCTTTGCCACTCAATGCAATTTCGAAATTGACAGCTTGTATGGCTTGCTTGGGCCTCAAGAATGAGAGAAAAATCAAATTTGCAATTAATTTTGATTTTCTATATTTTATTTTAATTAAATTAGCTTTTAAATGATTAAAAATCCAAAATAAATAGAAAATAAAAGATAAATTTGTGGCCTTGGGCTTGGAGGTTCCAAATCAGTTAAGGAACATGTTTGAACCAAGAAAAGTTAGGACCATTTAAAAAATTTTGGATTTTGTCAAGTATTTCTCTTTGCGCACCTCCTCAAAAATGCTCAACTTGTGCAAGGTGTATCTTGCTCAATTTTTAACATTTTTGGGTGTTCTTGGACTTTTTAGAAAGCTCATGATGTCCTATAAACAACCTCTTTGGTTTCATCTCATTTGAAGTCACCATGCTCAAGAACACTTATTTACAAAAAGTTGACTTTTTGTTGACTTTGAAAAGGACCTGTAATATTTTGACCCATATCTTCCAAATGAAGCATTTTCTGACCAAGGTTGTGAGACATGAAGTTGTAGAGAATTTAATTCTCTTCAAAATACGCTGTGGTGGAAAAATTTCTGATAAAGTATGTGAAAGTTATGCTTGGTCAAATTTCTGTTGACTTTTGTCTAAGAAAGCCCAATTTGGAAACTTTGACTTTTGATCAATTCTTGACTTTTCTTGATGAATCATGATCAACCCTTGATCAAATAATGAATATCACTTCAAAATATTGATTTTGACCAAAAATTATGAAGTTTGACAGTATATTGACCACAGTTGACTTTTTGTCCAATACAACTTATTTTCAACCATCTGAGCAATTGTTTGAGGAAACTTGACTTGTAAGACTTGAAACTTGACATGGAGATTCTTTGAAGCATATGATGAAGAATGATGACCACTTGAAGTTTTAGAGGCCCACCTTGATTTGAGAATGGCCAAACCCTAGTTTGGGTTGATTGTTCAGGAGAGGGTTTGTCTGGTCAACCCTTGTGAAATCCTTGAGTATGGATATGTGATGTCTTGAGAGGTAAGAGGGCAAATTTTTGGGTATGACATATGCGGTGCGATGATATGTTTATCTTGATGTGGATGAATATGGCGACGTGGAGTTTATGTCAATTTTGATGAGCGATGATGATGGTTTTGTTGCGTTGTTTTTATTATCGAGTCACATACATTGCATTGGCGACGAGGGCTTTTATGCCAAGCGACGAGGGCTTTTATGCCAAGCGACGATAGGCTTTATGCCAAATGTTCCTAATTATTGACAAAGCGGCGGGTACCACATGCATAACATAGTCGTGTCTCATGGAGTCGGTTATGTTTATGATTGAGTTGTTTGGCGTTGGGTTTTAATTGGTGGATTATATGGAATTGCGATGATATATGATGTTTTGTTTGGTGATGATCTTTATGATGAACATGAAATGAATATGACGTGATAATTTCATGATAACTATGCGATGAATATAAATGATGAGTTTTGCGATGATTTGACATTGATGAAATGCTTAATGCAAATATGATGAGCGGTGATGTTGGTGACGATGGGCTTTTATGCCAAAAGCGACGATGGGATTTAGCCAATTTGTGATGATTTTATTTATGTTGTGTTGTTATATTTGATTGGCCTGAAAACTATGGTAACCAGGACGGCCTTGATGGCAACCATGATGGGAGTTATACTCCAAAGTTTTGTTGTTTATGTTATTAGCATTGTTTAATGTTGTTGTTTATGATTGTCGTGTTCATTTGTGACGTATTGACTTGTGATGATTTCGTGGTGATGAAAGTTTATGTGTTTTTTGTGATGATTTATGCCGATGAGGTAATGGCAATAAAGTGTTGATTATATACATTAGAATGACGATTAAAATGAGTGAGATTTGGATATGTGATGGAATTCACTTACTAACCTATATCTTTTATTATTCCAAAACTATATGTATATGTTATCATGCATTTAATGATATGTTTTGGAGTATCTCACCCTTTACTTGTTTCGTCGTTACCTTTATATTGGTAACGTGCAGGTTATGAAGACGGAGATTATAGCCGCTATTAGTCGAGTCGGCGTCGCTCTGATACGTAGCACTCGGGGGGAATATTTGTGTTGTCTTGTTGTTGTTCTTTTGTTGTCATTCCCTTTGTGAATAAGAATCATACTTTATGAAAATATGATTTGATGAGGAGGTTTAATAAAGATGGTGTTTTAATTTCTAAGATTTAATTTATGATTTTCGAGGATGCTATGTATCTGAGATTAATACTTTAAAGCAAACTGTTTAAAGTGATTTGATTTTGAAGGTGTGACGCCTCAGTATTGAATTTATGAAATTTTAAATTACTCTGATTTTGCATATAAACCTTGGGTAATATTGGGGTGTTACATTAGTGGTATCAGAGCAAGTCGGTCTGTCGGTCAAGTTATTAATGCGTTTAACCCTGTTGTATGCGACATGTGTGTGAAACATTATCGTTACTTGCTTGTTTCTAACTGTTTGTCTGCAGAGATGAGTGTGAAACAAGTAGGGGAGAAGTTTTACTTCCTGGTGGCGCTTGTGGCTTAAAGATGGAGCCTTAAGCAGTGTTATGCTTTGGTAACTTGAAGTGTAAGTTTGAAGACGTTGTTGTAGTTTGGTAAAGATGGTTTATGTCACCATCATGATTGTTGACTATCTATTGACAAATTGAGGAACTGATCACCCTTAATCTCTTGTTGATAGTAGTCAGGATTTTTGTTGGATGGGATAGACTTGTCTTTCCAGCTTAATAGTGTATGAAGCAGATGAGTTAGCACAAGGTGGTGCATGGTTACTTGAGTTGTGGGCGAATTTGGATTTTGATGAGAAACAAGATTTTGGCAAGCGAACTTCTTGTTGTGACTTTTCTGAAGCATATTGTGAAGATGTGAGTGAATTACCGCCGTAGTGCGAAGTGAAGTTTTGATGTATTTTATTTCTGGAACTAGTTGTCATTCGAAGTATCCTGAAGGGATGTTTGTTTCTGAGTTAGAGTTGAAGCGTCAACCTGAGGATTGGTTTATGCAGAGTTTGTTTATTCGAGCGGGTCACTGTGGAGTGCGCCGGTTGTGTTGTTCGAGAAGAACAAAGGTTGCCTGAGTTGGTGTGTCGTTTGCAGTCAAGGAACGAAGTGGATATTAAGGATAAGTATCTAATTCCGGGGATTGATATTTGGATGAATCAGTCATTTGGAACTTATATGTTTAGTGAGATCGATGTGAAGTCTGGTTGTCTACAGGTTAGTGTGAGAACTGAAGATGTTTAGACAATGCTTTTCAAGATAGTGTATGGTCCTGGAGAGTAATTGTTGATGTCATTAGTGTGACTAATGCATCAGGTATGATTTTGGAATGTTCAGACAGTACTCTCATGAGTAGCTGTAAGAGTTATTTCGTGTTCATGGATATTATTTGGTTCACATCAAGTTAAGGAAATTGTAGCAAGCATCCAAGCTTTGCGTTATCAGTAGTGAAGTTAGACCAGTACATGTCGAGTATTCTAAAGAAAGAGTTTTGAACTGTTGGACGTGAGTGCCTTAAGTAAGCGACTTAGACAATGATATTTTGGACAGTTCCGCGAAGATTTATTTTGTATCTTGTAGAAGACTTCAAGGGGTTATTTCAGAGCTTAGAAGTCCCTTTGTTTTGGATGGTTAGCTTTGTGAGTTTGATGGAAGATCTTTTTATAAGTTGGTATTGATCGTGGGTACTTTGACTTGAGATGGTTGAGTCGCTATTTGGACTTCGCAATGCGAAGCGAATTTGTTTGAGCCAGTGAAAAGTTTAGCGAATGCTTTGATTTTGGCCTTGTTTAGTACTGAAGAACCTTGTGCGGTGTATTGTGATATTTCATTTTGGACTTAAGATGTATTTCGACATAGAGTTGGAAAAGTGTATTGCTACCTTGGAACGATTTGATTTTCATAAGGAAAAATTGTCGGACACGTGAGTTAGAGTTTGATGCGGTTGTGCTCATTTGAAATCTTAAAGGTGCAGATGTTAACGACGAGAAGATTGGAATTGTTGAAGACAATTCAAGTTTGAGTACGATCTATAAAGAGACTTGGTCTGGTGTTGAGTTTAGTAAGTTGATATCGCGGATAACCCAAGAATATCTGATTTGAGGATTTGTTATTTTGAAGAATGATCCACGATTGTTTGGAGACACTTGTTGAAATTTATGTTTAGAAGGTTATCGAGGATTTGTTCACTACTATCATATGGATTTTGTTGGATACTAATAGTCGTGGTGGATTATTAGATTGCGACTAAGTTAAGTCTTGACGGTAAAGAATTTTGAGATGGTTTGGTAGCCACAGGTACCTTAAGATGATTGATGTTTTATAAAGGAAGATGTTCTATTTGTGACTGAAGTTAGTCGCGACGGTGTTCATGTTGGATTCCATAAAATTTATGTTATGGTTTTAAGTCCAACCTGTTTTGTAATTACAGGAGTATGAGACGACGTTGATGAGTAGAGTTCTTGAGAGAGTGTTTTGGTTTGAATTACCACTTTGGAAGATTAAAAGTTATGAAAGGTGTTTCGAATAAGAAACCTGTGTATTGATCGTTGCGACGGTGCGAGGATGGTGATTACTTATACAAATTTTGGGAATTTAATTGGTATAAAGGAAGACTTCGTTGAAGTCAAGTGTATACGTCGAAGTTTCACAAGTGAATAATTGGACAATATTTGAAAAGGTCAAACTATGTCGTGTATTTTAGAGGATCAATGGAAGTTGATCAATCAAGAATGAAAGAGTGATTTTTCGAGTTGATGAGACTAATGTTACGAGGTGTCCTGATGGGTGTACTCTTTGAACGTATCCATTCTGAGTAATTGTGAAGTTGAGGATTTAACCAAGTTGTTTTACGGTTGGCATCATATGTGTAAAAGTGACGCAGCTTGGTTAAATATCGAGCATTGAATTTTTAGCGAGTATGCGAGATTGTTGGATTTGGACTAGTGAGTTATAGTCGCAAGTCGTCAGTATACGCCCTAGAATGCGTAGAGTATCGCAGTTTGGTTATGTTTGAGTAACTTGTTATTGTTCAAGGGTTGTATGTTGGTAATCTACAAGGACGATGTGACCTTGTGATTTTCTGGAATGGAAGCGATAACTGCAAGTGTAACTCTTGAGTTTGTACTTATGCGTGAATGAAGGCAACTTTTTCGTGTTTGCATGGTACTATCCTATTCTGATTGTTTCAGTTTTGGTTTGTATAACCATTTTGTTGTCTTCATTTTAGCGATGGAGTCGATGTTGTGTCGTAGGACTTTATGTTCCTATATTTGGTGACTCGTTTCTGAGGTGTCGGTTCGAGTGTGTGACTAATTCCATGGTTGAGGCGTTAGGATGGTATCGATCTTGTTTTTTTGGTTCTCGAGTGAACCGGTGTGTCTGCGACTTGGTTGGTTGTTGGGTTGTTATTTGGTTATCGAGTGCATTGTATGGGCTTTGCATCTCGGCATGGTTGTTCTTGACGGGACGTTGTGGTTAGGGAGATGCCCTTGTTTTTGGTGTATTTTGTATGTTGTTTAATTGACGTGAGGATTGAGTGGACGAATGCGTAGGCATGTCCCGAATTGTTCGTTTTGGTCAAAATTTCGAGGACGAAAAGTTTATAAATGGGGAGAGTTGCAACGCCGTTTTAATTAATATTATATTAATATTTTGAATTACCGATCGATATTTATTTTGCGAGAATATTTATATTAATCGATATATCTGTTAATATATTTGGCGACGTTTCGATTCGGTCTGGTTTTTATTCCGTTCGGTTTGGTAAAATATTATTCGGACCGATATTTAATTCCCTGGAGTTATTTTAATTAATTGAGTTAATAATATTATTAGATATTATTAAAGTATTAATTAATAATATAAGTTAGGGGTGTGAGGATTAATTGAAGAGAATTGGGTATACACCCTTGGTTGCTAGTAAGAACACATCATAAAACACTTTTCTTCATTTTTTTTCCATTCCAACACCAAAAGCCAAACTTAGAAACTTAGAGAGAAATAGAGGGTTTTGGAAGAAGAAGACGAGCAAGAGCAAGCTTGAGGTTTGGATTTGTTGGAGAATCTTACAATCATCCAAGCATTTGAGGTAAGGGGTTTGATTTTCCACTTCCTATAGTTAGGGTTTGATAGATATGTTGTGGATTTGAGATGAAAATTGATGTTGTGGTTTATGAGTTATGTGTGTGATTGTTGGAATAAATTAGGAAAGTTGAGTTAGGAGTATTGATCTAGGTGTTCTATTACCATGACTAGTAGGAATGAGTTGCTAGAAGAAGAAAATGAAAAGCTGAAAACTTAAAAACCCGTGCAAAAAATGTGGAAGATGAAGTGGGGGACGTGGGCGGGAGGCGCCCACCTCACTTGAGGCGACCGTCCCACCCTCTAGGCGCCCGCCTCCATCTCTTTGGAGCCACAGGACGTCCGTCCACAGGGGAGGTTGTGCTATTTTTCAGTTTTTTTGTATTTTGAACTTCTGTTTTCTGCATAATTCTTCTCCTGCATAATTTTCATTCCAGGATTCTGTTACTTTCCATTTCCTTAATTCTTCATACTACTAGTTAGTATTAATAAAATATAACTAGGACATAAGTTAGCCGATTAAATTTAGAACCCGATTATGTTCTGATTTCCCGATTTCGGTAATTTCAGCGACGGAGCAAGTTGCTCCGAATTCAATGAAAATTGACGTACTAGCTAATTTTGACGTGTAGAACGTAGTGGTGAGGTTATTTTTTCGAAACTACGAGTTTTTACGAAATGACCCGAAATAGGCCAAATTACGATTAAATTGAATCGGATTGCGTTTTAGTCGATTTAAGACACGTATGGACAATCCGATTGTGATGTTTACGATTATGATTAATGCCGGTTATTAGGAATGGCTTTCGCGACGATTATTGATGTTTGACTATTTTTCCGTATTTGGAATTTGGTGAATAAATTGATAATGATGTGGTGTGATTAAACATGATGTTTGCGACGGTGTATTTATTAACGAATACTTGATGATATGCGGTGTGATGATATGTTTATCTTGATGTGGATGAAAATGGCGACGTGGAATTTATGTCAATTTTGATGAGCGATGATAATGTTTTTGTTGTGTTGTTTTTATTATCGAGTCACATACATTGCATTGGCGACGAGGGCTTTTATGCTAAGCGACGATGGGCTTTATGCCAAATGTTCCTAATTATGGACAAAGTGGCGGTACCACATGCATAACATAGTCGTGTCTCATGGAGTCGGTTATGTTTATGATTGAGTTGTTTGGAGTTGGGTTTTAATTGATGGATTATATGAAATTGCGATGATATATGATGGTTTGTTTGGTGATGATCTTTATGATGAACATGAAATGAATATGATGTGATAATTTCATGATAACTATGCGATGAATATAAATGATGAGTTTTGCGATGATTTGACTTTGATGAAATGCTTAATGCAAATATGATGGCGATGATGTTTGTGACGATGGGCTTTTATGCCAGCGACGATGGGCTTTTGCCAATTTGTGATGATTTTATTTATGTTGTGTTGTTATATTTGATTGGCCTGGAAACTATGGTAACCAGGACAACCTTGATGGCAACCATGATGGGAGTTATACTCCAAAGTTTTGTTGCTTATGTTATTAGCATTGTTTGATGTTGTTGTTTATGATTGCCGTGTTGATTTGTGACGTATTGACTTGTGATGATTTCGTGGTGATGAAATTTTATGTGTTTTGTGATGATTTATGCCGATGAGGTTATGGCGATAAAGTGTTGATTATATACATTAGAATGACGATTAAAATGAGTGAGATTTGGATATGTGTTGGAATGCACTTACTAACCTATATCTTTTATTATTCCAAAACTATGTATATGTTATCATGCCTTTAATGATATGTTTTGGAGTATCTCACCCTTTACTTGTTTCTGTTACCTTTACGTAACGTGCAGGTTATGAAGACGGAGATTATAGCTGCTGTCATACCCCAATTTTTGACCTAATATACCACCTCACATTTGCATCATTGCATAACTAACAGTTCAGAACAGAATTAATCGGGTGTGGAGTTCACAGGTCAAAATTAGGGTTTCATCAAATTTTCATCTGATTCAAGAGGTAACCAATTAGGGTTTGGGTTTTACTCACTTCATTTGATCTATCTAGATCAAAACATCAACCTTTGATCCTCAGATATCCAACTTTTCTCATTGATCAATCGAGGATCGACCAATTAGGGTTTTCATCGAGGATGAGTATTCTCTGATTTTTTGAGCAAGGAATGACTTTTTTGGTTAGAGATTGGTCATTATATCTTAGATACAACATGTTGACCTAATTTCTGGATTCAAAACATCACAAAAGTTCACAGACTTCATCAGTCAATTTCTGAAACATCTAATGAAATTTCATCTGCACAGAAAAGTCAAACTTTGACTTTTGGTCAACTTTTTCAAGACAAAACCTTTTCCAACATCAAAATACTTAAAATGATCCATTATGATCATAAAAAATCAAAGAATTTGGAAAAGTCAACAAAAAGTCAAGATTTTCAACACTTAGAAAACATTTCAAGTGTTAAAATTTTGTACTTTTTCCAAACTTCATGGCAATGTTTCACATAGTTCCACTTTGATTTGGAAAAAACTCAAAACATGAAAGTTGTAGCCCTTGAAACAAGCTTTCCAAAATGTCCAAGAACTCACAAATCCATGGAGTATAGCTATACTTTTGAAATTGAAACATAAGGCTCCATAAACATGATTTTCAAGTTCAAAACTTCAAGATTATAGGTCATTTTGCAATTTCTTCTTCTAGAAGCAATGACACCTTGCCAAATTGAAGATAGAACTGATAAATATCAGCTAGAAGTAATAATTGAAGGATAGGATCAAAGTTGGATTTTTAACACATGGTGAAAAAAGGAAGTTTCCTTTTAAGGCAAAATGTCTTTCTTGCCCTCTAAGGCAAGTTTGAATTACCAATGCCAAAACTTTGTGCCTAACATTTCAGAACTCATGGCCTATAAATAGAGGTATCCTTTTCAAGTTCAAACACACCAAAGCCATGCAAGTACATGCTTTCCTTCCACTTTCTCCAAATTCATGAATTATACTCCCTCCGTTCCTTTTTAAGTGTCGTTTTAGAAGAATTTTTTTGTTTCTATTTAAGTGTCGTTTTAGAGTTTAATGTCATTATTTATCAATTATACCCTTACTTTCTCAATAAATGAGAGAGAGTGCATGAATGAATTTATTAGGAAAGAGAAAATAAATGAGGGTATAATAGAAAATATAACTCTAATAATCCACTATCTTGGTTGAAGAGCTTTATGCTAAAATGACACTTAAAAGGCCGGGAGTAGTTCAAAGTGAGGATAACTTGCAATTTTGAAAATCATTGAAAACCATGAAGAGTCTTGGTGTCTAAACTATCTCATAATCAATATCTAACATGTTTGAAACTTAAAAACAACATAGGCAAGGCTAGAACTCAGAATCACAAACCATGTTCATCATGCTTGCCAAAACTGCCTTATCACTCGAATTCATGGTTTGGCTTGAGTAGTTTGAGTTCTGATCATCCAAACACCATCCACAAACATCATAGACATGATGCAGATCATCAACAACTAACTGTAACAACTTTAACATAGAATTCGAGCTTCAATTTTTAGCTTATGCAGGTGGACTTGGTTGGATTGATCCAGAGTGATTTGAAGCAAGTAGACCACTCATACACCTTCCCTAACAACCATTGAAGCTCAAACAATCATTAGAACACGACTGGAAACACTCCTTCATCGAATTCGATTCCAGCTTCAACAGGTAAGAACACAAAACTCAATCTCATGATTCTTTGATTCATTTTGAAAAACTCTTGGCCGTTTTGTTTCTGCACCTTACACGATCATTAACCCTCAATCAATTGGAAAAATCATCAACCATACACGATTTCAATTAGGATTTTCAGTTCTAGGGTTCTTCATGTTTTCCAGAAATTTAATCATGTTTAACTGAAAATAAATGAAATTAATTACTACCATCGTGTTCCTTGTTAAAATTCGGTCAAGTTTCATGTTTACTTCATCCAATTTCATCAAGAAATGAGGATTCCATGGCTGATGAAGGATCGAGGGAGAAGATGAAGGTCTGCGCGCGTTTTTTTGAATTTAAAATTTCCAATATAATATAAACACGTGGTTTGGATTCAATACACGAATGCATTCTTGCCCCAGCGGTTGCCAGCTCGCTCGTAAGTGTTTGTGCCACGTATGCCACCCACAAGTCCTGGGTTCAAACCTCCCATGGACCATTTTTTTCAAACTTTTCATTTTTTTTCTTCATATTTTTTACAAACTTTGACTTTTTTTTTAACCAATCAAAACTCCTCATTTTGAGGTGATTTTTTGTACACTTGTCAATAAATATATCTATTTTATGATAGTGCAAAAATTTTCAAAAAAAACTTTCATCTGATTATATTTTAATCGAGCCGAAAACGACACTTTGAGCACTTTTCAAAACCACTTTAAAAGGTGAATTTTTCAAACTTTCGATAGCTTTGAAACTTCATTCTAAACACAAACAAACAATCAGAACATGTTAAATATGCATGAAAAACAGAAATCGATTTTAAGAGAAAAGTGTGAAAACCGTGAGTTTGATTTTGTGATTCTGCACGTTTTGCTTGCTTGTGAGTATCTAGAAACGATCAGAGGACCTCTAGGAATGTGTTGGAATGCTTAGAATTGATTGAATTGGACTGAAACCCTGGCTGCCACTTCCTTGTATCACACGGATTTTTGAAGCTTTGTTAGGGTTCTTGGAGGCCAGAATTTCGTCCCTTGTACTTGTGAATGCATTGTGTACTTATAGTAGAAGGATATAGGTCACGAATCATGAAGAAATTATATGCCAATCAATGAGAAAATATTTGATTTGGTATGAAACCAAATATTGTCTTTTTTGATCAAATCTCATTCAATTCCTTTGCCACTCAATGCAATTTCGAAATTGACAGCTTGTATGGCTTGCTTGGGCCTCAAGAATGAGAGAAAAATCAAATTTGCAATTAATTTTGATTTTCTATATTTTATTTTAATTAAATTAGCTTTTAAATGATTAAAAATCCAAAATAAATAGAAAATAAAAGATAAATTTGTGGCCTTGGGCTTGGAGGTTCCAAATCAGTTAAGGAACATGTTTGAACCAAGAAAAGTTAGGACCATTTAAAAAATTTTGGATTTTGTCAAGTATTTCTCTTTGCGCACCTCCTCAAAAATGCTCAACTTGTGCAAGGTGTATCTTGCTCAATTTTTAACATTTTTGGGTGTTCTTGGACTTTTTAGAAAGCTCATGATGTCCTATAAACAACCTCTTTGGTTTCATCTCATTTGAAGTCACCATGCTCAAGAACACTTATTTACAAAAAGTTGACTTTTTGTTGACTTTGAAAAGGACCTGTAATATTTTGACCCATATCTTCCAAATGAAGCATTTTCTGACCAAGGTTGTGAGACATGAAGTTGTAGAGAATTTAATTCTCTTCAAAATACGCTGTGGTGGAAAAATTTCTGATAAAGTATGTGAAAGTTATGCTTGGTCAAAGTTCTCTTGACTTTTGTGTAAGAAAGCTCAATTTGGAAACTTTGACTTTTGATCAATTCTTGACTTTTCTTGATGAATCATGATCAACCCTTGATCAAATAATGAATATCACTTCAAAATATTGATTTTGACCAAAAATTATGAAGTTTGACAGTATATTGACCACAGTTGACTTTTTGTCCAATACAACTTATTTTCAACCATCTGAGCAATTGTTTGAGGAAACTTGACTTGTAAGACTTGAAACTTGACATGGAGATTCTTTGAAGCATATGATGAAGAATGATGACCACTTGAAGTTTTAGAGGCCCACCTTGATTTGAGAATGGCCAAACCCTAGTTTGGGTTGATTATTCGGAGAGGGTTTGTCGGTCAACCCTTGTGAAATCCTTGAGTATGGATATGTGATGTCTTGAGAGGTAAGAGGGCAAATTTTTGGGTATGACATATGCGGTGCGATGATATGTTTATCTTGATGTGGATGAATATGGCGACGTGGAGTTTATGTCAATTTTGATGAGCGATGATGATGGTTTTGTTGCGTTGTTTTTATTATCGAGTCACATACATTGCATTGGCGACGAGGGCTTTTATGCCAAGCGACGAGGGCTTTTATGCCAGCGACGATAGGCTTTATGCCAAATGTTCCTAATTATTGACAAAGCGGCGGGTACCACATGCATAACATAGTCGTGTCTCATGGAGTCGGTTATGTTTATGATTGAGTTGTTTGGCGTTGGGTTTTAATTGGTGGATTATATGGAATTGCGATGATATATGATGTTTTGTTTGGTGATGATCTTTATGATGAACATGAAATGAATATGACGTGATAATTTCATGATAACTATGCGATGAATATAAATGATGAGTTTTGCGATGATTTGACATTGATGAAATGCTTAATGCAAATATGATGAGCGGTGATGTTGGTGACGATGGGCTTTTATGCCAAAAGCGACGATGGGATTTAGCCAATTTGTGATGATTTTATTTATGTTGTGTTGTTATATTTGATTGGCCTGAAAACTATGGTAACCAGGACGGCCTTGATGGCAACCATGATGGGAGTTATACTCCAAAGTTTTGTTGTTTATGTTATTAGCATTGTTTGATGTTGTTGTTTATGATTGTCGTGTTCATTTGTGACGTATTGACTTGTGATGATTTCGTGGTGATGAAAGTTTATGTGTTTTTGTGATGATTTATGCCGATGAGGTAATGGCAATAAAGTGTTGATTATATACATTAGAATGACGATTAAAATGAGTGAGATTTGGATATGTGTTGGAATTCACTTACTAACCTATATCTTTTATTATTCCAAAACTATATGTATATGTTATCATGCATTTAATGATATGTTTTGGAGTATCTCACCCTTTACTTGTTTCGTCGTTACCTTTATATTGGTAACGTGCAGGTTATGAAGACGGAGATTATAGCCGCTATTAGTCGAGTCGGCGTCGCTCTGATACGTAGCACTCGGGGGGAATATTTGTGTTGTCTTGTTGTTGTTCTTTTGTTGTCATTCCCTTTGTGAATAAGAATCATACTTTATGAAAATATGATTTGATGAGGAGGTTTAATAAAGATGGTGTTTTAATTTCTAAGATTTAATTTACGATTTCCGAGGATGCTATGTATCCGAGATTAATACTTTAAAGCAAACTGTTTATAGTGATTTGATTTTGAAGGTGTGACGCCTCAGTATTGAATTTATGAAATTTTAAATTACTCTGATTTTGCATATAAACCTTGGGTAATATTGGGGTGTTACATTAGTGGTATCAGAGCAAGTCGGTCTGTCGGTCAAGTTATTAATGCGTTTAACCCTGTTGTATGCGACATGTGTGTGAAACATTATCGTTACTTGCTTGTTTCTAACTGTTTGTCTGCAGAGATGAGTGTGAAACAAGTAGGGGAGAAGTTTTACTTCCTGGTGGCGCTTGTGGCTTAAAGATGGAGCCTTAAGCAGTGTTATGCTTTGGTAACTTGAAGTGTAAGTTTGAAGACGTTGTTGTAGTTTGGTAAAGATGGTTTATGTCACCATCATGATTGTTGACTATCTATTGACAAATTGAGGAACTGATCACCCTCAATCTCTTGTTGATAGTAGTCAGGATTTTTGTTGGATGGGATAGACTTGTCTTTCCAGCTTAATAGTGTATGAAGCAGATGAGTTAGCACAAGGTGGTGCATGGTTACTTGAGTTGTGGGCGAATTTGGATTTTGATGAGAAACAAGATTTTGGCAAGCGAACTTCTTGTTGTGACTTTTCTGAAGCATATTGTGAAGATGTGAGTGAATTACCGCCGTAGTGCGAAGTGAAGTTTTGATGTATTTTATTTCTGGAACTAGTTGTCATTCGAAGTATCCTGAAGGGATGTTTGTTTCTGAGTTAGAGTTGAAGCGTCAACCTGAGGATTGGTTTATGCAGAGTTTGTTTATTCGAGCGGGTCACTGTGGAGTGCGCCGGTTGTGTTGTTCGAGAAGAACAAAGGTTGCCTGAGTTGGTGTGTCGTTTGCAGTCAAGGAACGAAGTGGATATTAAGGATAAGTATCTAATTCCGGGGATTGATATTTGGATGAATCAGTCATTTGGAACTTATATGTTTAGTGAGATCGATGTGAAGTCTGGTTGTCTACAGGTTAGTGTGAGAACTGAAGATGTTTAGACAATGCTTTTCAAGATAGTGTATGGTCCTGGAGAGTAATTGTTGATGTCATTAGTGTGACTAATGCATCAGGTATGATTTTGGAATGTTCAGACAGTACTCTCATGAGTAGCTGTAAGAGTTATTTCGTGTTCATGGATATTATTTGGTTCACATCAAGTTAAGGAAATTGTAGCAAGCATCCAAGCTTTGCGTTATCAGTAGTGAAGTTAGACCAGTACATGTCGAGTATTCTAAAGAAAGAGTTTTGAACTGTTGGACGTGAGTGCCTTAAGTAAGCGACTTAGACAATGATATTTTGGACAGTTCCGCGAAGATTTATTTTGTATCTTGTAGAAGACTTCAAGGGGTTATTTCAGAGCTTAGAAGTCCCTTTGTTTTGGATGGTTAGCTTTGTGAGTTTGATGGAAGATCTTTTTATAAGTTGGTATTGATCGTGGGTACTTTGACTTGAGATGGTTGAGTCGCTATTTGGACTTCGCAATGCGTTTAATTTGTTGAGCCGATGAAAAGTTTAGCGAATGCTTTGATTTTGGCCTTGTTTAGTACTGAAGAACCTTGTGCGGTGTATTGTGATATTTCATTTTGGACTTAAGATGTATTTCGACATAGAGTTGGAAAAGTGTATTGCTACCTTGGAACGATTTGATTTTCATAAGGAAAAATTGTCGGACACGTGAGTTAGAGTTTGATGCGGTTGTGCTCATTTGAAATCTTAAAGGTGCAGATGTTAACGACGAGAAGATTGGAATTGTTGAAGACAATTCAAGTTTGAGTACGATCTATAAAGAGACTTGGTCTGGTGTTGAGTTTAGTAAGTTGATATCGCGGATAACCCAAGAATATCTGATTTGAGGATTTGTTATTTTGAAGAATGATCCACGATTGTTTGGAGACACTTGTTGAAATTTATGTTTAGAAGGTTATCGGATTTGTTCACTACTATCATATGGATTTTGTTGGATACTAATAGTCGTGGTGGATTATTAGATTGCGACTAAGTTAAGTCTTGACGGTAAAGAATTTTGAGATGGTTTGGTAGCCACAGGTACCTTAAGATGATTGATGTTTTATAAAGGAAGATGTTCTATTTGTGACTGAAGTTAGTCGCGACGGTGTTCATGTTGGATTCCATAAAATTTATGTTATGGTTTTAAGTCCAACCTGTTTTGTAATTACAGGAGTATGAGACGACGTTGATGAGTAGAGTTCTTGAGAGAGTGTTTTGGTTTGAATTACCACTTTGGAAGATTAAAAGTTATGAAAGGTGTTTCGAATAAGAAACCTGTGTATTGATCGTTGCGACGGTGCGAGGATGGTGATTACTTATACAAATTTTGGGAATTTAATTGGTATAAAGGAAGACTTCGTTGAAGTCAAGTGTATACGTCGAAGTTTCACAAGTGAATAATTGGACAATATTTGAAAAGGTCAAACTATGTCGTGTATTTTAGAGGATCAATGGAAGTTGATCAATCAAGAATGAAAGAGTGATTTTTCGAGTTGATGAGACTAATGTTACGAGGTGTCCTGATGGGTGTACTCTTTGAACGTATCCATTCTGAGTAATTGTGAAGTTGAGGATTTAACCAAGTTGTTTTACGGTTGGCATCATATGTGTAAAAGTGACGCAGCTTGGTTAAATATCGAGCATTGAATTTTTAGCGAGTATGCGAGATTGTTGGATTTGGACTAGTGAGTTATAGTCGCAAGTCGTCAGTATACGCCCTAGAATGCGTAGAGTATCGCAGTTTGGTTATGTTTGAGTAACTTGTTATTGTTCAAGGGTTGTATGTTGGTAATCTACAAGGACGATGTGACCTTGTGATTTTCTGGAATGGAAGCGATAACTGCAAGTGTAACTCTTGAGTTTGTACTTATGCGTGAATGAAGGCAACTTTTTCGTGTTTGCATGGTACTATCCTATTCTGATTGTTTCAGTTTTGGTTTGTATAACCATTTTGTTGTCTTCATTTTAGCGATGGAGTCGATGTTGTGTCGTAGGACTTTATGTTCCTATATTTGGTGACTCGTTTCTGAGGTGTCGGTTCGAGTGTGTGACTAATTCCATGGTTGAGGCGTTAGGATGGTATCGATCTTGTTTTTTTGGTTCTCGAGTGAACCGGTGTGTCTGCGACTTGGTTGGTTGTTGGGTTGTTATTTGGTTATCGAGTGCATTGTATGGGCTTTGCATCTCGGCATGGTTGTTCTTGACGGGACGTTGTGGTTAGGGAGATGCCCTTGTTTTTGGTGTATTTTGTATGTTGTTTAATTGACGTGAGGATTGAGTGGACGAATGCGTAGGCATGTCCCGAATTGTTCGTTTTGGTCAAAATTTCGAGGACGAAAAGTTTATAAATGGGGGAGAGTTGCAACGCCCCGTTTTAATTAATATTATATTAATATTTTCGAATTACCGATCGATATTTATTTTGCAACGAGAATATTTATATTAATCGATATATCTGTTAATATATTTGGCGACGTTTCGATTCGGTCTGGTTTTTATTCCGTTCGGTTTGGTAAAATATTATTCGGACCGATATTTAATTCCCTGGAGTTATTTTAATTAATTGAGTTAATAATATTATTAGATATTATTAAAGTATTAATTAATAATATAAGTTAGGGGTGTGAGGATTAATTGAAGAGAATTGGGTATACACCCTTGGTTGCTAGTAAGAACACATCATAAAACACTTTTCTTCATTTTTTTTCCATTCCAACACCAAAAGCCAAACTTAGAAACTTAGAGAGAAATAGAGGGTTTTGGAAGAAGAAGACGAGCAAGAGCAAGCTTGAGGTTTGGATTTGTTGGAGAATCTTACAATCATCCAAGCATTTGAGGTAAGGGGTTTGATTTTCCACTTCCTATAGTTAGGGTTTGATAGATATGTTGTGGATTTGAGATGAAAATTGATGTTGTGGTTTATGAGTTATGTGTGTGATTGTTGGAATAAATTAGGAAAGTTGAGTTAGGAGTATTGATCTAGGTGTTCTATTACCATGACTAGTAGGAATGAGTTGCTAGAAGAAGAAAATGAAAAACTGTGAAAACTTAAAAAAACCAGAAACCCTGTGCAAAAAAATGTGGAAGATGAAGTGGGGGACGTAGGGCAAGG
Organism: Vicia sativa; assembly: GCA_021764765.1. Lineage (NCBI taxonomy): Eukaryota > Viridiplantae > Streptophyta > Magnoliopsida > Fabales > Fabaceae > Vicia > Vicia sativa. The sequence continues at coordinate 47,913,839 of CM038794.1, read as the reverse complement.
GAGGCGCCCACCTCACTTGAGGGGCGACCGTCCCACCCTCTAGGGCGCCCGCCTCCATCTCTTTGGAGCCCTGGGACGTCCGTCCCTGTAGCCTGGGGGAGGTTGTGCTATTTTTCTGTTTTTTTGTATTTTGAACTTCTGTTTTCTGCATAATTCTTCTCCTGCATAATTTTCATTCCAGGATTCTGTTACTTTCCATTTCCTTAATTCTTCATACTACTAGTTAGTATTAATAAAATATAACTAGGACATAAGTTAGCCGATTAAATTTAGAACCCGATTATGTTCTGATTTCCCGATTTCGGTAATTTCAGCGACGGAGCAAGTTGCTCCGAATTCAATGAAAATTGACGTACTAGCTAATTTTGACGTGTAGAACGTAGTGGTGAGGTTATTTTTTCGAAACTACGAGTTTTTACGAAATGACCCGAAATAGGCCAAATTACGATTAAATTGAATCGGATTGCGTTTTAGTCGATTTAAGACACGTATGGACAATCCGATTGTGATGTTTACGATTATGATTAATGCCGGTTATTAGGAATGGCTTTCGCGACGATTATTGATGTTTGACTATTTTTCCGTATTTGGAATTTGGTGAATAAATTGATAATGATGTGGTGTGATTAAACATGATGTTTGCGACGGTGTATTTATTAACGAATACTTGATGATATGCGGTGTGATGATATGTTTATCTTGATGTGGATGAAAATGGCGACGTGGAATTTATGTCAATTTTGATGAGCGATGATAATGTTTTTGTTGTGTTGTTTTTATTATCGAGTCACATACATTGCATTGGCGACGAGGGCTTTTATGCCAAGCGACGATGGGCTTTATGCCAAATGTTCCTAATTATGGACAAAGTGACGGGTACCACATGCATAACATAGTCGTGTCTCATGGAGTCGGTTATGTTTATGATTGAGTTGTTTGGAGTTGGGTTTTAATTGATGGATTATATGAAATTGCGATGATATATGATGGTTTGTTTGGTGATGATCTTTATGATGAACATGAAATGAATATGACGTGATAATTTCATGATAACTATGCGATGAATATAAATGATGAGTTTTGCGATGATTTGACTTTGATGAAATGCTTAATGCAAATATGATGAGCGATGATGTTTGTGACGATGGGCTTTTATGCCAAAAGCGACGATGGGCTTTTGCCAATTTGTGATGATTTTATTTATGTTGTGTTGTTATATTTGATTGGCCTGGAAACTATGGTAACCAGGACAACCTTGATGGCAACCATGATGGGAGTTATACTCCAAAGTTTTGTTGCTTATGTTATTAGCATTGTTTGATGTTGTTGTTTATGATTGCCGTGTTGATTTGTGACGTATTGACTTGTGATGATTTCGTGGTGATGAAATTTTATGTGTTTTTGTGATGATTTATGCCGATGAGGTTATGGCGATAAAGTGTTGATTATATACATTAGAATGACGATTAAAATGAGTGAGATTTGGATATGTGTTGGAATGCACTTACTAACCTATATCTTTTATTATTCCAAAACTATATGTATATGTTATCATGCCTTTAATGATATGTTTTGGAGTATCTCACCCTTTACTTGTTTCGCCGTTACCTTTATACTGGTAACGTGCAGGTTATGAAGACGGAGATTATAGCTGCTGTCATACCCCAATTTTTGACCTAATATACCACCTCACATTTGCATCATTGCATAACTAACAGTTCAGAACAGAATTAATCGGGTGTGGAGTTCACAGGTCAAAATTAGGGTTTCATCAAATTTTCATCTGATTCAAGAGGTAACCAATTAGGGTTTGGGTTTTACTCACTTCATTTGATCTATCTAGATCAAAACATCAACCTTTGATCCTCAGATATCCAACTTTTCTCATTGATCAATCGAGGATCGACCAATTAGGGTTTTCATCGAGGATGAGTATTCTCTGATTTTTTGAGCAAGGAATGACTTTTTTGGTTAGAGATTGGTCATTATATCTTAGATACAACATGTTGACCTAATTTCTGGATTCAAAACATCACAAAAGTTCACAGACTTCATCAGTCAATTTCTGAAACATCTAATGAAATTTCATCGGCACAGAAAAGTCAAACTTTGACTTTTGGTCAACTTTTTCAAGACAAAACCTTTTCCAACATCAAAATACTTAAAATGATCCATTATGATCATAAAAAATCAAAGAATTTGGAAAAGTCAACAAAAAGTCAAGATTTTCAACACTTAGAAAACATTTCAAGTGTTAAAATTTTGTACTTTTTCCAAACTTCATGGCAATGTTTCACATAGTTCCACTTTGATTTGGAAAAAACTCAAAACATGAAAGTTGTAGCCCTTGAAACAAGCTTTCCAAAATGTCCAAGAACTCACAAATCCATGGAGTATAGCTATACTTTTGAAATTGAAACATAAGGCTCCATAAACATGATTTTCAAGTTCAAAACTTCAAGATTATAGGTCATTTTGCAATTTCTTCTTCTAGAAGCAATGACACCTTGCCAAATTGAAGATAGAACTGATAAATATCAGCTAGAAGTAATAATTGAAGGATAGGATCAAAGTTGGATTTTTAACACATGGTGAAAAAAGGAAGTTTCCTTTTAAGGCAAAATGTCTTTCTTGCCCTCTAAGGCAAGTTTGAATTACCAATGCCAAAACTTTGTGCCTAACATTTCAGAACTCATGGCCTATAAATAGAGGTATCCTTTTCAAGTTCAAACACACCAAAGCCATGCAAGTACATGCTTTCCTTCCACTTTCTCCAAATTCATGAATTATACTCCCTCCGTTCCTTTTTAAGTGTCGTTTTAGAAGAATTTTTTTGTTTCTATTTAAGTGTCGTTTTAGAGTTTAATGTCATTATTTATCAATTATACCCTTACTTTCTCAATAAATGAGAGAGAGTGCATGAATGAATTTATTAGGAAAGAGAAAATAAATGAGGGTATAATAGAAAATATAACTCTAATAATCCACTATCTTGGTTGAAGAGCTTTATGCTAAAATGACACTTAAAAAGGAACTGAGGGAGTAGTTCAAAGTGAGGATAACTTGCAATTTTGAAAATCATTGAAAACCATGAAGAGTCTTGGTGTCTAAACTATCTCATAATCAATATCTAACATGTTTGAAACTTAAAAACAACATAGGCAAGGCTAGAACTCAGAATCACAAACCATGTTCATCATGCTTGCCAAAACTGCCTTATCACTCGAATTCATGGTTTGGCTTGAGTAGTTTGAGTTCTGATCATCCAAACACCATCCACAAACATCATAGACATGATGCAGATCATCAACAACTAACTGTAACAACTTTAACATAGAATTCGAGCTTCAATTTTTAGCTTATGCGGTGGACTTGGTTGGATTGATCCGGTGATTTGAAGCAAGTAGACCACTCATACACCTTCCTAACAACCATTGAAGCTCAAACAATCATTAGAACATTGGAAACACTCCTTCATCGAATTCGATTCCGCTTCAGGTAAGAACACAAAACTCAATCTCATGATTCTTTGATTCATTTTGAAAAACTCTTGGCCGTTTTGTTTCTGCACCTTACACGATCATTAACCCTCAATCAATTGGAAAAATCATCAACCATACACGATTTCAATTAGGATTTTCAGTTCTAGGGTTCTTCATGTTTTCCAGAAATTTAATCATGTTTAACTGAAAATAAATGAAATTAATTACTACCATCGTGTTCCTTGTTAAAATTCGGTCAAGTTTCATGTTTACTTCATCCAATTTCATCAAGAAATGAGGATTCCATGGCTGATGAAGGATCGAGGGAGAAGATGAAGGTCTGCGCGCGTTTTTTTGAATTTAAAATTTCCAATATAATATAAACACGTGGTTTGGATTCAATACACGAATGCATTCTTGCCCCAGCGGTTGCCAGCTCGCTCGTAAGTGTTTGTGCCACGTATGCCACCCACAAGTCCTGGGTTCAAACCTCCCATGGACCATTTTTTTCAAACTTTTCATTTTTTTCTTCATATTTTTTACAAACTTTGACTTTTTTTTTAACCAATCAAAACTCCTCATTTTGAGGTGATTTTTTGTACACTTGTCAATAAATATATCTATTTTATGATAGTGCAAAAATTTTCAAAAAACTTTCATCGATTATATTTTAATCGAGGCGAAAACGACACTTTGAGCACTTTTCAAAACCACTTTAAAAGGTGAATTTTTCAAACTTTCGAATCCCGATTCTTTTCAAAACTTTTCATAAATGAATTTTACATTTCAAAAACACTTTCAAAACCATTTCTTCAAAACTTTTTTCATCAAACTTACATCTTTTTACCATGATCGATCCGATTTAAACGATAAAACCGATTCGTTTTCTCTCGAATTTCTTAATCGATCATGGGCCTCCCTCACGGTGTAAGTCCCAAAAAAAACATTCTTTTTATGTACATATATTTCTTTGTACATATCCATTTATTTTATGTACACATCTTTTTACCTGTACATAATACAAACGTTTTCTTTGTAAATATTCAAATACAAGACACACTTCTTCCGTTTGTTTTCATTTTACACTGCATACCATTGGTATTGAAAGGAGCATTATTCCCTGTGAAACTGCTTTTAAACCAATGGGCCTCCCTTACGGTGTAAGTCCCAAACCAACATTTTTCATGTACATATCTTTTCCTTGTACATATAAAATTCTTTTCATACAAATCTTTATCTGTACATAATACAGATACTTTTCACAAACAAACTTCGGTCGTTCGTTTTTGTTTCGTCTGTATATACAACTGAATACCATTGGTATTGAAAGGAGCATTATTCTCGGTGAAACTGCTTTTAAACCAATGGGCCGCCTTTATGGTGTAAGTCCCAACCCTCCTATGTACATCCACATCCTTCTGTACATAAATACTCGTTCGTGTACATACTTACTTCCTTGTACATAATTCAAACTTATAAATAATCAAGTTACGCTCGTTTTAAACGTTCGATTCATAGACACTTGTTTATATTTCCTTCATAAACTCTTGTAAATAAACTTTACATGCATCTGTTTATATTTCCTTCATAAAACTCCTGTGAATACATATCACACATACACTTGTTTATACAATTGTCTAGTTATAACATAACAACTAGTCTAACCAATAGGTTCCCCACAATTATAGCCTCTTCTTGGGCTTTATCCAAGATAACTCTCCCCACAGAGTTCAGCCTCCTCTTAGGCTTCATATAAGAAAACTCATTCATCTGAGTTTAGCCTCCGCTTAGGCTTCATATAAGACAGCACTTCCCTGTTGAGTCAGCCTCCTCTTGGACTTCGTTCAAAAGAACTCCTCATTGAGTTTAGCCTTCTCTTGGGCATCATACAATGAAAGAGACCAGGAAATCTCTTAACAGCCTCCTATTGGGCTTCCAATACAAAGAATCACCCGCGTTATGATAGAACCCTGAGAGTATAATTTCTCGGTGAAATTGCTCTTAATTCCAAAAGGATGGTTTCCCGATGAAATCCCTTTTAAAGCCAAACCCTATAGCTTCCTCTTGAGCTTCATACAAGGACCCTCGATGACCCTCGATGACCCTCGGAATGCCTCCTCTTGGGCTTACAATACAATGACCCATGGGCTTCTTAAAAGCATCCCTTTAATCCAATCAATTTCTCCTTGAGATTTAGACATCTATCATCTCTATGGAAGAAGTATCTCATCTATCACATCACATACAATTAAACACTTTTCAAAAACTTTTTTCAAACTTTTTTCAAACAAAAAAAGATCTCTTAACAGTAAGTGGTAACGCTTGTACACTCAAGCAAAACACCCAATGCTTACAATTAAAAGATTCAATCATCTTTTTCAAACATCTTTCTTAAACATGTAAGTGGTAACGCTTGTACACTCAAGAAAAACACCTATAACTTACGACGAAAGATTCAAACTTTTAAAAATGTATGTGATGAAATAGATTAGATACATTTTTCATTAAGATGACATTTGTCTGTCTCTTACTAACATCCCGTTGCTTTCCACTAGCATAAGTGGGAACTACGATTGCTCTGACTTTCTCAACATCCTTTTGAGAATACGTAGGCACAAGGTCTCATCCTTGCCGAGCAAATTTCTTTCTTCCTCAAACCAAACAAACCATAGATCCCTTTAGATCCGAGCTACAAATGCTCTGATTCCCACTAGGGGATATGTATGCAGAAGATCCACAGATCTTTGCGAGCACAATAATAACAAACACTAGGATCCCACATAATCTATCCTTCTTAAAATCCCAAAGGAGAAACTTTCCCAATCATAGAAATAGCAATCAAAACACACAAACATATCAAACATATTCATATATAAAGCTATAGATAACTATATATATTTAGGGTGCTCCATCTATTCCCTTTATATAACAAACCCCTTACTCGAATCTCCCAATGCGTTGCGTCTAGTTTGCGCTAGTCGTTCGCATATCAAAATCAATTGAGGGTATTAACTTTCCCTTTTTCATAATCATTAAATCATCTTTCTTGTGTTGAAAATAATAAAGCTTGATGCTCATGGCATCTTTATAAACAAATCAAAAGTAAATCGTTTGAGCGGAGAATCAATTCATATTCAATTCGCTACGGCACTTTTTAACAGTGCTATTAGTCGGTCGGCGGCTCGATACGTAGCACTCGGGGGGAATATTTGTGTTGTCTTGTTGTTGTTCTTTTGTTGTCATTCCCTTTGTGAATAAGAATCATACTTTATGAAAATATGATTTGATGAGGAGGTTTAATAAAGATGGTGTTTTAATTTCTAAGATTTAATTTATGATTTTCGAGGATGCTATGTATCTGAGATTAATACTTTAAAGCAAACTGTTTAAAGTGATTTGATTTTGAAGGTGTGACGCCTCAGTATTGAATTTATGAAATTTTAAATTACTCTGAGTTTGCATATAAAACCTTGGGTAATATTGGGGTGTTACAATACTCAACTGGATTTGAGCCTATAAACAACAACATGTTAATTGGATTTGGGTCTTCAACATTTAATTTCCTAAATGTTCTACTTGATTTCAGATTGAGTCTCCTTGAATATTTTAGACCTTTAAATATGTCTGTAAATATGCTCTATATATTATGCATAATATTCTCCTCATATTCTACATAATTAAATCAGAACTAAATCTCATTATTTAATTCAGCAGGCATGATGTCGAATGCTCCATGTTAGGATATCATCTTCGACATGTTGTTCTAGATACTGAATGTGTTCAACCCAACATGTCTTGACATTCCAATAGGAATTTTTCTGTACCTGTTTCTCTTAGCAAGTAATATATCCTATTGTACATTATTGCTGCTATTATTTGTTATACAAAAATTAAGCAAATCCTCAAACTTAAGGAACTTACAATCTCCCCCTTTGGAAAATTTTGGCTAAAACAAATAAATAAAAATTACATTACAACCTAAAGTTATAGCAAACTAGAAAGACTTCTTCAGCAGTAACATCTAGTGTCTTCTACACACAACTACGAATCTTTAGTTGGAAATGAGCAAAAACTTAATCAGCAGTGCATCAATAACGTCTAAATATTTTGTTCGACATCTTCTTTGTAGCACTCTTCTTTTCCATTGAACCAACACCAAACATGCAGGATAATCCATAAGTTGGATTGGTGCACATGACGAAGAAGATGACTTCCACTCCCCCTAAAGGCAAGAACCAATTCTTGTCACAAGTGGTGGAAAAAGAGGGCCATGGGAGATAAAATACCCCTTAAGTGAGATAAACTACCCCTCAAGTAGCATAAGAGGAAACTTAAAAGGTATTCTGAAACTTTCCCAGGTAACTCAGAACACAGGTCACAAATGTGTTCATAACTTAGATCACAAGTCACAAAAGGGATTCCAAACAGGAACATGATAGAGCATGGGCATTTCGATTCACCATGTTTGGACAGTATCTGCATTATGCTCTCACAGTTTTCTGCATACACACTCTCACATAACTTTTCTCCCTCTTTGTAGCCAAAATTTGGCAAAGGAAACCCTCACAAAACTATATCCAGACACAGTTTGCTCAAACTCTAACAAAACTCTTGGTGGTGATGGACTGGAAATACTCTCTTGACGGTATAGGGTAGCGGTAACCACTATAAATAGCACATCAGTTACTTAGAAATTAATGATTTCTTAAATCTTGGTCAAAGTAGGTTAATTGAGGCTGAGAAACTGTCACACGACTCACTGTGTACCGCCCAAGTCATCTTTGAATACCTTTAATATATATATATATATATATATATATATATATATATATATATATATATATATATATAGATACACACACACATTATATATATAGATAGATAGATAGATAGATGATCGATCGATCGATCGATAGATAGATAAATAAATAAATAAATAGATAGATAGATAGATAGATAGATAGATGGATAGATAGATAGATTAATAGATAGATAGATAAATAGATAGATAGATATATAGATATTGAGATAAATTGATAGATGCATCGATAGATATATAGATTGATAGATAAATCTCAATGTGCATTTCCCTCTCAAAATTTGTTTCTGCCACACAAATCGTTTTGTTTTTAAAACATCTCAAACAAAATCAATTTTATTTAGTTAAAATACAGAGAAGATAATAGATAAGAAAACAAAAATATGCAAAAAAAAGTATGCAATATGCACCGAGGGATGAGTATAAAAAATATGTAGAATGTGTGTTTGGATTGACGGTTGACAAAATTAATTTTAATGAAATTGAATTTAGTAGAATTAATTTCAAAAAAATTGAATTTAACATAATTAATTTATATTTAAATATATTTATGTAAAAATGAGTTGACTAATTAATTTGAATATAAAAATCATTTATAGGATAAAATAAATTCTAAAACATTCTAAAAACAAAATCATTTTTAATTTAGCAAAACCAAATATATTAAATCATTGCAAAATCTTTTATAATTAAAGTCAAACATACATGCAATATTCGTTGCATTATGCAACGACTTTTTGATGAGTAGGGGTCAGTGAGTGAAAACACAGGGGCTTGGTTGGTCTTTGGATCTACCTTGGCAGTAAGTAACAACTGCACTGATCCGTACACTGCTAAAGCAACACAGCAGAAGGCTCTTTATAGGTTAGACTTTAGGATAAAATTCTCCAAGGCTTACTAGGTTATTAGTACCATAAACTTGGGAGATAGGAACCAACAAAGACAAAGACAAGATGTGATTGTGTGTCAAAGTGAAACAACGGTAATGATCCATAGGTTCCTTTTGTGTTCTGTTTTTAATATCCAACGGTTTTTATCCTTATTAAAGCAGTGGGGTGGGGGCCAATCGTCAACTAGCAACTGGGAAAGAAAAATTTATGCAGAGAATGAATTAATGGAGAATAGATTTCAACTTTTTTTTGGAGCTTGTTCGTTTTCATCCGTGTATTAGTAGTATCCAAATTTTTTTACAAAAAAAAACTATGGTGGTTTCAAAGTTTTCATTTGAAAAAGTGTGGTTATTTTACTTCATATCAAATGAAAATAAGAAAACTCAAGTAATTTAAAAATTGCATTATGATAAAAAAAAAATTGTTCAAATACATTTTTCGGTCTTTTTAAGAGTTTTTGTTATTTGCAATGTTAAAAGTGAACAATGGACTGTTGCATGACATCATAGAAGCTCCAGAGTTGGATTAATAGATGATGATGGACAAGTTAGAGTTCTTTAACCAACCAATAGATGATGATGGACAAGTTAGAGTTATTTAACCAATCGAAGGGATGGACAAGTTAGAGTTATTTAACCAATCGAAGGGATTATGAGCTTTTAATAACCTAAAGTAGTTGGTTTTAGAATAAAGTAAAGATACAATTTTGTTGAAATTGTAATTATTTGTGTGGAAGTAGAAATTGTTTGAACACAAAGTGTGTCGAATAATTTATTTTGTCGAGTTGTGTTAGATGTCGAAGTGTCAAAACAAGCGGGTTATTTCACACATGATTAATTTATATCTAAAATATGTATTTTGGGTTTTTATAATTTTGAGTTGTTGACTTAGGGGGAAGCTAACCTAAAACTATAAATAGAGGGAGTAACTCTTTTTTTTTTTTTGTAATGAATCCATAACTTATTGTATTCACAGAATTTTGCAGTTGCAAAGTGAATAAAGATTTTTCACAATTTGTTGATAGAGAGAAACTCTGCATAAACTCTAATCTCTTTTCTTCTTTAAATTTTCTTTTCTTTTCATCGTTATTGCATGGTGATAACAATCTTGTTTATCAAGATTGATACAAATTCATCACAGGGTTTGGTAGATTTCCAACATCTGATATCAAAGCACCGATTGAGCGATCAAAGGGAAGAAGAAGAAAATCATTGTGACAATGAATTACGCAAATGAGAATTTTCCAACAAGTATCTCAATTCTGACATGACAGGTGATAACTATAAGAATTTGTGCAAGCATATGAAGGTTATATTATGTTTACAAGGTCTTTGGGATCTTGTGAAATATGGATTAGAACCGCTTAAAGAAGACGCTTCAGAAGAAGATCATGCAGAATACAAAGAATCGAAGAAGAATTATAAAGCTCTCTTTATAATTCATCAATGTTTGAGCCCAGACAATTTCGAAAAGGTTAGTGATGTAGAATATGTGAGTATAACTTCTTCATCAAGATGTTTTGCATGATTTCAAAATTGGGAAAAGCTAACATTTCAGTATATTGGACGATATCCCTATGTCTTGTGGCACTTCTTTGCATTAGAGGTCTTAGGAACCATCAAAAATCATTTTGAAATTGATCCAAGTCATGAAAAACAAATTTGCATAAATTTACATTACATGTGTCCATGCATAAGATTTTCAAGTCAACACATGCAACTCAGTTTTGAAGCCTCTAGCCTCTGGAAGGTTTAGGTTGACACATGCATTGCATAGATCGACACATACTGAAGCATTTCTGAAATTGCAAAAATTCTTATTTTATGTGTCGACACATACGAATTTCAGGTCGACGCATTTACTATTGTTTTAAAGCATGTAACCACTGACTTGTTTCGTTCGACGCATACCTTCTTTCAGGTCAACACATATAACTTAAACTTAACGTAAGTGTCGACACATACGATTAATATGTCAACAGATACTGATTGTCTTGATCAATTTTTCAAATCTTTTTAATTTTGAAAAAATCCCTTTTGTGCCATAAACTCCCAAAACTATAAATACATCATTAATGCATCATTACAATATGATGATGCCATAAATCAGTGTTGATGTAACACCCCTTTCCTAAACCCCAATAATCATGACATAAATAAGAGTAAAATATAATCCATACATACAAAGGGTGTCACATGTCGTTTCCGACACAATGGAAAACCAACAAAACAAATATTAACATGCACCTGGTCATAATCATAACATTTATTTAAAATCTCATGCTTCAACAAATTATACATATCATAGCGGAATATTTCTTTTCTCAGATAATATCAATGATTACATCTCATACTATAATCATTCAATCAACATAAGAATGAATCCATAACACCATCAAGTCATATGAATCCAAACATCGACACCAAGGCCACATCACATATTATCTCAACATACAAATCCAAAACAAATGAGAATACATAGTAATATCTCATAGAAAACATGAATTCAAATAATCCTCTTGTTACATGACTAGAGAAATGACTCACTACCTAGAGTAAGGATAAGCTAACTAATCTCTTCAACTAGTCTCGTGCGAAGCACCGCTATCCTCAGAACCTGCATGATGTCGCATAGAAAATCACATATAATAGAAGGGTGAGAATTCAAATCATTATCAAAATGTATATAATTAGAAGCAATGTAGAAACAACCATCAAGTTAACAAGTTTTCCCACTTCATGTGATATTCCATATAACATAAGAATCATGAAGTAGTAATTAAAGTACCATTAAACATCATATTCTAATTATAACACATTCTTAATTATCACATTTACATAAATGACATCAATATAACAATTCAAGAATCACCAACCAATTATCACATATTCTAGTCACATATACATTCTTCAATAATGCATAAAACCCAATGCAAAATGAAATGTGACTCAAATGCATGTGGTACCATTCCATGAACATCAAGTTCAATCACACTCCCAATTCATTCATCTTAGAATTAGAGCAACGCTTCAGATCCGGACAAGACCAAACTCACCATATTTGTGAACCCACAGTTTCACTGCCTATATTTCCAATCAAGGATCAAAGCCAACAAAAGCTCCATTCGGCGTTAAGCTTTCAAACCCTATTCGGCATTAGGTTTGGGACAACTCAATAATTCTCGCCGAATTATCAAACATTTCCTCTTGACATTAATGAATGCATGTACATGTGCAATCTCAACAATACGCAAATTAAAATTCATCACCACATTTTAATCATACAAGCATATTCCACATAATTCAATTCATTTGAATTATCTCCACTTCTTGCACAACATACATATAATCATGGTATCTTCACCATCAATACAACATCTAAAGCATTCATCATCATAATTTACGCCTAAATTCAATTCATAACAACCATCCCAACACAATACGCATAAGCAAAATCAAGTATTATGTGTTTACTAAGTTTCAATCCAAAAACACATTCAATTCCAATCAATTTGATTAATCCCGTACATGAAAATACTTCATAAAATATAAGCATATAAGATTTCATGTCAAATGATCATAAAAACAACATTTTTAGCTCCAGACCGGGCTAAGCCCGGTTTCCTGAACTATAAACCCCAAATTCTAGAGACTTTCGCGCTAAGCGGGCTTCTCGTCGCGCTAAGCGTGATCTGAGAAATTTTGAATTTTCTGCTATGAACCTCATTCTCATTCCCCCAAATTCTCCATACAAAACTCATTCCAATCAGTCAATTAATATCACTAAAGGGTATCCTAACATGTTTCTAATCATGGGTCATCATTCCTAAGTGAAAAATCTATTTCCTCTCCAAACCCTAACATTCAAAGATTCCTAGAAATTGAAATAAAAAACCTAACATGTTACAAATTACTACCTAATCACATACAAGATAATAATAATAAGGATTCTCCCCCTTACCTCTTGTAGATTCTTCCTTTAGGGTTTCCTCTTCCTCTCTTCTCTTTTCCTCTTCTATTATCTTCTTCTCTTCTTCTATTCTCTTCTTTTCTCCAAATGATAACTCTAACTTATGTTTCTCATAACCCTTACAAACCAGAATTCTCTTGTTGGGCTTAACTTTCTATTCACAACAATTCTAATAATTAGGCCCATTACTAATTAAATACTATTCTTACCCATCAAATCCAATTATTCGCACATCACACATAGTCAAATAATTCAAAATTCATTAATTCACACTATTTTTAATTAATTACCATATAATGTAATAATTAATAAATAGTAATAAATAACTATTAAAATTTGGGATGTTACAACTCTCCCCCACTTAAAAGATTTTCGTCCTTGAAAATTACCTCAAACAAATAACTTAGGATATGAATCCCTCATCTGACTCTCAAGCTCCCAAGTCACATTACCATCAGCAGGACCTCCCCAAACCACTTTCACCAAGGAGATTTCCTTACCTCGGAGTTGCATAACTCTTTTATCCTCAATATGCATAGGTGATGTCTCAACCGTCAAATTATCTCTGACTTGCGCATCATCTAATGGAACAACATGAGACATGTCTTCCATATATTTCCTCAATTGAGATACATGGAACACATCATTGAGATTAGCAAGTACAAGTGGAAAATGTATCTAATAAGCCACTTCACCTACTTTCTCGACAATCTAATAAGGACCAATAAAACGCAGAGTCAACTTACGTGACTTCAAAGCTCTACCAACACCAGTCACAAGAGTAACTCTCAAAAACACATGATCTCCTTTCTCAAAACTAATATTCTTTCTTCTCTTATCATGATAACTCTTCTGATGACTCTGGGCAATCTTCATCTTTTCTTGAATCATCTTAATCTTATCTGTAGTCTGTTGAACTATCTTAGGTCCAACCACAACACTCTCTCCAAATTCATACCAACACAAAGGCGTTATACACCTTATCCCATACAAAACCTCAAACGGTTTCATTTCAATACTCGAATGGAAACTATTGTTATAGGTAAACTCAATCAAAGGAAAATAATTATCTCAAACACCTCCTTGCTCTAAGACACAAGCTCTCAAAATATTTTCAAGCGATTAAATCGTCCTTTCAGTTTGACCATCAGTTTGCGGATGATAGGTTGAACTTAAACACAACTTCGTATCCAAAGCATCTTGCAAACCTTCCCAAAAATGCGAAGTAAACCTCGGATCTCTATCCGAAACAATACTTGACGGAACACCATGCAAACTTACAAATTTCTCAATATACAACTTAGCAAACTTCTCCATAGTATAATCCATCAAAATCGGAATATAGTGAGAAGACTTTGTCAATCTACCACAATAACCCAAACAACATCGTGACTACTCAAAAAACCAGAAACAAAATCTATTGAAATGTTATCCCACTTCCACTCAAGAATGGATAACGGCTGCAATAAACTAGACGGTTTATGATGTCCATTCTTACACTTCTGACATATTAAACAATAATACACAAACTCTGCAATATCCTTCTTCAAACCTGACTACCAAAATAATTTCTTCAAATCCTGGTACATCTTAGTAGCACTAGGATGAATACTCATACCACTACGATGTCCTTCATCAAGAATTCTCTTCTTCAAATCTCCAATATCAGGAATGCAAACTTTATCTCGACACTTCATGATACCATTCTCATCAATCAGAAAATCACCACCTCTACCTTGATTGATCAATGTCAACTTATCCACCAAAACCAAATTAGATTTCTGACATTCTATAATCTCATCCAAAATACCACTAGTAAGCTTAAACATACCAAGCTTAACACACAAGGACGTCGCTTCATAAACCAAACTCAAATCTCGAAATTGCTCAAGCAAATCCAACTCTCGCACCATCAACATCGACATATGCAAAGACTCATACTCAAAGCATCATCTACAACATTTGCTTTACCCGGATGATAATTCAAACCAAAATCATAATCATTTAGGAATTCTAACCATCTTCTTTGCTTCATATTCAACTCATTCTGATCAAAAAGATACTTCAAGATATTATGATCACTAAACACCTCAAATCTCGATCGAAACAAACAATGCCTCGAAATCTTCAAAACAAACACAACGGCAGCCAACTCTAAATCATGTGTCAGATAATTCCTCTCATGAACTTTAAGTTGCCTCGAAGTATAAGCTACCACTTTCCCATTTTGCATCAACACACCTCCTAAACCCATCAAAGAAGCATCACCATACACCACAAATGGTTCTTCCGGATTAGGCAAAATCAAAATAGGAGCGGTTGTCAACCTTCTCTTAAGCTCTTGAAAATTAGCTTCGCACTGCAAAGTCCAAACAAAAGCTTGACCCTTCCTTGTCAACCGCGTCAAAGGTAACGCCAAATTAGAAAAACCTTCAATGAACGATAATAACTAGCCAAACAAAGAAAACTTCTAATCTCAGAAACAGATTTCGGACCCTCCCATTGAGATACAACCCCAACCTTCAAAGGATCCACAAAAATACCACCACTCGAAATCACGTGCCCAAGAAAACTCGCTTATTTCAACCAAAACTCACACTTAGAAAGCTTAGCATATAACTTATTCTCTTTTAGCACAAATAACACAATCCTCAAATGCTCAACATGATCTTCTTCGCTCTTATAATAAATTAGAATATCATCAATGAACACAACAACAAATTGATCCAGATACTCATGAAAAATCCTATTCATATATTCCATAAATACACCATGAGCATTAGTTACACCGAACGACATTACAAAATACTCATAGTGATCATACCTCGTCCTAAAAGCAATCTTCTGAATATCTTCATCCTTCACACGAATATGATGATAACCAGACCTCAAATCAATCTTACTAAAAACACAAGCACCAACCAACTGATCCATCAAATAATGAATCCTCAGAAGTGGATACTTGTTCTTAATAGTCACCTTGTTCAGTTGTCTATAATCAACACACAACCTCATAGAACCTTCCTTCTTCTTAACCAACAAAATAGGTGCACCCCACGGCAACACACTCGAACGAGTAAATATCTTCTCAAGCAATTCTCCAAGTTGACTCTTCAACTGTTTCAACTCAGAAGAAGACATTTGATACAGAGCCATCGAAACATGACTAGTTCCAGGAACTAAATCAATCGAAAACTCTACCTCACGCTCTGGAAGAAAATCACTTACATCTTCAAGAAATACTTCAGGAAAATCACAAACAATAGGACTTTCACCCATAGTTCGCTATTCACCAAAATCCAATGTTGCCAACAAAGCAAACAATATTGCACCATCCTTCAAAGATTCGTCCACTTGCTTAGCATACAAAAATAAATCCTTCTCGACACCAGAATCAAGGAAAATTACCGACTTGTCAAAACAGTTGATAAAAACATGATTGTATTCCAACCAGTTCATATAAAGAATCACACCCATTTGATCCAATGGAAGATAAACTAAACCCATCCAAAAATCTCTACCAAAAATACTCAACGAACAATTCAAACATGCAACAGAAGTATACATAGAACTTATGGCATGAGTATCAATAATCATATTTCCATGCGTATCAGAGAATTCAAGATTCAACCACTTAACACAATCCGAAGAAATAAAAGAATGTGTTGCACCAGTATCAATGATAGCAATCAAAGGTGTACCGTTAATAAAGCGCTACCTCAGATAAGTCTATCCTCTGCAGCAGTTTTAGCACTAGACAATGAAAACACTTTTCCCTTAGATTGATCCTTCTTTGGCTTGTCGCCCTTAGTACTAATGTGCCCTTGTTCACCACAGTTGTAACAAGTCACATTTGCACCAACTCTGCACTCAGGAGATTTGTGACCCATCTTGCCACACTTGAAACACTTCACAACATCATTTTTGAACTCAAAACCACAATGTCCCACGACACCACACTTGAAGCACTTTATTGAAGTAGAAGATCCTCCCACACTTGGGTTCTTGCCACCACCAGCTTTATGCTTCCTCTTATCATCATACGACTTCCCACGAAATTGACTTTTTCCTTTCCTATCATGCACCCCTTATAGTAATAATCACTCTCCCTACTATATTCATCATAGATCCTACTCTTGTTAACTCAGAAAAACGAGCAATCTACTGATAACCAATAGCCTTCTTAATATCAAGTCTCAATCTATTCACAAACTTCAAACACTTAGATCTTTCAGCATTAAGAGTATTGTAGTGAGGACAATACTTAATCAATTCCTGAAATCTTGCAGCATACTCAGCTACGGTTCCATTACTCTGGAAAATAGTTCTCCAAGAATGCATCACGGAAAAGAGCCCAAGTGATCTCAATGCCTTCCTCTTGAAACCTTTGAACATTGTTGCCCCACCAATCTTCGACTTCCTTTTCCAACATATGTGTACCAAACTGCACTTTCTCCGCATCAGTACAATTCAAAACTCGGAAAATCTTCTCAATTTCCTTCAGCCATGCTTACGCTTTGTCAAGTTCATGCTCACTGTAACACCCCATTACTACCCAACGAATTATATTAAAAAAACAGAGTTACAAAAATTCTCCAACAACAAATGAAGTGTCACACATTCAACGTAAAACAACAACAACAATCAGTCACCTGTAGTACAGATACATAGCACATAATTTCGGTAAAACAATAACAATTTGTTTAGTCTTCAAAATTAAATAAGTTTTATTTCTACGCAGCGGATTCATAACTTCAAACTTTTGAGAATAAAATATAGCATCTTTGTCAAACTTAAACAACTTTAAAAATAACCAAACTTCTCAATAAAACAACTCAAAACTTCAACAACAAAATACTAATCAATGATAAAACAACACATGCGTTAATCCCCCCGAGTGCTATGTATCAGAGCGACAACACCAACTCAAACTAACAGCGACTAGAACTTCATTCTTCATTACATGCACGTTACCCACGTAGAGGCA
Organism: Vicia sativa; assembly: GCA_021764765.1. Lineage (NCBI taxonomy): Eukaryota > Viridiplantae > Streptophyta > Magnoliopsida > Fabales > Fabaceae > Vicia > Vicia sativa. The sequence goes on along the minus strand of CM038794.1, from coordinate 47,895,692 downwards.
ACATCACAACAGAAGGGGTGAGATATCTAACAATCTAATAAATCGAATGATAAATAATATATATTAGAATTCAGATAATATAAATCACCGCTTCGTAAATTATTCACACAACAAACAATTCCACAATTTAGTCAACATACACAACGACTCAAAATGCAATAACTTATTCAAATACACATGCACGTGATACCAACAGTGTTTCACCCCCCATCTCCAAATTGCCAATTAATAGAGGCATCAACAAGGAATAAGCCTTCATCACAGGTTGCCATCAAGGCAAAGACATAAGCCTTCGTCGCAGTTTGTCAATCCAGGCCGTCGCAAAATATGCAAATGTATGTGGCTCAATGAATGCAACATCACATACAACAACAACAATTAACATCGCAAGGCATAAACATATATCACCATTGTACCAATAAATAGAGGTACTCATCGTCACTTCAACACTGGCCATAGGCCTACAACTTGATTTCAACATGTCAGCAACAACTTATTAACAACAATAATTAACAACAACTCAACAACAACAACAATGTAACATCAACTCAACAACAATGTAATCATAATCCAACACTGACTATAAGCCTGCAACATAATAATAATTCAACAAAATCATTCAACGTTGGTACAAGGCCTACAACATGGTACATCAATTCAACACAAAAAAACACAATCAATTCACCGTAACCCACAACTTTGTAATTTATCAACAAAATCAATACAAACAACGACAACAACAATTGCTATACAAATTAACCTTGACGGTTCTATCCAAAAACAATTTATTTACTACTACTATTCTCTGCTAAATTATCAGTGGTCCTACTTCCGACTAAAATCTTGCTAATTATTATCAACATCTAAATTTCCTACAATTACTACTTCCACGGTATACGATTAATTTGATATATTAATATCTATTAAAAGTTCGGGTCCACTGTTCCGGTTAAATGTTATTAAATTAATTCAACTAATCAACATTAATTTAATTGTATTATAATACTACTTATATATTTAATTAACTTCACCGTAATACTAAAATATTATACTAAAATATAATATTACTAACTATATCAAAAACATCAATCAACTAACAAAATGTATTACTACTTAAATTATATAATATTATCTATAGTACTTAATTAACTAATCACCAAATATCATACATTTATACATGATAAGCACAATTAAAACAATGTACCTTACATCACAACTTCACGTACCACTCGTCACCAATCAGCCATTTTGAATTATTATTCTAATGAATTTCACGCCCTACTACTCATAACCATTAATTAATTAATTAATTAATTATGTTGTGCAATTGATCGCGACTTTGTGTGTCTTAAAGAATTTAAACCACAAGTATACAGTCCTATCGCGTGTAGCTTTAAAAATTATAAAATTTCAAGGGACTAAATGTCGACCTATCGCTATCTTAGGTTACTACGTAAATCTAAGGCTAATAATGTAATTGATTTGGGATTAGAGAACCTAACAGGTTATAATCTAGTTTAAATTCAAGGGGAGATATCGATATGTAATGGTCGGACTCCAGGGATTTAGCAATTCATTGACACAATCGAATTATTAAAATAGCTTTCAATAGAAAATATTTGTTTGAAAACCCTCTTCTCACACTCTCGTGTTTATTGACTCAGATCCTATAATTAAACCTAAGTGAGCGCTCTCCCTGTATTATTTAAAGTTTAAAAATAGTTTTTGGAAACAAATAAGATCTAACTAACTTAAAAGCGCTCTCGCTGTATTTTAAGTTAATGCTCAATTACCACTGTCTAGTTATTATCTAAAACTCTCGTTTTATTGATCCTAACTTCTATCTGTATTTTACTCTCGTAATAAAACAATTGGTTATTAAATTGGTAATTGAAATCAGAAAATTGTTCATTTAAAAAGAATTGCTCAACTGACATTGCTAAACCCTGTCGACTATATGACCTTACATACCGATAAATAATTTAGCCTAGCATATTATAAAATTCAATAATAGCGCAACGATAATAAATAATATCAGACAAAATAAACCCAAGCATTGCATACAATTTTGACAATAATAAATTAAAGCTTTAAAAATAAATCTGAAAACGAAATTGCAAATAAATCCTTAATCGTCAAGTGTCTCCCACAGGTCGGTGAGATCTACCTTCAATTTCTTCGAAAATAAATTTAAGAAAGGAAATAAAAGCTCGGTTCTAACGTAAGGTTAGAATCACCAAAAGTTCACAGTAATTTTCGATGTGGAAACTGTTATGAGAAAATAGAATTGAACTGGGAAAAGTAAATGAAACTGAAATAAAATTGATTGAAAAAGGAAAATAAAACTGAAATAAAATTCACTGGAAAATTTAACAGAGTAACAACAAGGATAAAGGAAAAAGAAAGCGTGCAGGATCTGAGAATCTCGTGCCTATTTATAGAAGTGGAGTGTGGCTTGAAAATAGGAGAAGCGAGATTTTCTCCGTGCGTATTTCCCTCCGTAGCAATCGTCACACCTTGTAACAACCGTTACAAGCTTGCGTGCGAGGGAATTTCGTGGAAACCGTTAGGGCTCGCGTGGAGGAGGGTGTGACGACCGTTACACCTGCTGGGCCTGGCTGGAAAGCGCTTCTTGGGCTAGGCCTTCATGCTTCTTATTTTGTCTTTTTTTGAACGCCCTTACTTCTCATACACCCCCATTTTTCTATACACCACACGCTTGCATACTTTGCTCTTTTTCATGGATTTTAAGCTCGATTCGCTCCACTTTTCGCGACTTTCTTTGTACATGCCTTGTAAACATCAAATTACTAAAAACATAGAAAATATCGTCATAATACAAATAAAGATTAATTTAATTAATTAAAATTCGGATAATATTCATGTAAATTCATCCAAATATTCGATACATTTTCGGGTTATCAAACTCCTCTACACTTGAACGTTTGCTTGACCTCAAGCAAATAATAGAGTAAAAATCGTTTAACGCAAGGTTTTCGACACAATCGCACGATACGACTTGAATTGTATGTGGTTGAGGGGCGTTACATTAGAAAGATGGAACTAGGCTCCGACACTAATGATACATAAATGACACAAAACCATAGAACATGGTCAAAATCCTTCACCCTATGCAAACCAGTCTGAATCATGCTATCATAGCTCAACCTAATTCTTTTCGTTTGAGATGAACCGCTTTCATTCTAGTGCAATCACATTAAGCCCTTTATCTTTTACACGCACATAGTAGAGTAGCTGGTTAGTGATTCTGGTCATTTATGCTCAGGGGATCGAACCTTAGTTCGCCCTACCAAGTTCAGCACCAGATACCATTGAACAGGCTTACAACCGGTTGTTACATTAGTTTTTGTAGGTTCCGCAACTATTGAATTAAATGACCTGGTGAGGGTCACCTAACTTAATTAGCGCATTCCCTATTATATCTTTGATGCTTAATGTTTTTTTATTAGGACCAGTCACTTATATTCATCGGCTCCCTACGTAGTTTGTGGATAAGACGGTGCTGACTGCTAGTATAAACTACTCGGGGTTGATCTAAAACTAAAACTTTAGGTTTCGGTATCATAAGTACACAAACTGATCTTGCATAATCTGGAAGATTTAGGTGTCAAGGCGGTATTATTTTTGTCTAATCTTTTTCAAAAATTCTAACGTAGCCTAAATATGAGCAACCTATATACTTTTCAAATGTACCAAGCTAATGCGTTGAATAAAATTTTAAAACTTTTGTTATGGTTCAAGAAAAGTATGGAAGTACGAATAACTTACGGAAATGATTGCTCGATTGAAATCAATCTGACAATAAATTTTTTTTATTGAATAGAAAGGGGAAAACGGATATTCAAATCTGACTTACTAGGAAATTGAAAACAAAGGTTTCCTCCCCTAAACTTAAACTGAGCATTGTCCCCAATGTGAAAAATAAAGTGAGAAAAGAAAACTAATAGGAAACTTAAGGAAATAAAAATACAAGGAAAACAAGAAAACACAAATCACTCCTCATTGTTGTCTCTGACGTTTCTGCTGCTGGATGCTTCACCTCGTGTCCTTAGCACTGCGTGTCCTCACTCCACCTCTTCTGGGTCTAGGAGGTTCCTCACCAGTGTTGTAAACATAAGCCCACAGGCCCTCAACACAGAATGATAAGTAGGTCATTTCATCAGTCAGATCAGAAATGTCGTGATGGTTCCAGTAGCCGTTGATGCGTTGATCGCACTGCTGCTCTTGCATCATCTGCATCATTCTTGTTGACGCTGATCTTGAAGTAAAAGCGATGCATAGATTGCTTCAATGGTGGTTGTTTGAGGATCATTTCCTGCTTTTTCTTCTTGTGGTGAAACATCTGGTTGAGGCGGTTGTTGATTCACTTCTGGTATTGCATAGAACACGGTGGAAATAGCGGATGCATGGGTTATGGATGTGAGTGGATAAAAGCTCAGACCAATAATTAACATGACTACTAGTTAAACGATCCCAAATTTCAAACGATCTTGCGGTCCAATCTTCATCAGGAGGAATTCTATATTCCACACCTTCACCTGGTTAAAGTGGAGTATCTGACTCAAAGTCTCTTGGTTCATGGTGTACTCCGTGTTAAATAGTCTGAAAGTTGTTGTGCCGATTAGATACTGACCGACTTCTGGAGTAAGTGGTGTTTGGTAGGAAAAAGAACTCAAGAAATCCAATGTGAGGAATTCATAAGTTGGAAGATTCATAGTGGAAATATGGTGTAGACCAGATTCGTGGAGCAAAAATTTCACACTTTCAAGGAATCCCAAGTCACGTAAACAATCTGCTTCGATATACTTTGTTGGAAGTATACCTCTCTGATGAAACCTCTGGTAAAGTTACTTTTGTCGGTGTCCCGCGGCTCCATATTTGAATACCATATCAGTGAGGTCTGGCTCCTCTCTTTCTTCCTGAGCTCTTCTGGCCATTTGGGAAAGGTGTTGGAAATGATATTATTTAAAAAGGTAGAAGAGTTGTTGAAGAAAGTTGGTGTAATGGTGAAATTCTCTTCAAGAGTTTATATAGAAGCAAGGTTTTAATGGTGAAGAGGAGATGAATGGAGGTATTGAATGGTATTTAGAGTGGTGTTTATTGGTGTGGAATGGAAATGTAACGGATGGGAAGTTTGAAATGGTTTGAAATGGTATGAATTGAAAATTGAATGAGGAAATAAAGGCTGACCGAGTTAATAACGTGTGTGTGGTTGGAGAAAATAAAGGTGTAACGTTCGTTACACTTGGTTTCAAGTTGAATGCCACACATGCCTCCTTTGTAACGGTCGTTACAAGGTCTTGATTCCCAAGAGAATCTCGTGCCTGCAACGGTCGATGTGTCAGCCATGCATAAGATTCTTTTCTTGTTGACTGTGGCATGGCATGGCATGGAATAATAAATTTTTCATGCAAGGAGACAATGAAGTGACAATTAGATGTATCATACAAATTTTAATTATATTACTTGGTCTACTAGATTAACATGCATGCATTTTTTTAATTTTAGGTGAACACAATAACACAATGACATCATAATATTTAATAGCAGAGCACAATGAAGAATACGTACTGATAACACAAATAAATGAAAAATAAATACTGATATTAAAAATACTGAAACAAATAAAAAATTCCGAAAAATAAATAACCAAAATAAATAACAGAAATTCAAACTAGGAAATAAAAAATGATGCTAATGAAAAACTAGAAATCCTAAATAAACACTCCTCCCCTACACCTAGAGAAAACAGTGCCCTCAATGTTTTAAAAACATAAATCAACCACCTCTAGAATTAAACTGTTGAAAAAGGTGATCTAGATTCGCTGTAACTAGATCCATGAAACCATAAAAATCTCCGCGGAGGGTGGTAATATCTGAACGAATAGCAGCAATCTCCGTCGTGAGAGCATCAATGGCAGCAGCGTAATCTGTTTGAGGAACATGGACAACAGCGACAGCAGAAGCTATGGGTGGATCCCAAGCTGGATGGAAGTGAAGTAAAGCTGGTGTCACCCGATTAATCTCTATCATCTTGATCATCTCTATCATCTCTGGGTCGGACTCGTCCAATCCTATTGGAGGGTCATAATAGTGGGGCGGTGTCAAAGGATCAGACTCTTCTTCTTCCATGTCATTCTCAGCTACTCTTTCCAGGTTATAAATCCAATTCTTCGTGTCATGCACACTGGATCACACAATGTCATGAAGCGTGAAGTGGTAGATCGGCTCATGATAAATCAGAAACTAAAACTGATTTGACTCTAAATATCTGATCATCCCAACAATAAAACAAAGAGACAGGTCGAGTGGGATAAAGTCACATGAAGGGGTCAGACAGGACAATGGCCCTCTCAGAAATAAGGCATTAGCGATCATAGTCACTAAGCCACCAACACATATGGGGCCATGAGGAGCCTGGGCTATACTCAAGAGACGAGCAAGCATAAATGATGCACCAACTACCAGTCTGGACTGAAACACACAAAACATAATAAACAACTCTTCCTTAGACACTGAGGTATCATTCTAAGGTTTTCCAAATAGGGTAAACGCCAGAATAATGTGGAAATACCTAATGGCAGGATTATGAATCTCTGATGAGTGTCTAGGAATAGAGATCTCCTGTCGCATATCAGATATCTCTCCCCAAAAATAGTCAAGCTCACTGTCCATAAACTCGTCATTAGGAATCTCAATGACAACATCAGCACTAACTAGGAAATCCAAAAGAGCAGCAAGTTCACAGATGGTGAACCTGTGAGTAAAACCAAATAATCTGAATGAAACCAACCTTATGACCAATCCTAAACCAATATCAGGGTTGTAGTGCAAGGAACTGAGGAACTCCAGCGCAAGGTTGCGGTAGGTAGGCTGCTAATGATAAATAAAGTAGTCCCAACCAATCTGATTAAATATGAAGTGGACACTCTCCCTGATGCCCAATGCGGAAAGTGTGGGGTTGTGCACAAAAATGGTGGGGTACATCGCTCTCTGAACAAGCATCTTATAACGTCTCGGCTGAGCATCACTCACGAAGGTTACATGCATAGTATCAGAAAAATCCATAGGTAAAATCAGTGAAGAAGAAAAATTGTGAATTCTGTAAGTAATCAAAATAGTTTTAAATCAACATCGGCCTAATACCTAAAAATAGAAAAGAACAAAATTTTACAAGAAAAACATTTAATGAAAATAAATTAAAAACTTTTAATAAAGAGAATTTTTAAGAAAAATAGTGGGTTGCCTCCCACAAAGCGCTTTGTTTAACGTCAGAAGCTTGACCTATTTTGAAAATCGAAAAACTATTTTGGTGACTCAGCCGACAACTGTATAAGTCTCAGGCTAGCTGAGTAGTCTCTATTTTCGATACAATGATAGTGCTTCAAACGCTACCCGTTCACAATAAACGGGTCACTGGATTTTCCTTTAATTTCAACAGCGCCACTTGGGAGTACTTTAATAACTTCAAAAGGTCCTGACCATCTAGAACGAAGTTTTCCTAGAAATAGTTTAAGTCTGGAGTTAAATAGATGTACTACATCACCCTCATTGAATTCTTTCCTAGAGATGCGTCTGTCGTGCCATTTCTTAGTTCATTCCTTGTAGATTTTGGCATTCTCGTATGAATCTAGCATAAGCTCTTCCAAGTCATAAATGTCTAGAATTCTCTTTTATCCAGCAACTTTATAACTCAGATTCAGGATTTTTATGGCCCAATAGGCTTTATGTTCGAGTTTTACTGGTAGATGGCATGATTTACCATAGATTAGTTTGAAAGGTGTAGTTCCGATGGGTGTCTTGCGCTGTTCTATATGCCCACAATGCTTCATGTAGTTTAGACGACTAATCTTTCCAAGATATAGCAACAATTTTCTCAAGTATTTGCTTAATCTCTCTATTAGAGATTTCCACTCGCTCGCTTGTTTGTGGGTGGTAAAGTGTTGCTACGTGGTGTCAGACTCCATACTTTGTCAAGAGTCTATCAAAAATTCTGGAAATGAAATGAGAGCCACCATCACACTAAATCTCGGAAAAATTATGTTTTCAAATAGCCTAATCACTACTTGTAGGATACCTTTTTGAGGCATCTCATCGCGCCTAGACATGTTACCAGTGCGTTGACACCAGTCACATTTTAAGATTACAACATGGACATCCTTCCATATACTAGGCCAATAAAGGTCAGCTTGTAGAATTTTCACGCAGGTCTTTGAAGTGATAGCATGGCCACCATAAGGGGCTTCATGACAATGAGAAATTATGTTCTCTATTTCACTCTCTAGAATGCATTGGCGGAAGATACCATCGTGACCTCGCTTGAATAGTAAAGGCTCGTCCTAATAATAGTGTTTTAGATGATGGAAAAATTTCTTCTTTTGTTGATAAGTTAGATCGGGTGGAAGGACTCTCTCTGCCAGGTAATTGACATAGTCAGCATACCAGGGCAGTGATATCTGAGTAGATACTACTTCCACTTCTTCAGTTGTCTCGTTATTGTTGCAAACTTCAGGGCATTCTTTATTTGGGTTTTTGGATTCCATCAGGGATACCAGGCGTTCATATGGACAATCTTCATTGATAGGTATCTCTTCAGGTTTAAGATTTTCCATCATAGATAGATGGTTAGCTACCAGGTTTTTGGAACCTGGTTTATCTTTGATTTCCAAATCAAGTTCTTGTAAGAGTAAGATCCATCTTAATAATCTTGGTTTGACATCTTGCTTAGGTAATATGTATCTAATGGCTACGTGATCAGTGTAGATAATCATCTTTGCGGCTACTAGATAGGAACGAAATTCCTACTTGCAAAAACGACGACCAAAAGTTCCTTTTTTGTAGTGGCGTATCTGTGCAGAATCCAAATTCCTACTTGCATAGTATATTGCATGGAGCTTTTTGTCTCTTCTTTGTCCTTGGATTGCACCTACTACATAATCGCTTGCGCCACACATTATCTCGAATTGCAGATTCCAATCAGGTGTTTGAATGATAGGTGCAGATATGAGAGTTGTTTTTAACCTTTCAAATGCCTTTAGGCAGTCATCATTGAAGATGCATAATGTCGGTAGAAACCGGTGTGGCCTAAGAAACTTTGTATTTCTCTTACATTCTTTGGGGGTTGGAGGTTTTCTATTACTTCAATCTTAGCTTTATCTACTTTGATCCCCTTTTCAGACACTATGTGTCCAAGTATAATTCCTTGCTTTACCATAAAATGGCATTTCTCCCAGTTCAACACTAGGTTTACTTGTATGCATCTCTCCAATACCTTTTCCAGGTTTGACAAACATCCTTCAAAACTTTGCTCGCATATTGAGAAGTCGTCCATAAAGACTTCCATGATATCGTCTATAGAATCGGAAAAGATGGACATCATACATCTTTGGAACATTGCAGGCGCATTACATAGTCCGAACAACATTCTCTGATAAAAAAATGTACCATAAGGACACATAAATGTTGTCTTTTCTTGGTCATCAGGGTGGATAGGGATTTGAAAGAATGCTGGATAACCATCCAAATAAAAGTAGTAGAAATGCTTAGCCAATCGCTCAATCATTTGGTCAATGAAGGGTAGTGGGAAATGGCCTTTTTGAGTTGCTTTGTTTAGCTTCCTATTGTCAATACACATTCTGGATCCACTCACGACTCTTTCTGTTATATGTTATCCAGCTTTGTTCATCGTGACTATGATTCCTCCCTTCTTGGGTATGCAGTGGACCGAACAAACCCATTAACTATCAGAGATTGGATAAATGATTCCTGCATTTAGACGTTTGGTTACTTCATCCTTTACTACAATGCTCATGATCGGGTTATTCTTCTCTGATGTTCTCTAGAAGATTTGCAATCGTCTTCCAGCATGATGCGATGCATGTAAATGGAAGGACTTATTCCTTTTAGATCAGCAATGTTATATCCTAAAGCAAATGGATATTTTCTTAAAATATGAAATAGTTTTTCAGTCTCAATTTGTCCTAAGTCTGCGTTGACTATCACTGGTCTTTTAAGTTTAGGATCTAGGAATTCGTATCTTAGGGTTTTGGGTAAAACTTTACGTTCCAAATTGGGTTTCTTCGGACAAGGCATATGATTTGGTGTCAGTGCTAGACATTCACTTAAGTTGTCATCTCAATATTCGGAACACCAATTATCATCTTCAAAGATCAGGGGCATTGGTATCTTCATAGTTTCAAAATGAGGTTTTCCTCCTGACTCCATCTCTTTGACACATTCGTCTATGACGTCTAAAAGATAGTACATATCATTTATAGTCGGGGCTTGTAGGAACTGTGTCAGGATAAATTCGACTTTCGCTTCTCCAACTTCAATAGTTAACTTCCCTCTTTTAACATCTATAATAGCTCCAGCAATTGCTTAAAATGGTCTTCCCGATATTATAGGGGTAACACTGTCTTCTTTAATGTCCAGAATGATGAAATCTGTATGGATATAGAATTGACCTATGCGTACTGGAAAATTTTCAAGAATTCCTACGGGGTATTTGACTAAAGGATCCGCAAGTTGTACTGACATCATAGTTGATCTTAATTCTCCCATACCTAGCTTTTTGGTTATGGATAAGGGCATAACACTGATGCTAGCGCCTAAGTCGCATAGAGCTTTGTCTATAACATACTTACCTATATTACAGGGTATAGAGAAGCTTCTGGGATCCTTCAGCTTTTAAGGCATTTTGTTCTGAATGATTGCGCTACACTCGGCAGTGAGTGTAATTGTCTCGTTATCCTCTATCTTTTTCTTGTATGACAAGATTTCTTTGAGAAACTTAGCGTAGGCGGGCATCTGAGTGATAGCTTCTGTGAATGGTATTGTGATATTTATTTGTTTCTGATTGAGTGAGCCGTTGAGGATAAATGATTGCTGGTTTATAAGGTGGCGAAGGTGCATAGGGTTTTTCTTTTTCCACTGTCTCTCCATCACCTACCTTCTCCTTCTCTTTTGGTTCACTTTCCTTCTCATTTGTTTTTCCAAAGCTTTGGGACATGGATAGATTCTTAAGGCTGGGATCAGTTGGTCTGTCGTATTTAGTCCCACTTCACAATATAATAGCATAAGCATGTCCTTTCAGATTCGGTTGAGGTTGACCTGGAAACATACCAGCAGGTGCAATAGTAGGTGCTTATTGTTGGGCCACTTGTGAAATCTGGGTTTCTAACATTTTGTTATGGGTGCCTAGAGCATCTACTTTGTTCACTAACTGCTTTGCTCTATAGTGTGAATATTTTGGTTTAGGAAATCCTTGTTAGTTTGAGCTTGGGTAGCTATAAAATTCTCCATCATTAGTTTGAGGTTAGACTTTCTAGGAATATTAGGAGCGGTATCCGGTGCTTTTTGATTTTCATGTGGTATAACTGGTGCTTGGCCAGGCGCAAACAACGCATTAGGGTTCTTATATGAGAAATTGGGATGATTCTTCCATCCTGGGTTGTATGTGTTCGAGCAAGGGTTTCCTTGAGCATAATGCACTTGGTAGGTGGGATTTCCTACTAAGAGTTGACATTGAATAGGCGTGTCGGTACTCATATCGCGTAATTTAGAGTTATGGCAGCCACGATGGCTGGAGATCTTGTGGTTAAGCTTTCTATATTCTCGACGAGTACGTCTACCTTAGCATGGACGCTGTCAAGACTGCTGATCTCGTATCTACCGCATTGCTTTGGTGCTTTCTCTCTAGGAGCTTTGTCTACTTGACCTCTTTCACTCCCCCACTGATAGTGGTTTTGAGCCATACTTTCGATATATGCATAGGCTGCAGCATAGGGTTTATCCATAAGTGCGCCACCTATGGCGACGTCTATTGCTAATCTCGTGTTATACGGGAGACCATTGTAAAAGGTATGGATAATTAACCATTCTTCTAGTACATGATGTGGACAGAGCCTCAAAACGTCTTTGTATCTTTCCTACGCGTCGAAAGGAGACTCGTTGTCTTTTTGTCGAAAACCGCATATTTGGGATCTTAGCGTAATTGTCTTACTGGGTGGGAAATATCGCACAAGAAAGAATTTCTTCAACTCGTTCCAAGAGGTAACTGAGTTAGCTGGTAGAGATTGGAGCCAAGCTCGGGCTCTATCTCTTAGTGAAAAAGGAAAAAGACGTAGTCTTATCGCCTCTTGACTGACCCCATTGGCTTTAACTGTATTTGCGTATTGTAGAAACATTGATAGATATAGATTAAGTTCATCCATTGAACCACCAGAGTATTGGTTATGTTGTACAATAGACAACAGAGAAGGTTTGAGTTCGAAGTTATTTGCCTCGATGGCAGGAGCAACAATGCTGTTATGCGGTTCTTCTTGCAAAGGAATGGCATGTGATTTGAGGGGACGTGGCTGATTACCAATATTTGGTTCTTCAACTGTTTCGACAGAAATAGAAGATTGAGAAAGGAATTGATTTGTACGAGATACTCGTACATGGCGTCTTTTAATAATAGAGCGCTCAGGTTCGGGAATTGGTAACACTAAGTCTTAGCCTCTAAAGCGAGTACTTGGCATACAATTGGGAATGATTCCTTAGTCTCTAAAGCGTAACTAAAAGAGTTATGATATCAACTTGTTAGTCCCTGGCAGCGGCAACAAAAACATAATCGCGACTTTATGTGTCTTAAAGTATCTAGACCGCAAGTATACAGTCCTACCGCGTGTAGCTTTAAAGATTATCGAATCCCAAGGGACTAAATGTCGACCTATCGCTTTCTTAGGTTACGACGTAAATATAAGGCTAATAAGGTAATTGATTTGGGGTTAGGGAACCTAACTGATTATAATCTAGTTTAAATTCATGGGGAGATATCGGTATGTAATGGTCGGACTTCAGAGATTTAGCAATTCATTAACACAATCGGATTATTAAAACAGCTTTCAGTAGAAAATATTTGTTTAAAAACCCTCTTATTACACTCTCGTGTTTATTGATTTAGATCCTATAATTAAACCTAAGTGAGCGCTCTCGCTGTATCATTTAAAGTTTAAAAATAGTTTTTGGAAACAAATAAGATCTAACTAACTTAAAAGTGCTCTTGTTGTATTTTAAGTTAAGGCTCAATTACCACTGTCTAGTTATTATCTCAAACTCTCTTTTTATTGATCCTAACTTCTATTTGTATTTTACTCTCGTAATAAAGCAATTGGTTATTAAAATTGGTAATTGAAACTAGAAAATTGTTCATTTAAAAAGAATTGCTCAATTGACATTGCTAAACCCCGTCGGCTATATGACCTTACATACCGATAAATAATATTATAAAATTGAATAATATCACAACGATAATAAATAACATCAGATAAAATAAACCCAAGCATTTCATACAATTTTGACAATAATAAATAAAATCTTTAAAAATAAACCTGAAACTACTGCAAAAATTATGTTTTCAAATAGCCTAATCACTACTTGTGCATCATTTCTTGGAGAGGCTACTGCCTCTATCCATTTAGATACATAATCTACTGCAACTAATATGTCATTGTTGCCAAAAGAAGATGGGAAAGGTCTCATAAAGTCAATTCCCCACACGTAAAGATTTCTACTTATAGGATACCTTTTTGAGGCATCTCACTGCGCCTAGATATGTTACCAGTGCGTTGACACCAGTCACATTTTATAATTACAGCATGGACATCTTTCCATATACTAGGCCAATAAAGGTCGGCTTGTAGAATTTTCTCATAGGTGTTTGAAGTGCTAGCATGGCCACCATAAGGGGGCTTCATGACAATGAGAAATTGTTTTCTCTATTTCACTCTCTGGAATGCATTGACGGAAGATACTGTCGTGACCTCGCTTGAATAGTAAAGGCTCATCCCAATAATAGTGTTTTAGATCATGGAAAAATTTCTTATTTTGTTGATAAGTTAGATCGGGTGGAAGGACTCTCACTACCAAGTAGTTGACATAGTCAACATAACAGGGGAGTGAGATCTGAGTTGATACTACTTCCACTTCTTCAATTGTCTCGTTATTGTTGCAAACGTCAGGGCATTCTTTATTTAGGTTTTTGGATTCCATCTGGGCTACCAGGCGTTCATTTGGAAAATCGTCATTGATAGGTATCTCTTCAGGTTTTAGATTTTCCTTCCTAGATAGATGGTAAGCTACCAAGTATTTTGAACTTGATTTATCTTTGATTTCCAAATCAAATTCTTGTAAGAGTAATATCCATCTTAATAATCTTGGTTTGACATCCTACTTACCTAATATGTATCTAATGGCTATGTGATAAGTGTAGATAATTATCTTTGCGCCTACTAGATAGGAACGAAATTTATCTAATGCAAAAACGACGACCAAAAGTTCCTTTTCTGTAGTGGCGTAATTTATCTGTGTAGAATCTAAAGTCCTACTTACATAGTATATTGCTTGGATATTTTTGTCTCTTATTTGTCCTAGGACAAAACCTACTGCATAATCGCTTGCGTCGCACATTATCTCAAACGGCAGATTCCAATCAGGTGATTGAATGATAGGTGCAGATATGAGAGTTGTTTTTAACCTTTCAAATGCCTATAAGCAGTCGTCATCGAAGATGAATTCAGATTCTTTTATTAAGAGGTTGGTGAGAGGTTTAGAAATCTTTGAGAAATCTTTTATGAAATGTTGGTAGAAACCGACGTGGCCTAAAAAACTTTGTATTTCTCTTACATTCTTTGGGGGTTAGAGGTTTTCTATTACTTCAATCTTAGCTTTTGTCTACTTTGATCCCCTTTTCAGACACTATGTGTCCAAGTACAATTCCTTGCTTTACCATAAAATGGCATTTCTCCCAATTCAACACTAGGTATACTTCTACGCATCTCTCCATTACCTTTTCCATGTTTGACAAACATCCTTCAAAAGTTTGCCCGCATACAGAGAAGTCGTCCATAAAGACTTCTATGATATTGTCTATAAAATCGGAAACGATGGACATCATACATCTTTGGAACGTTGCAGGCGCATTGCATAGTCCGAACAACATTCTCTGATAAGTAAACGTACCATAAGGACACATAAGTGTTGTCTTTTCTTGGTCATCAGGGTGGATAGGAATTTGAAAGAATCCTGGATAACCATCCAAATAACAGTAGTAGGAATACTTAGCCTATCGCTCAAGCATTTTGTCAATGAAGGGTAGAGGGAAATGTTATTTTAAAGTTGCTATGTTTAGCTTCCTATAATCAATACACATTCTAGATCCATTCACGACTCTTTCTGCTATATGTTCTCCAGCTTTGTTCATCGTGATTGTGATTCCTCCTTTCTTGGGTACGCAGTGGACAAGACTAACCCATTAACTTTCAGAGATTGGATAAATGATTCCTGCATTTAGAAGTTTGGTTACTTCATCCTTCATGATCGGGTCATTCTTCTCTATTGTTATCTAGAAGATTTGCAGTCGTCTTCTAGCATGATGCGATGCATGTAAATGGAAGGACTTATTCCTTTTAGATCAGCAATGTTATATCCTAAAGCAGATGGATATTTTCTTAAAACATGAAATAGTTTTTCAGTCTCAATTTGTCCTAAGTCTGCATTGACTATCACTGGTCTTTTATGTCCGGGATCTAGGAATTCGTATCTTAGGGTTTTGGGTAAAAATTTAAGTTCCAAATTGGGTTTCTTCGGACAAGGCATATGATTTGGTGTCAGTGCTAGACATTCACTTAAGCTGTCATCTCAATATTCGGGACACCAATTATCATCTTCAAAGATCAGGGGCATTGGTATCTTCATAGTTTCAGAATGAGGTTTTCCTCCTGACTCCATCTCTTTGACACATTCGTCTATGACTTCTAAAAGATAGTACGTATCATTTATAGTCGGGGCTTGTCGGAACTGTGTCAAGATAAATTCGACTTTCTCTTCTCCAACTTCAATAGTTAACTTCCCTTTTTTAACATCTATAATAGCTCCAGCAATTGCTTAAAACGGTCTTCCCGATATTATAGGGGTAACACTGTCTTCTTTAATGTCCAGAATGATGAAATCTGTATGGATATAGAATTGCCCTATGCGTACCATAAAATTTTCAAGAATTCCTACGGGGTATTTGACTGAAGGATCCGCAAGTTGTACTAATATCGTAGTTGGTATTAATTCTCCCATGTCCAGCTTTTTGGATATGGATAAGGGCATAACACTGATGCTAGCGCCTAAGTAGCATAGAGCTTTGTCTATAACATACATACCTATATTACAGGGTATAGAGAACTTCTGGGATGCTTCAGCTTCTAAGGCATTTTGTTCTGCATGATTACGCTACACACGGCAGTGAGTGTAACTGTCTCGTTATCCACTATCTTTTTCTTTTTAGACAAGATTTCTTTGAGAAACTTAGCGTAGGTGGGTATCTGAGTGATAACTTCTGTGAATGGTATTGTGATATTCAGTTGTTTCAGATTGAGTGAGCCTTTGAGGATAAAGCATTGGTGGTTTGTAAGGTGACGGAGGTACATAGGGTTTTTCTTTTTCCATTGTCTCTCCATCACCTACCTTCTCCTTCTCTTTTGGTTCGCTTTCCTTCTCAATTCTTTTTCCAGAGCATTGTGACATGGCTGGATTCTTATGTCTGGGATCAGTTGGTCTGTCGTATTTATTCCTACTTCATAATATAATAGCATAAGCATGCCCTTTCGAATTCGCTTGAGGTTGACCTAGAAATGTACCAGCAGGTGCAGCAGTAGGTGCTTGTTATTGGGCCACTTGTGAAATCTGGGTTTCTAACATTTTGTTATTGGTGGCTAGAGCATCTACTTTGTTTACTAACTGCTTGATTTGCTCTCTAGTGTGAATATTTTGGTGTAGGAAGTCCTTGTTAGTTTGAGCTTGGGTAGCTATAAAATTCTCCATCATTAGTTTGAGGTTAGACTTCCTAGGAATATTAGGAGCGGATGCAGGTGCTTTTTGATATCCAGGTGGTATAATAGTTGCTTGGCCAGGCGCATACAACGTATTAGGGTTCTTATATGAGAAATTGGGATGATTCTTCCATCCTGGGTTGTATGTGTTTGAGTAATGGTTTCCTTGAGCATAATGCACTTGGTCGGCGGGAGTTCCTGCTAAGAGTTGACATTCAATAACAGTGTGTCCAGGTACTCCGCATATCGCGCAGTTTGGAGTTATGGCAGCCACGATGGCTGGAGGTATTGTGGTTAAGCTTTCTATCTTCTCGGCAAGTGCGTCTACTGTAACACCCCAATATTTTCAATTATTAGATGATTTGGATTTTCATTATTTATTTAATTAGAAAGTGGATTATTGGAATTATTTAATTAAATAAAAAAGAATTGGGTTGTTGGTGTAAAAAATAGAAGGAGGGGGTGTGTATTGTAAAAGTCTCTACAACTTTATTTTATTGTTATTATAATAAAAAGGAATAATAAAAGGAAAAAGAGAATTGGGAACTTTTGGTGAAAAACTGATCGTACGTGAAAGAGAGAAGAGGCAGAAGGAAGAGATGAACCAAGAGTTCAAGGATTCAAGCAATTGACTAAGGTAAGGGGTGATTTCTCTTAGTTATTATGCCTTATAGATTTTGGGAATGATAGGATTGATTGAGTAGATTAGAAATACAAATTTAGGATTTTCTAGGTTTATGAGTTTAACCCCAAATCCATGAATTTTGATGTTTTGATGCAAATTAATGTTATAGGGTGATTGTATAATGTTATGGTGTGTTATGATTGCATTGAAACCAGGTATTGAAACCTTCTTTGGTGCGGTGGTATACTGGATTCGTAATGATACAAGTTGGATGGAATTGAGATAGTAAGAATGCTGTCAAATATAATTTCTACTACAGGTTGTAACACCCCGATTCTACCCCAAGTATTTATTTTATTTAATATCAGAGTTTCCAAAAATTATTCATTAATAATCAACATAATCGGAATGTCACAATTCAACGTAAACACAATATAAACATGTCATTCTCTCTTCAACAAATACATAACATTACTCGACAATTATCAATGTAAACGATTCATTAACCAAGCAGCAGAATTCAAATAGTCTTACGACGCAAAACATAGCATCTCATGATTATTCAACAACATCAGTTTCAACATATAAACAACAAAATAGAAACAAATGCACATTCCCCCCGAGTACTACGTATCAGAGAAAATGACACTAAACAAGAACCACACTGGTAACGACTACTCCCCCTGATCACCTGCACGTTACCAATATAAAGGCAACGGCGAAAACAAGTAAAGGGTGAGATATCAAACCATATAATTGAGATTATGATAAACAATATATAGTCCGAAATCATATAATATCACCATTTTTTGATCACACGACTAATCAACAATAACACACAACTATTCCATAACAACATACAACTATTCCACAATAACACACAATCATTCAGAACAACATAGTCCAATCCTCAAAACAACATCATCATTAAGTATTATAACATGTGACTCAACTAATGTACATGCATGTGGTACCAACGGAGTAAAACTCCCAACGTAATCCCTTGCCAGCAATTTCGAGGCATCAAGGCGTAAGCCTTTAATGTAAACAACATTGCCTCCAACGACTCAAAGTATTTTACCAACATAGGCCAACATAATATGAAATGTATGTATGTGATGAAGTTAAACAAAATACAACAACATCAACAATGTAATCCACAACGTAACCGTCAACTTTGACCATTAAGCCTCAACAACAACAATGTACAACAATAACGAATTCACAAACGGAAACTACCTCCAATTCATCCAAATTCTCACCTACAGTATTTAAAAACATTATTATAGGCCAAATCATGATTCCAGCTTTCCAACGGTCCAAACGACATCAAAATCAGAGTTACGGTCGCGAAGATACGAGCAAAACAGTTTTTCAGAATTATTTCTCTATTTCTGTTCAGTATGGATCAATGCAAAAACCTATGTATCGATGCATACACAACTGGTATCGACAAAAGCATCGTATGAGTCGACTCATACATTATTACATTTTATGTTTTCTGATTTTCAATCAGTATGAGTCGATGCATGCATCTACGTATCGATGCAAAACTGACTTGTATCGATGCAAAACTCGTATGAGTCGATACAAGCCTTCAAAATTTGCCTCATGAGTCGATGCAAGGCTGTTTGTATCAACGCAAGCTATTTTCAAGTCTCTGGTTTTTAAAATCATAGCAGCTTGTATCGATACATAATCCTATGAGTTGGCTCATTCTGCGCAAATTCACCCAAAAACTAGATTTTCCAACATTTTACAATTCAATTGATACGATTTTCAACCAGCGACAACAACACAACGTATAAAAATAATTTTTAATTTCTTTTCAATCAATCAACAGCAACACAACGTATAACAGCAAAATTGCACAATCTTTTCAATCAACAACAACAATATACACAGAATAACAACGATCATATATTTCAATTTGGGCTTTTCCATGGTTAACCACATCGACATGACACAACCTAGCGAATCATACATCCCAAAATACCTATTTCCCATCATATCCCCAATTATAGAGCAAGAACCCCACCCTTACCATGGATTCAAAGTTGCTCTAAGAATTCTTGATCGTTCCAACTTTTCTCTCTTCTCCGCAATCTCTACGTATCGTTCGTTCCTTTTTTCCCAAAACCCTTGTTTTCTTCCTTTTTCTCTAATGATAGCCAAATTAATCTAATTTCTATTTATTTTTAATTAAATAATAATCCTTATAATTAGTCTTGGGCTTAAACTTTGTACCCCCAACAATGCTACCACTATCACCACAACTTAAGCCCACAAACACTAACCTTATAGCTATAACATCGTTTCTAGTATTATTCTACGACCAACCAACTTAATTCTCCGCAAAAACAATATCAACCAAATATTCACAAATAAATTGCTAAATATTTAATTAAAGAAAATAAAAATATTCGGGCGTTCCGATATCTGATACGGACCAATAAAGCGAGGAGTGAGCTTCTTAGACTTCAGATCTCGTCCAACACCAGTCACAAGCGTGAATCTCAAAAACACATGCTCGCAAGCTTGAAATTCTAAATATTTTCTTCTCTTATCATGGTAACTTTTCTGCCTACTTTGGGAAGTCTTCATCTTCTCCCGAATAAACTTCACTTTCTCTATAGTTTCTCTAAAATTTTCTATTCCAACTACCACACTCTCACCAGATTCATGCTAACATAACGGAGTCCTACACCTCCGTCCATACAATGCCTCAAACGGTGCCATCCCAATACTAGAATGGTAACTGTTATTATAGCAAGTCAAACAAGCATACATAAGCTGTGCCACACCATGTTTCATGTCAGGCCACCAAAACAAACCCTTCAAATCTTGGTACATTTTAGTATCTCCTAGATGAATACTCAACTTGCTTCGATGAATCTCTTCAAGGATTACTTTCTTAATCGATTCATCATCATGAATACAAATACGATCTCAGAATCTCAACACACCTTGCGCATCCAACTTGAAATCATCATTCTCAATTCGATCAGTTCCTACCATCAAATCCACCAATTTCACATATCGCTTCTGAGCCTCTTTCATATTGTCTAGAAAATCATTGTTAATCTTTAACATTCCTAACATAACACAATGCGGTGTCATTTCACAAACCAAACTCAAATCTCGGAATTGCTCAATCAACTCCAACTCCTTAACCATCATGGCCGACATATGCAAAGTCTTTCGGCTCAAAGCATCGGCTACAACATTAGCTTTTCTGGGATGATAATTCAAACCGAAATCACAAATGTTACGGATAGCAAGAGTCGCCACCGACTTTTATTTTATCCAATTAAGGGAAGGTGAAATGAACAGGAAAAGACCTTTGTTAGATTCTGAGTAAGGGAGAAGGTTATGAAAAGGGAAGGTATTAGAACCCTTTCCATCCATAGTTATCTACGGGCTCTTAGTTGCTTTAGCTCATCTTAAAATTTGCTTTTTGTGTGTGTGTTTGAAAATATTTTGAAAAGGCATTTCGCTTTGACTTCGTAAAGATTCACGCTGGAATGTATACGAAGTGTTCGGAAATGTTTTGTCTTGGAAAAGTGTTTTAACTTTGTAAAAGTGTGAGGTGTGAAAAGATGTTTTGATGGAGCAAGCAACTAAAAGTCTTATTACCTACTCAGAACGGTCGTTTCCGTGTTGTTTTACTTTCCTTTAGAATAGTGCTATCCATACCATTAGTTGGTAGATAACCCTATTTGTTGGATGTAAAGGGACATTCGAAAGGACATCAGATGGTCATAGAAGGCAACTCGTAGGAGTATCCTAGCACATTCGAGGGGACGATCATCACTTTTCGTAGGCAACAATCGAGGGACTAGATCATGTATTCGTAGGCAACATCGAGGGTCATCGAGGGACTATGATCTTTGTATCGAAGGGACTATGATGATATGTTTGTAGGCAACGATGCTAGGATACCTCTACTTTCGAGGGACTTGACCATTTGTAAGGCAACGAGAGAGAATACTCTAGGGGGTGCACGTGTGAAGAGAGTGTGTTGAATTCAGATAATTTATCTTGAAATTAGAAGTGATCTACGTTCATTTTTATCTTGCCATACACGCCTAGTTACTAGAAGTTTATAGGTGCGGAAAGTAAATTGCGGAAATGTAAAGTGCGGAAAGTAAATCCTACGCTATTACATGGCTTTGGGGCAGATACATAATAAGAGTGCGGAAAGTAAAGGTGTAAATGTAAATGTGCGGAAAGTAAATCCTACGCTATTACATAATAAAAATTTGCAACCTATACATCTTTTCTAGAATTTGTAAATGCGAGATAATCATAAATAATCAGAATATAGTTAGTAAAATGTTTTGGAAATTAGTAGGAAGATGTTTTTAGGTTAGTAATCCTAATTAAAAGAAAGAAAGTATTTTTGTAGTTTTTTATGATTGATTTTAATGAGGAAGAAACCTAATTCTAATTAATTAAGGTTTAATTAAAATAATTGAAAATGTGAAGAAAAATAAAATGTTTTTGTGTCAAAAAATAAATAAAGGTTTTATTAACCTAAATCTAAGATTAAACATTTTTAGAGTTTTAAAAAATAGTTTAAAAAATTAATTGAAAAGAAAATAAATTGGTTAGAAAATTGATAAAAATATGAAAAGTGCAAAGGAAATTAGTGATAAAAAAAGAGTGGTGGTGCTGGGTGTTGAACCCACGTCTTGAAGGTCACCAGTTAAAAGGCTTGCCACTAGACCACACGCTTGTGGTGTCATATGGATAGACTAGTAAATATATATGTGAAACCTGCAAAACATCAAATGTTTGTGAAAAAATTGCAAAAGGTGGGGTTCGAACCCGCGACCCCTAGAGAGGGCAAGGGACTAGCACGGGCATGTTGAACCATTGGGGCGGTGATACATCCATTTATTTTACCGAAAGCATAAATATATGTGTGATATAACTTCCAAAAAAATCAGAATAAATAGAAAAACAAACGCGCGTTTAGTCAAGATTTAAATGGACCAATCGAATTGAAGGGTATGGCCACATGAGCTTTGACCTTCATCTGGAAAATTCAAACCACCGTATACGGTGGAAAACACCATCGTTTCCGATGGCTCAAAGTTTCAATCCTACAAAATAGAATATTTAAGCCAAACAAATCAAACCTATCCCCCCTAAATAGACCGTCGCGAGTTCATCCATGGCATTAGTTTGACCTGAAACTGGATGGATCTCCTGGTTCAAAACTCAAAGTTTCTTAAACCCTAACTGTTCGCGTTAAAAAGTGACGCGCGAGGGAATCGAATCTGAATTCGGATTCTCTAGCTCGAAACGATTTACTCTTTTGATTTGTTTATAAAGATGCCGCGAGCATCAAGCTTTATTATTTCCAACACAAGAAAATGATTATGAAAAAGGGGAAAGCTGCAATACCCTCAATTGATATGATATGCATTACGACTAGCGCAAACTAGACGCAACGCATTGGGGAGATTCCGGGCAAGGGGGTTTGTTATATAAAGGGAATAGATGGAGCACCCTAAATATATATAATTATCTATAGCTTTATATATGAATATGTTTGATATGTTTGTGTGTTTTAATTGCTATTTCTATGATTGGGAAAGTTTCTCCTTTGGATTTTTAGAAGGGTAGATTATGTGGGATCCTAGGTTTTGTTATTATTGTGCTGGCAAAGATCATTGGGATCCTCTGCATACATATCCCTTAATGGGAATCAGAGCATTTATAGCTCGGATCTAAAGGGAGCTATGGTTTGTTTGGTTTGAGGGAGAAATAAATTTCCTCGCCAAGGATGAGACCTCGTGCCTACGTATTCTCAAAAGGATGTTGAGAAAGTCAGAGCAATCGTAGTTCCCACTTATGCTAGTGGAAGCAACGGGATGTTATTAAGAGACACAGACAAATGTCATCTTAATGAAAAATGTATCTAATCTATTTCATCACATACATTTTGAAAGGGTTTGATTGATTGAAATCTTTCGTCGTATGTTATAGGTGTTTTGCTTGAGTGTACAAGCGTTACCACTTACGAGTTAAGAAAGATGTTTGAAAAAGATGATTGAATCTTTTAATTGTAAGCATTGGGTGTTTTGTTTGAGTGTACAAGCGTTACCACTTACGATTAAGAGATGTTTTTGTTTGAAAAGTGTTTGAAAAGAGTTGATTGTATGTGATGTGATAGATGAGATACTTCTTCCTTAGAGATGATAGATGTCTAAATCTCGAGGAGAAATTGATTGGATTAGGGGATGCTTTTAAGAAGCCCATGGGTCCTTGTATTGTTAGCCCAAGAGGAGGCATTCCGAGGGTCATCGAGGGTCCTTGTATGAAGCTCAAGAGGAAGCTATAGGGTATGGCTGGCTTTAGCTTTAAGAAGGGTTTCACTGGGAAACCATCCTCTTAGGATTTCAAGAGCGATTTCACCGGGAAATCATACTCTCAGGGTTCTATCCTAGCGCGGGTGATTCTTTGTATTGGAAGCCCAATAGGAGGCTGTTAAGAGATTTCCTGGTCTCTTTCTTTGTTTGATGCCCAAGAGAAGGCTAAACTCAATGAGGAGTTCTTTTGAACGAAGCCCAAGAGGAGGCTGACTCAACTGGGGAGTGTTGTCTTATATGAAGCCTAAGCGGAGGCTAAACTTAGATGAATGAGTTTTCTTATATGAAGCCTAAGAGGAGGCTGAACTCAGATGAATGAGTTGTCTTGCACAAAGCCCAAGAGGAGGCTAGCTCTGTGGGGAACCTATTGGTTAGACTAATTGTTATGTTATAACTGTACAGTTATATAAACAAATGTATGAAGTTTATTCATAGGAGTTTATGATGGAAATATAAACAAATGCATGATGTTTAATTACAAAAGTTTATGAAGGAAATATAAACAAGTGTGTAAAACGAGCATTTGAAATGAGCGTAACTTGATTATTTACAAGTTTAATTGTGTACAAGGGAATGAATATGTACACGAATGAGTATTTATGTACAAGGAAATATGTATGTACATAGGAGGGTTGGGACTTACACCGTAAGGGAGGCCCATTGGTTTAAAAGCAGTTTCACCGGGAATAATGCTCCTTTTAATACCAATGGTATTCAGTGTATATACAAGCGAAATGAAAACAAACGAATGAAGTTTGTCTATACTTGAATATTTACAAAAGACGTTTGTATTATGTACAAGGAAATAGCTATGTACATAAAGAATTGGATATGTACAAGGAAATAGTAATGTACATAAAAGAATTGGATATGTACAAGGAAATATGTATGTACATAAAAAGAATTTGGGACTTACACCGTGAGGGAGGCTCATGATCGGTTAAGAAATTCGAGGAAAAACGAGTTCGGTTTTATCTTCAAATCGGATCGATCATGGAAAAAAAAGAGTGTAAGTTTGTTGAAAATTTTGAAAAAGGTCTTGAAAGTTGTTTTGAAAGATGAAATATACTTACAAGAAGTTTGAAAAAGTTTCGGGTTTCGAAACTTTGAAAGAAACATCTTTGAAAGTGCTTGAAAAGTACTTAAAATGTCTCGCTCTCGGCTCGATAAAGATATAATCAAACGCAAGTATTTTTGAATTTTTTTTGACACTTTCCTAAAATAGGTATGTTAAATGACACGTGTGCAAAAAATCACCTCAAAATGAGGAGTTTTGATTGGGTTTTGAAAGAGTTGAATTTTGAAAAAAATATGAAGAGAAAACAAAAAAGTTTGGCAAAAATGGTCCCAAGGCTACTCGAACCCGGGACCATTGGGCAAGGCATGGCAAGTGACTTAAAGGTGAGCTGGCAACCGCTGGGGCGGCAATACATCCGTTCATTTATGTTACTTCATATTATTATATTATAAATGAAATATTTGAATTTGGAAAAAACAACTAGAAAACGCGCGAACTCATCTTCTTCTTCCTCGATCCTTCATCAAAGCCCAGATTCTTTGTTTCTCAATAAAAATGGATGATGTAAACATCAAACTTGATCGAAATTGAACCAGGAACATGATGGTGGTGATTAATTTCATTTATTTTTAGTTAAACATGATTAATTTTCCAGAAAACACGAAGAACCCTAATTCCTAAAAATCAAATTGAAATCGTGTATGGCCATGGAATCAAGCAATTGATTGAGGGTTAAGGATCAGTGAAGGTGCAGAAACAAAACGGCCAAGCCATTTTTGAACTGTAAATCAAAAATCAAAGAGTTCGAAGTTGAGCCACATACCTCTTGAAGCTTAGATCGAATTCTTCAAAGGAGTGTTTCCAGTTGATGTTTGAGGATTCTTTGGAGCACGGTGAACCTTATGGAAGGTGTTTGATCACTATGCACACTCTGAAATGGTCTGGAACTCTCTACCCAAGTCCACCTGAATATGCTTGAAGTAACCTTTGAATTCGTGGTTAGAGGTGTTACAGGTCAGAGATGATGGCTTGTATCATTCATATGAAGTGTATTGATGATGTTCAAATGATAAAAACACAACTTGCTCGAGCAAATTATCAGTTTGAAGTTTAAGGCAGTTTTTTACAAGTTTGGAATTTTAAAAAGAAATTCTAGTTTTAGTTGTTCTTGTGTTGATTTTAAGTTTCAAACCAGTTCTATTTGATGTTTATGACATGTTAGACACCAAGTTTCTCATAGTTTGAACCATCTTGAAATTTAAGAAAGAAGAGAGAAAGCTTGTTCTTGCATAGCTTTGGTGTAGTTTCAAATTGCAAACATGACCTCTATTTATAGGTCAAGAAATCAGAATGGCAAGTGAAGAAGATTGGCTTGGATTTGGACAACTTGCCTTAGAGGGCAAGAAAGTCTTTTTTGCCATAAATGCAAAAGGAACCTTCCTTTTAACCATGGTTAAAATTCAACTTGATCTTATCTCCATTATAATTACTTTCCATCTGATTTTTATCAGCTCTATCCATCTTAGCTAGGTGGCAATGCTTCTAGAAGGAAAGAAAATCAAAAATGACTTGTAATCTTTGAAGCATGAACTTGAAATTTCTGATTTTGGAGCTCTATGTTTCAAAATAAAAAGTGTAGCTAGAAACAATGGATTTGCAAGTTCTTTGACATTTTGGAAAGCTTGTTTCAAGGGCTACAACTTTCATGTTTTGAGTTTTTTCTAATTCCAAATGGAACTATGTGAAAAAATGCCATGAAAGTAGGAAAAAAACATGAAATTTTAACACTTGAAAATTTTTCTAAGTGTTGAAAATTTTGACTTTTTGTTGACTTTTCCAAATTTCTTGATTTTTTATGATCATGATGGATCATTTGAAGTATTTTGATGATTGAAAAAGTTTTATCTTGAAAAAGTTGACCAAAAGTCAAAGTTTGACTTTTCAGTGCAGATGAAATTTCATCAGATGATCCAGAAATTGACTAATGAAAAATGTGAATTTCTGGGATGTTTTGAATCAAGAAATTAGGTCAAGATGTTGTATTGAAGATATGAAGATCAATCTCTAAGCAAAAAAGTCATTCATTGATCAGAAAATCAGTGATTGCTTATCCTCGATGAAAACCCTAATTGGTCGATCCTTGATAGATCATGAGGAAAAGTTGGATATCTGAAGATCAATTGTTGATGGTTGATTAAGATATATCAATTTAGGTGAGTGAGAACTCAAACCCTAATTGATTACCTCTTGAATCAGATGAAAAATTTGTGAAACCCTGATTTTGACCTGTAGAAGCCACACCCGATTAATTCTGTTCTGAACTGTTAGTGATGCAGTAATGAAAATGTAAGGTGGTATATTAGGTCAAAAATTGGGGTATGACAAATGCCCTTATTTAAGTTTCTTTAACCTGAGATATTAAGATGAAGATCTTCGTCTCGATAGGTGTGAAGAGACTTAAATATTAGAATACGCAAATTTTGGACCTAAGATACCAAAAAATGCGGATGATGCATAATGATTGCAAAAGGTTCACCCAGGAGATATCAAAGATTGATATGATGGGGAAAGATTGTGAGGATGAATCAATCTGTCTAAGAAAAGAGAATCCTGTTGGTTGGGAAACAAGCAATTTGTTTCACTAGGAAAATAGATTCACAATGTAAGTGAAAATCTGTTTTGAGGAGATTACCTTCTGTCAGCCTTGTGACAATGTTTAAGGTAAGTGAAGATGATATTACCAATTATCAGCCTTGTGATAGTTTATGGTAATGAGTTCTGAAGATATTACCAATTATCAGCGAAGTGATAACTATAACAAGGTAATTCTTGAGACATTTTTACTGAGTATTCAGCCTTGTGAATAACAGTCAATGATGGAAACAGATCTCAAATGAGTTTCTATTTTCACAGCTACAATCTTGCCAGGGATCTCTCTTTTGAGAAGATGCGGGCATTTTGATTGATAAGAGACAGGTTTCTTTAGACAGAAAGACAACTGTGGAGATTTCTTGAACTTTCATGATTGGACTTGTTGAGAAGAACAATCATTTTATGAGAAGTTTCAAGATGAAAAGGAAATAAGCGGCTCGGATGACGAGGCTATTGCTTATTGTTTGCAGGTAGATTTTTTTCTGTGAAATGTAAACCTGAGGTGGTCAAAGTCGAGGTTCCATCCAGAAATGAACTGGAAAGAAACAGTCAATCAAGACTTTGTTCCCAATGAGGAATGATCTCAGCTGGGGAACATGATAGAGAAAAGATGTATTTCTCTCTGCTTGGGGATAATCTGCTGGAGAGATGACACACCATACTTGTTTTTTTGGGATGAATACAACCTAAACAAGTGATATTGAAGCAAACATTGAGAAATCCAAGAATGCATTAATGATGCCATTATGTATGAATGATGAATGTTATGAATGTCATATGCACGCTGACGATACTTGACAATACAACAAAACGGGATATTTGGGAAAAGGACTACGTCACAGTTCGAACAAATACTCAGCAAAATCTGCAGCAATGGTGTAGACGTTACTAATGATGAATCTGAGTTGCATGCTTTAAACTTTTCTGAAAAAGGCATTTCATGGGCAACTTTGTTGGGAATTCTTTTTGGATAAGAATACCGTCCTTTGATGATCTCTGCTGAGGAGAAGAAAACTTTTGTAGCAGTTGTTCTATCTTTCAGAGATCGAAACACTCATGGAGAAAACTGTTGAAGTTCCTTCTGTGTTCATAGTTCAAAGGAAAATTTCGCTTTTATTTCAAAATTTTGAAGTAAAAATTCATTTAAAACTTTTTTTTTTTTAGTTTCAAAAGTGATTTTCACAATAAAAGCGCTATTTCGCAAAACAGAATAAAGCAAGAATTGCAAACAAATGGGCACAAGGCTCAAATTTTATTTGATAGAATGGTAATTAGCCAAATGCGTGATTCCATGAACTATTTACAAGAGTTGGAAATGATAATTTATTGGGAAAAGGCTACATTGAAAGCAAATAACCACTATTATCCCTAACAACTTTGACTTCCAACTGTGCTTGTTGCTTTAGAAGATTTGATTGAAAATCCGTTGATGGAAGTTTCTTCAGATTGACGAAGTATGGACTAATGCAGTTACTTTGTCATTTTTTGTAT
Organism: Vicia sativa; assembly: GCA_021764765.1. Taxonomy (NCBI): domain Eukaryota; kingdom Viridiplantae; phylum Streptophyta; class Magnoliopsida; order Fabales; family Fabaceae; genus Vicia; species Vicia sativa. The sequence goes on along the minus strand of CM038794.1, from coordinate 47,866,640 downwards.
CCTTACTTTTTGCCTAGATTGCCTTTTCAGTTTTCAATCTATCGGGATAATTCATTTATTGTCTCTAATTTTTGCTGGACAGCCTTTTCAGGTTTTCAATCCATCGAGGCGCTCATTTTGCCTAAGCCGCCCTTTTGGGTTTTGACTTCTTGTTCTTTTGTTTTTAGACAAAGTATTTCTTGCTGCGTCGGCATTCACGGGATGCGGGAGTTCATCACCGTCCATGGTTGTGAGAGTCATAGCACCTTGAAAAGCTTCTTTTGACGATGTATGGGCCTTCGTAATTAGGAGTCCATTTGCCCCTAGAATCTGGTTGAAAAGACAGAATCTTTTTAAGCACGAGGTCGCCTTCTCGGAACTCACGAGGTCGAACCTTTTTGTCGAAGGCTTTCTTCATCCTTCTTTGATATAATTGTCCATGACACAGAGCGGTCAGGCGCTTTTCTTCGATTAAGTTCAGCGGGTCGTATATGCTTTGACACCATTCCGCCTCAGATAACTTAGTTTCCATGAGAACTCTCATTGAAGGAATCTCAACTTCTACGGGGAGGACTGCTTCCATGCCGTATACTAGAGAAAAAGGAGTTGCCCCTGTTGAAGTGCGTACTGAAGTACGATACCCGTGTAGAGCAAATGGCAGCATTTCGTGCCAGTCTTTGTAAGTGATGACCATCTTCTGGACGATCTTTTTGATGTTCTTGTTGGCAGCTTCAACAGCGCCGTTCATCTTTGGCCGGTAAGGAGATGAGTTATGATGCTCGATTTTGAATTCCTCACACAGTTCTTTCATCATTTTGTTGTTCAAGTTCGATCCATTGTCTGTAATGATCTTACTTGGAACTCCATATCGGCAAATGAGATTGTTCTTGATGAACCTCACAACCACTTGTTGTGGCGTTGGCGTGAATCTTTGCTTGACCCATTTGGTGAAGTAATCAATAGCCACTAAAATGAAGCGATGTCCGTTGGGCGCTTTTGGTTCGATCATCCGATCATGTCGATGCCCACATGGAGAAAGGCCACGGAGAAGAGAGCGTTGAGTAGAGTTGGTGGCACATGGATCTTATCTGCGTAGATCGGCACTTGTGACATCTCTTGGCGTGTTCTGATGTCGGTTCCATTGTTATCCATAGTATCTGCTCTCAAGATTTTTCGGACATTGCATGCCCATTTGAATGGGTTCCAAAGGACCCTTCATGCACCGTGGATTATCGTTCGCCGTTGTGTCGCGCTACGGCGAGAACCATGTCGAAGTTTCTTTTGTATAGCACATCTTTATTCAGGAAAAAATTTCTAGAAAGCCTCCTTAGAGTTTTCCTATCTTTGTGCGATGCCCCGAGTGGGTACTCCTGAGTTTGAAGAAAACGTTTAATGTCGTGGAACCACGGTTTATCGTCGAGCTGCTTGATTGCAAACACATAGGTCTTTCAAGGCGTCGATACGGATCTTAGGCATATCATTCCAATTGTTGACTTTGAACATGGAAGATAGAGTAGCCAGGGCGTCTGCCATTCGATTCTGATCTCGAGGGATATGATGCAGTTCCACTTGTTGAAGAAAGTCAACAAGCGTCTTGCATAATCTCTATAGGGAATCAAACCAAGATGATGAGTTTCATACTTGTCTTTGATTTGATTGATCACAAGGGCTGAATCTCCATATATGTCAAGGATTTTGATCCTCAAGTCGATGGCTTCTTGATACCCATAATACAAGCTTCATATTGCGATGTTGTTGGTGCAATCAAATAATGTCTGGTGAAAGCGGGATATGAGAACCCTCGGGAGTGATGATTTGCCCCAATTCCATTGCCAAAGACATTAAGCGCTCCATCAAAGATTAAGCCCCATCTAGATTACGGATCGGGACCTTCTCCGGTGGCGGTTCGTCACAATTTTTCATCTTTAAGTACATAACATCCTCGTCAGGGAAGTCAAACTTGAGAGATTGGTATTCATTGATCGGTTGATAAGCCAAGTGATCGGCGAGAATTCTTCCTTTGACCGCTTTTTGAGCACGGTACTGGATGTCATATTCAGATAACAACATCTGCCATCGAGGAATCCTTCCTGTTAAGGCAGGCTTCTCAAAGACGTACTTGATTGGATCCATTTTGGAGATTAACCAAGTCGTGTGATTGCTCATGTACTGGCGGAGACGTTTTGTAGCCCATACCAAAGCACGACATGTTTTCTCGAGCATGGAGTAACGAGTTTCATAGTCAGTGAACTTTTTACTCAAGTAGTAGATAGCATGCTCCTTCTTACCGGTTTCATCTTGCTGTCCAAGCACGCAACCCATGGAATCTTCTAGCACGGTAAGGTACATGATTAATGGTCTTCCTTCAACTGGAGGAATCGATATTGGAGGTTCGGCGGTATTCCTTGATCTTGTCAAATGCTTTTGGCAATCTTACATCCACACAACCTCTTGATTTTGCGGAGAAGCTTGAATATCGGCCCACAGTGGATCATTTGAGAGATAAATGGAGATGTAATTCAACCGTCCAAGAAATCCTCTTACTTGCTTTTACGTATGTGGCGTAGGCATTTCTTGAATAGCCTTGACTTTGTCGGGTCAACTTCAATACCTCTTTGGTGACAATGAAACCTAGGAGTTTTCGGATCTTACCCCAAAGGTGCATTTGTTAGGATTCGGGAGTGAAATTTCCTTAGCCGTTGAAATAATTTCTAGAGATATTCTATATGCTCTTCTTGATTGTCGGACTTTGCTATCATGTCGTCTCGTAGACTTGATCTCTTTGTGCATCATGTCATGAAAGAGTAGTCATCGCCCTTTGGTAAGTTGCGCTGCATTCTTTAATCAAGCGGCATTGCTTTGTAGCAAAACATGCCCCATGGCGTGATGAAGGATGTCTTCTCCATGTCTTGGAGCCATTACGATCGATTGTAACGAAACCGTCCATGAAGGAAAAGGCGTTGAATTTTGCGGTACTATCCACTAGCATGTCGATGTGCGGTAGTGGAAATCGTCTTTGGGCTTGCCTTGTTCAAGTCGGTAGTCAACACATTCGACCTTTCCGCCTTTCATGGAGCAGGCACTATGTTGGCTAGCCATTGAGGATATTCGAGTTGACGAGGAAACTGCGTCGCTTTTGAACTTCCTTTTGATTTTGTCGGCCATTTCGGGTGAACTCTTCTCGATCTTTGTTTAGCGGTGGACACTCCGGTTTAATGGCAAGTGATGCTCTACAATCTGGTATCTAAACCCGGCATATCTTGGTAGGACCAAGCGAATACATCGACGTATTCTTTGAGAAGATCTATCAGTTTGCTCTTGACGTTGCTGTCGAGTAAAGCTCCGATGTTCACTTCATTTTTGTGTTCCTCAGAACCTAAGTTGATTGCTTCCAAAGGCTCTTTGTGAGGCTGAATGATTCTTTCCTCGTGTGTAAGCAGTCGAGAAATCTCATCCGGGATCTCTTCTTCAACTTCCTCCTTGGAGACTTCACTGGGGATTTCAAAGTTGGAAGAGAGCATAGAGTTATTGCGTTCAATGGATTTGTCCATCTGCATATTTGATTTATGTTTGATTAATTAACTCTTCTTTTTTTTCTTTTTTTTTATAGAAAAAGTTAATGTGAAAGTGGATGCAGATTATATTTTTTGAAGATTTTTGTTGTGTTTTTTAGGATTATCATTTCCAAGAAAGGGTAATAACGAAAAATAAACACAAAGTGTGGAATCAAAACAACGCGTTTTATTTATGATTCACAATATGAAACAGGGCCCTAAAATACAAACTCATTTGTCTTGGGCAAGACAAAGAGAAATTATTTAAAAGCTAAACCCTATAAAACATCTCTTCGCTGGGCGGCGAGAGTTCAAAACAAAAGCAAAATAAACTACTTAGAGCTGTGAACATTAGTCGAACAGCGGGCTTCCAATAGTAGCGAACTCCTTGGACGTCAAGATACTCTGGTAGTTTTCCACTTGGCTTATTTCTTGAGTAGACTTTGGTCATTGGTCGACCAGGCTTTGAAGACTCTGGACGGTTGACCTTACCTTTTGTGCTGCTGAAACGACCTTCTTCTGCTTGATTGGCAGGTCGAGGAGCATGGAACACAGCATATGTACTTTCCATTGGCATTCGTGTTGAATTCTGGGGATGTTCTTATATGAAGCTCAAGAGGAAGCTATAGGGTATGGCTGGCTTTAGCTTTAAGAAGGGTTTCACCGGGAAACCTTCCTCTTAGGATTTCAAGAGCGATTTCACCGGGAAATCATACTCTTAGGGTTCTATCCTAGCGCGGGTGATTCTTTGTATTGGAAGCCCAATAGGAGGCTGTTAAGAGATTTCCTGGTCTCTTTCTTTGTTTGATGCCCAAGAGAAGGCTAAACTCAATGAGGAGTTCTTTTGAGCGAAGCCCAAGGAGGTGACTCGGCGGGAGTGTTGTCTTATATGAAGCCTAAGCGGAGGCTAAACTCAGTTGAATGAGTTTTCTTATATGAAGCCTAAGAGGAGGCTGAACTCAGATGAATGAGTTGTCTTGCACAAAGCCCAAGAGGAGGCTAGCTCTGTGGGGAACCTATTGGTTAGACTAATTGTTATGTTATAACTGTACAGTTATATAAACAAATGTATGAAGTTTATTCACAGGAGTTTATGATGGAAATATAAACGAATGCATGATGTTTAATTACAAAAGTTTATGAAGGAAATATAAATAAGTGTGTAAAACGAGCATTTGAAATGAGCGTAACTTGATTATTTACAAGTTTAATTGTGTACAAGGGAATGAATATGTACACGAATGAGTATTTATGTACAAGGAAATATGTATGTACATAGGAGGGTTGGGACTTACACCGTAAGGGAGGCCCATTGGTTTAAAAGCAGTTTCACCGGGAATAATGCTCCTCTTAATACCAATGGTATTCAGTGTATATACAAGCGAAATGAAAACAAACGAATGAAGTTTGTCTATACTTGAATATTTACAAAAGACGTTTGTATTATGTACAAGGAAATAGCTATGTACATAAAGAATTGGATATGTACAAGGAAATAGTTATGTACATAAAAGAATTGGATATGTACAAGGAAATATGTATGTACATAAAAAGAATTTGGGACTTACACCGTGAGGGAGGCTCATGATCGGTTAAGAAATTCGAGGAAAAACGAGTTCGGTTTTATCTTCAAATCGGATCGATCATGGAAAAAAAAGAGTGTAAGTTTGTTGAAAAGTTTGAAAAAAGGTCTTGAAAGTTGTTTTGAAAGATGAAATATACTTACAAGAAGTTTGAAAAAGTTTCGGGTTTCGAAACTTTGAAAGAAACATCTTTGAAAGTGCTTGAAAAGTACTTAAAACTTCTCATTTTCGGCTCGATAAAAATATAATCAAACGAAAGTATTTTTGAATTTTTTTTGACACTTTCCTAAAATAGGTATGTTAAATGACACGTGTGCAAAAAATCACCTCAAAATGAGGAGTTTTGATTGGGTTTTGAAAGAGTTGAATTTTGAAAAAATATATGAAGAGAAAACAAAAAAGTTTGGCAAAAATGGTCCCAAGGCTACTCGAACCCGGGACCATTGGGCAAGGCATGGCAAGTGACTTAAAGGTGAGCTGGAAACCGCTGGGGCGGCAATACATCCGTTCATTTATGTTACTTCATATTATTACATTATAAATGAAATATTTGAATTTGGAAAAAACAACAAGAACACGCGCGAACTCATCTTCTTCTTCCTCGATCCTTCATCAAAGCCCAAATTCTTTATTTCTCAATAAAAATGGATGATGTAAACATCAAACTTGATCGAAATTGAACCAGGAACATGATGGTGGTGATTAATTTCATTTATTTTTAGTTAAACATGATTAATTTTCCAGAAAACACGAAGAACCCTAATTCCTAAAAATCAAATTGAAATCGTGTATGGCCATGGAATCAAGCAATTGATTGAGGTTAAGGATCGTGAAGGTGCGAAACAAAAGCAGCCAAGCCATTTTTGAACTGTAAATCAAAAATCAAGAGTTCGAAGTTGAGCCACATACCTCTTGAAGTGAGATCGAATTCTTCAAAGGAGTGTTTCAGTTGATGTTTGAGGATTCTTTGGAGCACGGTGAACCTTATGGAAGGTGTTTGATCACTATGCACACTCAGAAATGGTCTGGAACTCTCTACCCAAGTCCACCTACATATGCTTGAAGTAAACTTTGAATTCGTGGTTAGAGGTGTTACAGGTCAGAGATGATGGCTTGTATCATTCATATGAAGTGTATTGATGATGTTCAAATGATAAAAACACAACTTGCTCGAGCAAATTATCAGTTTGAAGTTTAAGGCAGTTTTTTACAAGTTTGGAATTTTAAAAAGTAATTCTAGTTTTTAGCTGTTCTTGTGTTGATTTTAAGTTTCAAACCAGTTCTATTTGATGTTTATGACATGTTAGACACCAAGTTTCTCATAGTGTTTCACAAATTTTGAAAAATGCAAGAATTCTCACTTTTGAACCATAAAGCTTGAAATTCAAGAAAGAAGAGAGAAAGCTTGTTCTTGCATAGCTTTGGTGTAGTTTCAAATTGCAAACATGACCTCTATTTATAGGTCAAGAAATCAAAATGGAAAGTGAAGAAGATTGGCTTGGATTTGGACAACTTGCCTTAGAGGGCAAGAAAGTCTTTTTTGCCATAAATGCAAAAGGAACCTTCCTTTTAACCATGGTTAAAATTCAACTTGATCTTATCTCCATCATAATTACTTTCCATCTGATTTTTATCAGCTCTATCCATCTTGGCTAGGTGGCAATGCTTCTAGAAGGAAAGAAAATCAAAAATGACTTGTAATCTTTGAAGCATGAACTTGAAATTTATGATTTTGGAGCTCTATGTTTCAAAATAAAAAGTGTAGCTAGAAACAATGGATTTGCAAGTTCTTGGACATTTTGGAAATCTTGTTTCAAGGGCTACAACTTTCATGTTTTGAGTTTTTTTCTAATTCCAAATGGAACTATGTGAAAAAATGCCATGAAAGTAGGAAAAAACATGAAATTTTAACACTTGAAAATTTTTCTAAGTGTTGAAAATTTTGACTTTTTGTTGACTTTTCCAAATTTCTTGATTTTTTATGATCATGATGGATCATTTGAAGTATTTTGATGATTGAAAAAGTTTTATCTTGAAAAAGTTGACCAAAAGTCAAAGTTTGACTTTTCAGTGCAGATGAAATTTCATCAGATGATCCAGAAATTGACTGATGAAAAATGTGAACTTCTGTGATGTTTTGAATCAAGAAATTAGGTCAAGATGTTGTATTGAAGATATGAAGATCAATCTCCAAGCAAAAAAGTCATTCATTGATCAGAAAATCAGTGATTGCTTATCCTCGATGAAAACCCTAATTGGTCGATCCTTGATAGATCATGAGGAAAAGTTGGATATCTGAAGATCAATTGTTGATGGTTGATTAAGATATATCAATTTAGGTGAGTGAGAACTCAAACCCTAATTGATTACCTCTTGAATCAGATGAAAAATTTGTGAAACCCTGATTTTGACCTGTAGAAGCCACACCCGATTAATTCTGTTCTGAACTGTTAGTGATGCAGTAATGAAAATGTAAGGTGGTATATTAGGTCAAAAATTGGGGTATGACAAATGCCCTTATTTAAGTTTCTTTAACCTGAGATATTAAGATGAAGATCTTCGTCTCGATAGGTGTGAAGAGACTTAAATATTAGAATACGCAAATTTTGGACCTAAGATACCAAAAAATGCGGATGATGCAAAATGATTTCAAAAGGTTCACCCAGGAGATATCAATGATTGATATGATGGGGAAAGATTGTGAGGATAAATCAATCTTTCTAAGAAAAGAGAATCTTGTTGGTTGAGAAACAAGCAATTTGTTTCACTAGGAAAATAGATTCACAATGTAAGTGAAAATCTGTTTTGAGGAGATTACCTTCATCGACCTTGTGACAATGTTTAAGGTAAGTGAAGATGATATTACCAATTATCAGCCTTGTGATAGTTTATGGTAATGAGTTCTGAAGATATTACCAATTATCAGCGAAGTGATAACTATAACAAGGTAATTCTTGAGACATTTTCTTGAGTATTCACCTTGTGAATAACGATCAATGATGAAACAGATCTCAAATGAGTTTCTATTTTCACAGCTACAATCTTACCAGGGATCTCTCTTTTGAGAAGATGCGGGCATTTTGGTTGATAAGACACATGTTTCTTTAGACAGAAAGACAACTGTGGAGATTTCTTGAACTTGCATGATTGGACTTGTTGAGAAGAACAATCATTTTATGACAAGTTTCACCACGATAGTTCAAACATGGCCTATTATGTCTTTTGATCACATTGACAATGTTAGAATGAATTAAAATACGTCAGAAATGAAAATACAAAAATATGCCATATGCACAAACGGATGAGAATGGATAGAGTGTTTCAACGTGTATGGATCATGGAAAACGATCCATTCTTACCTTTTCTCACCTTTGGAATAAGAATAAGTGGTTGGAAGGTCTTGAGGAAGGCTGCAAAGAGAAATTCGAAAATGCAATTTTGTTGTGAAAATTTGGAAGTAAGAGTTTGGTTCTGATGGCTATCTATCCTCCTCTATGCTGGCATTGTTGCTCGGTATTTATAGAGTAAGAATTTAAGTCAATATAGATGGAAAGAATCAAAGGCATCAATGTGTTTCCAAAACCAAAAAAAACATGGCTTTTAAAACTTTCCAAATGAAGAATATATTGTCTCTTCCTTCCTTCCCACGTTTTTCCATGATAATTGGGCCTTCTAGAAACAATTTGAATTCAAATTTTGGCTCCATGCATCTTGTACACTTATTTTGGGATTTTATTTAATTAATTTTGATGCTCGATTTTATTTTGGGAGATGAGTTATGATGCTCGATTTTGAATTCCTCACACAGTTCTTTCATCATTTTGTTGTTTAAGTTCGACCCATTTTCTGTAATGATCTTACTTGGAACTCCATATCAACAAATGAGATTGTTCTTGATGAACCTCACAACCACTTGTCTTGTGACGTTGGCGTAAGATGCTGCTTCGACCCATTTGGTGAAGTAATCAATAGCCACTAAAATGAAGCGATGTCCGTTGGACGCTTTTGGTTCGATCATCCGATCATGTCGATGCCCACATGGAGAAAGGCCACGGAGAAGAGAGCGTTGAGTAGAGTTGGTGGCACATGGATCTTATCTGCGTAGATCGCTTGTGACATCTCTTGGCGTGTTCTGACAATCGGATTCCATTGTTATCAATAGTATCCTGCTCTCAAGATTTTTCTGGACATTGCATGCCCATTTGAATGGGTTCCAAAGGACCCTTCATGCACTTCGTGGATTATCGTTTCTGCTTCGTGTCTATCCACGCATCTGAGCAGAACCATGACGAAGTTTCTTTTGTATAGCACATCTTTATTCAGGAAAAAATTTCAAGAAAGCCTCCTTAGAGTTTTCCTATCTTTGTGCGATGCCCCGAGTGGGTACTCCTGAGTTTGAAGAAAACGTTTAATGTCGTGGAACCACGGTTTATCGTCGAAGACTGCTTCAGTTGCAAACACATATGCAGGTCTTTCAAGGCGTCTTATACGGATCTTAGGCATATCATTCCAATTGTTGACTTTGAACATGGAAGATAGAGTAGCCAGGGCGTCTGCCATTTGATTCTGATCTCGAGGGATATGATGCAGTTCCACTTTGTTGAAGAAAGTCAACAAGCGTCTTGCATAATCTCTGTAGGGAATCAAACCAAGATGATGAGTTTCATACTTGTCTTTGATTTGATTGATCACAAGGGCTGAATCTCCATATATGTCAAGGATTTTGATCCTCAAGTCGATGGCTTCTTCGATACCCATAATACAAGCTTCATATTCTGCGATGTTGTTGGTGCAATCAAATAGTAATCTGGCTGAAAACGGGATATGAGAACCCTCGGGAGTGATGATTACTGCCCCAATTCCATTGCCAAAGACATTAACTGCTCCATCAAAGATTAAGCCCCATCTAGATTCTGGATCGGGACCTTCTCCAGGTAGCGGTTCGTCACAATTTTTCATCTTTAAGTACATAACATCCTCGTCAGGGAAGTCAAACTTGAGAGATTGGTATTCGTTGATCGGTTGATAAGCCAAGTGATCGGCGAGAATGCTTCCTTTGACCGCTTTTGAGCGCGGTCTTGGATGTCATATTGGATAACGACATCGCCATCGAGCAATCCTTCCTGTTAAGGCAGGCTTCTCAAAGACGTACTTGATTGGATCCATTTTGGAGATTAACCAAGTCGTGTGATTGATCATGTACTGGCGAAGACGTTTTGAAGCCCATACCAAAGCACAACATGTTTTCTCGAGCATGGAGTAGCGAGTTTCACGGTCGTGAACTTTTTACTCAAGTAGTAGATAGCATGCTCCTTCTTACGGTTTCATCTTGTTGTCCAAGCACGCAGCCATGGAATCTTCTAGCGGTGGGTACATGATTAATGGTCTTCCTTATTGGAGGAATCGATATTGGAGGTTCGGCGGTATTCCTTGATCTTGTCAAAGCTTTTGGCAATCTTGTCCACACAACCTCTTGATTTTTGGAGAAGCTTGAATATCGGCCACAGTGGCAGTCATTTGAGAGATAAATCGGAGATGTAATTCAACCGTCCAGAAATCCTCTCACTTGCTTTTACGTATGTGGCGTAGGCATTTCTTGAATAGCCTTGACTTTGTCGGGTCAACTTCAATACCTCTTTGGTGACAATGAAACCTAGGAGTTTTCGGATCTTACCCCAAAGGTGCATTTGTTAGGATTGATGAAATTTCCTTAGCCGTTGAAATAATTTCAAGAGATATTCTATATGCTCTTCCTCGATTATCGAGACTTTGCTATCATGTCGTCTCGTGACTTGATCTCTTTGTGCATCATGTCATGAAAGAGTAGTCATCGCCCTTTGGTAAGTTGCTTTGCATTCTTTAATCAAGCGGCATTACTTTGTAGCAAAGCGTGCCCATGGCGTGATAAAGGATGTCTTCTCCATGTCTTGGGGCCATTCGATCGATTGTAACCGGAGAAACCGTCCATGAAGGAAAAGACGTTGAATTTTGCAGTACTATCCACTAGCATGTCGATGTGCGGTAGTGGAAAATCGTCTTTTGGGCTTGCCTTGTTCAAGTCCCGGTAGTCAACATACATTCTGACCTTTCCGTCTTTCTTGGAGACAGACACTATGTTGTCTAGCCATTGAGGATATTCGGTGTGAGGAAACTGCGTCGGTGCTTTTGAATTTCCTTTTTGATTTTGTCAGCCATTTCAGGGTGAACTCTTCTCAGTCTTTGTTTAACTGGTGGACACTCCGGTTTTAATGGCAAGTGATGCTCTACAATGCTGGTATCTAAACCCGGCATATCTTGGTAGGACCAAGCGAATACATCGACGTATTCTTTGAGAAGATCTATCAGTTTGCTCTTGACGTTGCTGTCGAGTAAAGCTCCGATGTTCACTTCTTTTTTGTCTTCCTCAGAACCTAAGTTGATTGCTTCCAAAGGCTCTTTGTGAGGCTGAATGATTCTTTCCTCGTGTGTAAGCAGTCGAGAAATATCATCCGGGATCTCTTCTTCAACTTCCTCCTTGTCGACTTCACTGGGGATTTCAAAGTTGGGAGAGAGCATAGAGTTATTGCGTTCAATGGATTTGTCCATCTGCATATTTGATTTATGTTTGATTAATTAACTCTTCTTTTTTTTCTTTTTTTTTTTATAGAAAAAGTTAATGTGAAAGTGGATGCAGATTATATTTTTTGAAGATTTTTATTGTGTTTTTTAGGATTATCATTTCCAAGAAAGGGTAATAACGAAAAACAAACACAAAGTGTGGAATCAAAACAACGCGTTTTATTTATGATTCACAATATGAAACAGGGCCCTAAAATACAAACTCATATGTCTTGGGCAAGACAAAGAGAAATTATTTAAAAGCTAAACCCTATAAAACATCTCTTCGCTTTGGGCGAGGCGAGAGTTCAAAACAAAAGCAAAATAAACTACTTAGAACTATGAATGTTAGTCCGAACTTCAACAGGCTCCAATAGTAGCGAACTCGTTGGACGTCAAGATACTCTGGTAGTTTTCCACTTGGCTTATTTCTTGAGTAGACTTTGGTCGTTGGTCGAACAGGCTTTGAAGACTCTGGACGATTGACCTTACCTTTTGTGATGCTGAAACGACCTTCTTCTGCTTGATTGGCAGGTCGAGGAGCATGGAACACAACATATGTACTTTCCATTGGCATTCGTGTTGAATTCTGGGGATGTTCTTTCCAATCTTTTGAGTGAAGAGACTCATTGTGTGCAACGCTTTCCAATTCGTTTCCAGAATCGTATCTCTGATCTTCGGTAATCACGTTGATGTAGTGATAGTTAAGATCTATTTGACAAACTCCACGGTAGCGTTAAGCGGATATCTTCATTCGGAACCTCATTTGGTTGATGAGATCGAGAAGATGTGTATAACTCTTCTGGTTGACTAGGATACTCAAAAGGATCGTCCCATCCAGTTGGTTGGATGTCTTCAATTCTGATTTTTGAGCTTTCAGGTGCAGTGTATTTCACCATGTAGTCAAACTTTCCACTTGGTTCTCCCAAGGTATCCCAAACTTCAGAAGGGACAGGTGGATTTTCATTCTCATTGTTTTGTAGAGACATGCCTTTGAATTGATCAGTCGAAGGATAGAAGGGCGCGTACGATTCTTCCTGAGACACAAATTCAGAGTTGGTAAGATAAGTGCTCCACTCTTCAGATGCGGAGAGATCGTCTTCATCACCTTCATTGGTAAGAAGGTTAACCTCTTGAAGAACAGGGTTTAAGAAACCCCCACTATGGAATACTTCTTTGATTGGGCAAAAAGTTTCATCCCTTTGATTGTCCTTAGGAAATACAGGAGCAAATCCGAGCCCGACCTTTGTCTCGTTGTTGACAGGTTTTATTACTTGTCCCCAACCTGCAGCATTACCATCTTTCACTATCTGTGCTGCTTCTTTGTAAGAGGAGATAGACGATCTGCTTTTGCTTGTAGATTCATCTTCTAACGAAAGTCCTTGGAACTGTGTTCCTTCAACGTCGTTGGCTGTGATGAAAGAAAAGCTGGACAAATGGCTTACTAGTAAAGCTTGTTCACCGATGATGGTTACTAGCTTCCCATTTACTGTGAATTTTAGTTTTTGATGGAGAGTGGATGTTACTGCTCCTGCCTCATGTATCCATGGTCTTCCTAGCAAACAACTGTAAGCAGTTGGCACATCCATGACCTGGAAGGTGAGTTGGAATGTATGCGGACCAATCGTCATTGGAAGGTCGACTTCCCCAATAACAGATTTTCTTGACCCATCAAAGGCTCTTACCACTATATCGTTGAATTTCATCGGCGTTCCATTGTAAGATAAACGAGCAAGAGTCGTTTTTGGCATTACATTTAAGGATGAACCGGTATCCACTAGTATGTTGGACAGTGAATCTGACTGACAAATCACTGAGATATGTAGAGCCAAATTGTGATCTTTCCCCTCCTCTGGGAGTTCTTCATCACTGAAGCTTAAATTGTTGCAAGCTGTTATGTTGCCCACAATTCCACCAAATTGATCTGTAGTCGCGTCGTGATCTACGTAAGCTTGATCTAGTACTTTCATTAAAGCTTCTCGGTGGGCTTCGGAATTCAGAAGTAGAGATAGTATCGAAATTTTGGAAGGAGTCTACATCAGCTGATCCACAACTCTGTACTCGCTTTTCTTGATTAGCTTCAAAATCTCATCGAAATCTGAGTTGACGTTGGTCTTATCAGACGGACCAACGTTTATGTTTGGATTACCAATGGGAATCCCCATGGGATTCTCGGGAGGTGTATTAACTGGATTTTGTCCAACAATAGGAACAACAGGTTGCTTTGGGGGCAACGGAGTATGTACACGTCCACTTCGTGTTACTCGTCCAATTTCAGTTATGTTAACATCAGTTGAAAGAGTTGGCATGGGTTTCTCTTTCCCATCTTCTATCATAGTTGCACTGTATTGATAGGGAATTGCTTTGTTAGAGCTGTACGGAACAGGACCAGGTAGACAAATCACCAAAGGAGATTCTGGAACTTTTGAACTGTTATATTCAACTTCCACACACTTGGGTACGTTGAAACAGGGGATAATGACGTTTACTTCGGGAATTTCCGAGTTGATATCTGAGACTAAAAGCTCGTGCGGAAAATGCCCTACCATATTCACGTCATAGTCGTTTCTGTTTCTGAAGATCTGTATATCACCAATGTCTATTAACCGTTGAATGTCTGCTCTCACAGTTGGGCATCCTCGAATATCTTTGAAACAGATTCTGCAAGCTGTGTAGTTATGTTTAGTGAAAGCGCCCATTGTACTGTATGTATCATGGAGCTGTACCAAGCTTTCTCTTATCATATTCACGTCTGTGATAAGATACCGATCTGTATTCCTTAGTATCAAATTCACTGTGTGTCCACTAGGATTGGGAAGTGGATTTGCTTGCATGTTTGGATTTGTGTTCCTGAAGGAGAGTAGATTAGTCCTTACTAACCTTTGTACTTCAGCTTTTAGTGCTATGCAATGCTCAAGATCATGACCCGGTGCCCCTTGATGAAAAGGGCAAGACATGTCTGCTTTGTACCACCATGGTAATTTTTCTGGTACTGGAGGTGGTAACCTAGTTTGCACAAGATTTCTTTCTATTAATGCGGGATATAGTTCTGTATACGTCATTGGAATTGGATCAAACTGCAAGACCGGGCCGCAGTTCGATTTTGAATTCTTGAGCTTCTTTGTCGGTATTGAGTTCTTTGGAGCGGAGCAATTCACATGTTGAACTTGTATTAACGATTGGCGCTATGGCAACTACATTGTTGTTGATTGACATTCCGTGGTTTCCCTCGGGATACCAATCCTATGTCATGTTCCTTCCTTTTGGAAAAGCGGTTCCAACTTTCTTGGTTCCTTTGGAAGATCCTATCTATTTGACTAGGCGTCTGTTCGAACTCCTTCCTCTAGTCGCATTCCATGCTTACCATCTCGGTGAAATCTCGGGGGCTGGCGATCATTCGTTCGTAGTAAAATGGGCCAAGAGTATTTAAGAAAACCTTGGTCATTTCCTTCTCCTCTAACGGTGGGTTGACTTGGGCAGCGATTTCCCTCCAACGTTGGGCGTACTCTTTGAACGTCTCTTTTTCCTTCTGAGACATGGAGCGAAGTTGATCCCGATCTGGAGCCATGTCAAGTTGAATTTGTACTTTTGGACAAAGGCTTCGCCTAGGTCATTGAATGTCGGATACTCGCTTGTCTAGTCCATGTACCACTTGATGCGCGGTGAGACTGTCTTGGAAATAGTGAATTAGCAATTGGTGATTGTCGTTGTACGTAGACATTTTCCTAGCATACATCGTAAGATGACTCTGCGGGCAGGAATTTCCTTTATACTTTTCAAAGTCAGGGGCTTTGAACTTTGCGGGTATCCTTACGCGAGGAACTAGGCACAGATCGTGGGCATTCTTCCCAAACAAATCCTTACCACGAATCGTTTTGATCTTAAGCTGCATCTTATGGAGCTGTTCCTGGAGACTCTCCATCGGGCCATGAGGATTCGTGTTATCGCCTGGGTTATGATACACTTCTTCGTCTGCAGTAGTGTGAACTACAGAAGCTGAGTTGGTCATGATCGGTTGAGAAACCGTCATAGTCACTTGCGGAAAGGTTACTCCATGTTGCGGAGTAAGCGTTGAGTTCTGTAAGGTAGGAACCTCAAACGTGGTTGTTTGTACCTGAGAAGTGGGTTGACGAAACCCGATGCCGAAATTAAAGGCATGCCCATGGATAACCGGCATCTTGAAGAGTGAACTCTTGCAGATTGAAGCTGGAGTAGTAGTAATCTACGAAATCGTAAACGATTTTGTTGCTTAATGTTGCTTCTTGACTTTGCGTCGTTGCCGAACTTACCAAAGTGAGTCTCTCCACCTCTTCTGAAGTGTTGTCACGTGCTCTGCTCAACATTTTCTTGCTCAAAACCTTCCATTATTTTCCTTCTTTTTGAGCAGTATTGTATGTAGATCGGTGTGGGCGTGGTCGAGAAACTCTAAGGCAGCGACAGCTTGACGATCTTTCTCTTTCTCTCTCTTGAAAAAAATTCCAAAAGATAAGACATTAAATAATAAACTCGATATGCAAAGTATGATGCATGATTATGAATGCAAAGAAAAATTTCCAAAATTTACGCTAAAGAAATTTACGGCAAATATTTGGATGGAAAACACTTATTTTATTAATTATTGGAAGAAGATTGCAACAATTTTTGTTTTTGAGCATAGCTCATACAATGATAAAATAAATGATAAAACTACAATCTAAACTAATTAATCGTCCTCGTCGGATGAAGATCCAAAGGCTTGATGTAGCTTCAACTTGAGTTTCTTTCCCATAGTGAGTTTTATTCGCTTTCTCGGCTTTTAGCTTCTGATGACTTTTTCCACTCGTCGGGAGCGGGATCGTTGGTTGTCATTTCCTCAAGCTTTCTTTTCTTTCTTTGATGTACCTTTTGATCGCGTTATCTTTCTGACGAATCTTCTCATCTTTCTCCATGAGCCATTCATCTTGGAAGTAAAGCGTCTTTTCATGATCTTTGACACCTTCTTAAGCTTCTCATTTTCAAGGTCAGCCTTAAAAATTTGTCTTCAAAGCCTCTTTCTCGAGCCTCATCTTGGCCAAAGCTTCTTGGTATTCTCCCATAGTCTCGTGGGAAAAATTGTTGATTTGGAGTTGTTGAGAACATAGGTTCCTCATAAGCATAAGGCATTCGAAATTCCTTCGCTCTTTTCTTTACCCAGGAAGTGTAGATTTCCATGGCTACACAATTTCTTGCATTACCCTTTTCTTTCCTTCGGATGTGATGCCAACTCTGATCATCCTGGCTTTCAAACCTTGGGAATCTTCCCCTTCATGATAGAAGTAGCTTTCTACTGTAAAACCCAGAGGTTTACTAGAGTTTGCATACCCGAGTTGACGTCTCGCCAAGAATGGGTTGTAGTTGATTCCTCCTTTCGTACCAATGAGAGGTACGTTGGCAAATTCTCCACAGCTTTCAATGATTTCCATCTCATTGTCTGCCAAGGTATACCAATGGATATCTTCGTTTGTAAGAAACATGAGCCTTCGAGACCAATGCCAATCGTCTTTGTTTTCGCAGAAGATAGGAGATTTAGGCAAATGTGAGACAATCCATTTAAATAACAGAGGTACACAACACACGATAGTTCCATCTCCTTGGCGATTCCTATGGTGAATGGAGAAATCGTGTCACCAAGAAAAGTGGGAGCAGGATTTCCAATCGAAAGATCCTTATGGCGTTGATATCAACGAAACTTGGGACGTTGAAACAACACCAATCCATAGATGAGTAAAGCTAAAATAGCTTCAAAGGCTACCATACTACCGGAGAATTTAAGAGCCTTCTCCATTAGGAACTTTGAAGTTAGTCCTAAGAGTTTTCCTTTGGTAGTTAGGTTTTTGTCTATCTCAGATTTCTTTAAGTGAGTCATTGTTGCAATGACTGATGACTTAGGAATGGCTTCCAAACCATTGAAAGGTACTTTGTCGATCTTGAGATACCGGGATGTGTGCGTACTCTTCCAAAGTAGGCATCAGCGATAGTCGGGAATGTGAAGCTTGATAGGCGGATCGTAAAGCGAGCGAAAGTTTTGAGAAGTCCTTCATCAACGTTAGTGTTCAGAATAGTTAAAAGAGTTCCATAGCGTTTTCTGAAATCCGAGGGATCTTCTACCAAGGATGCTAACTCTTTTAACTTTCCTACATCAGGAATCCTAAAACTGTATTTCTTGGTGAATCTTCCTCGGCGTCCATCACTCTAACCTAAAATATTTACAAAGAAAAATCTCTAAATTCTTTGGAAATGGGAAGAGAAATGAAGTTTTTGAATGAATGCATGAATGCTACAAACATGGTTAGTAGTTATACACACGGTCAAGCGTTTGAAGTCACGAGCATGAGGCCAGCGATAAGAATCAAGCGTGGGTAAGTTCTAAGGGCTTATTCATCTATGAAGCGGGTTCTCACGATAATCTGAGTTCAACGCTTCTCTTTGAAATATTATCGGTTTGTTGAATACTCGAAGTCAATAATATTTTTCAAGAAAAACTACTTTGATCGTAGTCTCGCATGACAATTATTCTAAGCTTACGCTGAATAATTTACACTACATCCTAAATGGCGGGATGGGTTATGTGTTCTCTGACCACTCGGCCGTTAGTTCTCTCGAAAGCAAAATGTCTTCGCAAATACTTGCTAAACACAAATACTCCCAAGACAACCTCCACTGAGAGAGGGATCTCAAATTAACTCAGTAAGTAATGAAACTTCCCACAAGTTAATAGGACTATACCCCACCTAGATCTTAGAATGTTTCTTAAATCCGGGTTAGGATTTCTTTCCATCAGATGAAATCGAAAACACACAATAAAGAAAAACAAACATATGCACATATGAAAGCTTAACCCCTTTTTTTTCTTTTTGAAAACAAAAAAGCTTGGTGCTCTTGAGCGAGTCATATTTTTGAAAATCAAAATTTAGCGTACTCCCAGTAGTCGCCATTTTTCTTCGGGTTAAAAGTGGCGAGAATCGAATCTGGTCGGATTCTCTAGCTCGAAGCGATTTACTCTTTGATTTGTTTATAAAGATCCATGAGCATCAAGCTTTATTATTTCCAACACAAAAAATGATTATGAAAAGGGCAATACCCTCAATTGATATGATATGCATTACGACTAGCGCAAACTAGGCATAGCATTGGGAGATTCGGCAGGGGTTTGTTATATAAAGGGAATAGATGGAGCACCCTAAATATATATAGTTATCTATAGCTTTATATATGAATATGTTTGATATGTTTGTGCGTTTTAATTGCTATTTCTATGATTGGGAAAGTTTCTCCTTTGGATTTTTAGAAGGGTAGATTATGTGGGATCCTAGGTTTTGTTATTATTGTGCTCGCAAAGATCATTGGGATCCTCTGCATACATATCCCTTAATGGGAATCAGAGCATTTATAGCTCGGATCTAAAGGGAGCTATGGTTTGTTTGGTTTGAGGGAGAAAGAAATTTGCTCGCCAAGGATGAGACCTCGTGCCTACGTATTCTCAAAAGGATGTTGAGAAAGTCAGAGCAATCGTAATTCCCACTTATGCTAGTGGAAGCAACGGGATGTTATTAAGAGACACAGACAAATGTCATCTTAATGAAAAATGTATCTAATCTATTTCATCACATACATTTTGAAAGGGTTTGATTGATTGAAATCTTTCGTCGTATGTTATAGGTGTTTTGCTTGAGTGTACAAGCGTTACCACTTACGAGTTAAGAAAGATGTTTGAAAAAGATGATTGAATCTTTTAATTGTAAGCATTGGGTGTTTTGCTTGAGTGTACAAGCGTTACCACTTACGATTAAGAGATGTTTTTGTTTGAAAAGTGTTTGAAAAGAGTTGATTGTATGTGATGTGATAGATGAGATACTTCTTCCATAGAGATGATAAATGTCTAAACCTCGAGGAGAAATTGATTGGATTAGGGGATGCTTTTAAGAAGCCCATGGGTCCTTGTATTGTTAGCCCAAGAGGAGGCATTCTGAGGGTCATCGAGGGTCCTTGTATGAAGCTCAAGAGGAAGCTATAGGATATGGCTGGCTTTAGCTTTAAGAAGGGTTTCACCGGGAAACCATCCTCTTAGGATTTCAAGAGCGATTTCACCGGGAAATCATACTCTCAGGGTTCTATCCTAGCGCGGGTGATTCTTTGTATTGGAAGCCCAATAGGAGGCTGTTAAGAGATTTCCTGGTCTCTTTCTTTGTTTGATGCCCAAGAGAAGGCTAAACTCAATGAGGAGTTCTTTTGAACGAAGCCCAAGAGGAGGCTGACTCAGCAGGTGAGTGTTGTCTTATATGAAGCCTAAGCGGAGGCTAAACTCAGATGAATGAGTTTTCTTATATGAAGCCTAAGAGGAGGCTGAACTCAGATGAATGAGTTGTCTTGCACAAAGCCCAAGAGGAGGCTAGCTCTGTGGGGAACCTATTGGTTAGACTAATTGTTATGTTATAACTGTACAGTTATATAAACAAATGTATGAAGTTTATTCATAGGAGTTTATGATGGAAATATAAACAAATGCATGATGTTTAATTACAAAAGTTTATGAAGGAAATATAAACAAGTGTGTAAAACGAGCATTTGAAATGAGCGTAACTTGATTATTTACAAGTTTAATTGTGTACAAGGGAATGAATATGTACACGAATGAGTATTTATGTACAAGGAAATATGTATGTACATAGGAGGGTTGGGACTTACACCGTAAGGGAGGCCCATTGGTTTAAAAGCAGTTTCACCGGGAATAATGCTCCTCTTAATACCAATGGTATTCAGTGTATATACAAGCGAAATGAAAACAAACGAATGAAGTTTGTCTATACTTGAATATTTACAAAAGACGTTTGTATTATGTACAAGGAAATAGCTATGTACATAAAGAATTGGATATGTACAAGGAAATAGTAATGTACATAAAAGAATTGGATATGTACAAGGAAATATGTATGTACATAAAAAGAATTTGGGACTTACACCGTGAGGGAGGCCCATGATCGGTTATGAAATTCGAGGAAAAACGAGTTCGGTTTTATCTTCAAATCGGATCGATCATGGAAAAAAAAGAGTGTAAGTTTGTTGAAAATTTTGAAAAAAGGTCTTGAAAGTTGTTTTGAAAGATGAAATATACTTACAAGAAGTTTGAAAAAGTTTCGGGTTTCGAAACTTTGAAAGAAACATCTTTGAAAGTGCTTGAAAAGTACTTAAAATGTCTCGCTCTCGGCTCGATAAAGATATAATCAAACGCAAGTATTTTTGAATTTTTTTTGACACTTTCCTAAAATAGGTATGTTAAATGACACGTGTGCAAAAAATCACCTTAAAATGAGGAGTTTTGATTGGGTTTTGAAAGAGTTGAAGTTTGAAAAAAATATGAAGAGAAAACAAAAAAGTTTGGCAAAAATGGTCCCAAGGCTACTCGAACCCGGGACCATTGGGCAAGGCATGGCAAGTGACTTAAAGGTGAGCTGGAAACCGCTGGGGCGGCAATACATCCGTTCATTTATGTTACTTCATATTATTATATTATAAATGAAATATTTGAATTTGGAAAAAACAACTAGAAAACGCGCGAACTCATCTTCTTCTTCCTCGATCCTTCATCAAAGCCCAGATTCTTTGTTTCTCAATAAAAATGGATGATGTAAACATCAAACTTGATCGAAATTGAACCAGGAACATGATGGTGGTGATTAATTTCATTTATTTTTAGTTAAACATGATTAATTTTCCAGAAAACACGAAGAACCCTAATTCCTAAAAATCAAATTGAAATCGTGTATGGCCATGGAATCAACCAATTGGTTGAGGGTTAAGGATCAGTGAAGGTGCAGAAACAAAAAGGCCAAGCCATTTTTGAACTGTAAATCAAAAATCAAAGAGTTTGAAGTTGAGCCACATACCTCTGGAAGCTGAGATCGAATTCTTCAAAGGAGTGTTTCGAGTTGATGTTTGAGGATTGCTGGAGCACCAGTGAACCTTATGGAAGGTGTTTGATCACTATGCACACTCTGAAATGGTCTGGAACTCTCTACCCAAGTCCACCTACATATGCTTGATGTAAAATTTGAATTCGTGGTTAGAGGTGTTACAGGTCAGAGATGATGGCTTGTATCATTCATATGAAGTGTATTGATGATGTTCAAATGATAAAAACAAAACTTGCTCGAGCAAATTATCAGTTTGAAGTTTAAGGCAGTTTTTTTACAAGTTTGGAATTTTAAAAAGCAATTCTGGTTTTTAGCTGTTCTTGTGTTGATTTTAAGTTTCAAACCAGTTCTATTTGATGTTTATGACATGTTATACACCATGTTTCTCATAGTGTTTCACAAATTTTGAAAAATGCAAGAATTCTCACATTTGAACCATAAAGATTGAAATTCAAGAAAGAAGAGAGAAAGCTTGTTCTTGCATAGCTTTGGTGTAGTTTCAAATTGCAAACATGACCTCTATTTATAGGTCAAGAAATCAGAATGGCAAGTGAAGAAGATTGGCTTGGATTTGGACAACTTGCCTTAGAGGGCAAGAAAGTCTTTTTTGCCATAAATGCAAAAGGAACCTTCCTTTTAACCATGGTTAAAATTCAACTTGATCTTATCTCCATCATAATTACTTTCCATCTGATTTTTATCAGCTCTATCCATCTTGGCTAGGTGGCAATGCTTCTAGAAGGAAAGAAAATCAAAAATGACTTGTAATCTTTGAAGCATGAACTTGAAATTTATGATTTTGGAGCTCTATGTTTCAAAATCAAACGTGTAGCTAGACACAATGGATTTGCAAGTTCTTGGACATTTTGGAAAACTTGTTTGAAGGGCTACAACTTTCATGTTTTGAGTTTTTTCTAATTCCTAATGGAACTATGTGAAAAAATGCCATGAAAGTAGGAAAAAAACATGAAATTTTAACACTGGAAAATTTTTCTAAGTGTTGAAAATTTTGACTTTTTGTTGACTTTTCCAAATTTCTTGATTTTTCATGATCATGATGGATCATTTGAAGTATTTTGATGATTGAAAAAGTTTTATCTTGAAAAAGTTGACCAAAAGGCAAAGTTTGACTTTTCAGTGCAGATGAAATTTCATCAGATGATCCAGAAATTGACTGATGAAAAATGTGAACTTCTGTGATGTTTTGAATCAAGAAATTAGGTCAAGATGTTGTATTGAAGATATGAAGATCAATCTCTAAGCAAAAAAGTCATTCATTGATCAGAAAATCAGTGATTGCTTATCCTCGATGAAAACCCTAATTGGTCGATCCTTGATAGATCATGAGGAAAAGTTGGATATCTGAAGATCAATTGTTGATGGTTGATTAAGATATATCAATTTAGGTGAGTGAGAACTCAAACCCTAATTGATTACCTCTTGAATCAGATGAAAAATTTGTGAAACCCTGATTTTGACCTGTAGAAGCCACACCCGATTAATTCTGTTCTGAACTGTTAGTGATGCAGTAATGAAAATGTAAGGTGGTATATTAGGTCAAAAATTGGGGTATGACAAATGCCCTTATTTAAGTTTCTTTAACCTGAGATATTAAGATGAAGATCTTCGTCTCGATAGGTGTGAAGAGACTTAAATATTAGAATACGCAAATTTTGGACCTAAGATACCAAAAAATGCGGATGATGCATAATGATTGCAAAAGGTTCACCCAGGAGATATCAAAGATTGATATGATGGGGAAAAATTGTGAGGATGAATCAATTTGTCTAATAAAAGAGAATCCTGTTGGTTGGGAAACAAGCAATTTGTTTCACTAGGAAAATAGATTCACAATGTAAGTGAAAATCTGTTTTGAGGAGATTACCTTCTGTCAGCCTTGTGACAATGTTTAAGGTAAGTGAAGATGATATTACCAATTATCAGCCTTGTGATAGTTTATGGTAATGAGTTCTGAAGATATTACCAATTATCAGCGAAGTGATAACTATAACAAGGTAATTCTTGAGACATTTTTACTGAGTATTCAGCCTTGTGAATAACAGTCAATGATGGAAACAGATCTCAAATGAGTTTCTATTTTCACAGCTACAATCTTGCCAGGGATCTCTCTTTTGAGAAGATGCGGGCATTTTGATTGATAAGAGACAGGTTTCTTTAGACAGAAAGACAACTGTGGAGATTTCTTGAACTTTCATGATTGGACTTGTTGAGAAGAACAATCATTTTATGACAAGTTTCACCACGATAGTTCAAACATGGCCTATTATGTCTTTTGATCACATTGACAATGTTAGAATGAATTAAAATACGTCAGAAATGAAAATACAAAAATATGTACAAACGGATGAGAATGGATAGAGTGTTTCAACGTGTATGGATCATGGAAAACGATCCATTCTTACCTTTTCTCACCTTTGGAATAAGAATAAGTGGTTGGAAGGCCTTGAGGAAGGCTGCAAAGAGAAATTCGAAAATGCAATTTTGTTGTGAAAATTTGGAAGTAAGAGTTTGGTTCTGATGGCTATCAATCCTCCTCTATGCTGGCATTGTTGCTCGGTATTTATAGAGTAAGAATTTAAGTCAATATAGATGGAAAGAATCAAAGGCATCAATGTGTTTCCAAAACCAAAAAAAACATGGCTTTTAAAACTTTCCAAATGAAGAATATATTGTCTCTTCCTTCCTTCCCACGTTTTTCCATGATCCTTGGGCCTTCTAGAAACAATTTGAATTCAAATTTTGGCTCCATGCATCTTGTACACTTATTTTGGGATTTTATTTAATTAATTTTGAATTTAATCCATTTAATTCAAAACTAAATAAAATAAAAAAAATAAGGAGGTGTGGAAATGAGTGTGAATGTCATGGATAATGTCAAGATCATGTTTGGATTAAAAAATCTTAGGCCCATTTGAAAAATATTTGCATTTGCTAAGAATTTCTCTTTATGCACCTCCTCAAAAATGCTCAACTTTCACAATTTGTATCTTGCTCAATTTTCAACCTTTTTGGGTGTTCTTGGACATTTTAGAAAGCTCAAGATGTCTTCTAAACAGCCCTTTTGGTTTCATCTTCATTGAAGTTTCCATGCTCATGAACACTTCTTTTCAAAAAGATGACTTTTTGTTGACTTTTAGAAGGACATCTAATGTTTTGATCCATATCTTCCAAATGAAGCCTTTAATGTAAACAACATTTCCCCCAACGACTCAAAGTATTTTACCAACATAGGCCAACATAATATGAAATGTATGTATGTGATGAAATTAAACAGAATACAACAACAACAACAATGTAATCCACAACGTCAACCGTCAACGAAAACTACCTCTAATTCATCCAAATTCTCACATACAGTATTTAAAAACATTCTTATAGGCCAAATCATGATTCCAGATTTCCAACGGTCCAAACGACATCAAAATCGGAGTTACGGTCGCGAAGATACGAGCAAAAGCAGTTTTCGAATTATTTCTCTATTTACATTGGTATGGATCAATGCAAAACCTATGTATCGATGCATACACAACTTGTCGACACAAGCATCGTGTAGTCGACTCATACATTATTACATTTTATGTTTTCTGATTTTCAATCAGTATGAGTCGATGCATGCATCTACGTATCGATGCAAAACTGACTTGTATCGATGCAAAACTCGTATGAGTCGATACAAGCCTTCAAAATTGGCCTCAAGAATCGATGCAAGGCTGTTTGTATCGACGCAAGCTATTTTCAAGTCTCTAGTTTTTAAAATCATAGCAGCTTCTATCGATACATAATCCTATGAGTCGGCTCGTTCTGCGCAAATTCACCCAAAAACCAGATTTTCCAACATTTTATGATTCAATTGATACGATTTTCAACCAGCGACAACAACCCAACGTATAAAAATAATTTTTAATTTCTTTTCAATCAATCAACAGGTATAACAGCAAAATTGCACAATCTTTTCAATCAACAACAACAATATACACAGAATAACAACGATCATATATTTCAATTTGGGATTTTCTATGGTTAACCACATCGACATGACACAACCTAGCGAATCATACACCCCAAAATACCTATTGCCCATCATATCCCCAATTATAGAGCAAGAACCCCACCCTTACCTTGGATTTAAAGTTGCTCTAAGAATTCTTGATCGTTCCAACTTTTCTCTCTTCTCTGCAATCTCTACGTATCGTTCGTTCCTTTTTTTCCCAAAACCCTTGTTTTCTTCCTTTTTCTCTACTGATAGCCAAATTAATCTAATTTATATTTATTTTTAATTAAATAATAATCCTTATAATTAGTCTTGGGCTTAATGTTTGTACCCCCAACAATGCTACCACTATCACCACAACTTAAGCCCACAAACACTAACCTTATAGCTATAACATCGTTTCTAGTATTATTCTACGACCAACCAACTTAATTCTCCGCAAAAACAATATCAACAAAAAATTCACAAATAAATTGCTAAATATTTAATTAAAGAAAATAAAAATATTTGGGCGTTCCGATATCTGATACGGACCAATAAAGCAAGGAGTGAGCTTCTTAGACTTCAGATCTCGTCCAACACCAGTCACAAGCGTGACTCTCAAAAACACATGCTCGCAAGCTTGAAATTCTAAATATTTTCTTCTCTTATCATGGTAACTTTTCTGCCTACTTTGGGAAGTGTTGCACCCCAAATTTTACCCTGCTATTTTTCTACTTACATTGTATTTATATTAAATAAAAAAAGTCATTCACTCAGTGCATACGCATCATGCGTAGAGCATTTCGTTTCCAGGTTAGTTGTTTGATATCATGCATACCTCATTTTAATCTTTAATAAAATTTTCAATCATTTGTATTTTTGGCATATTTTGATATTTACATTTTCACATTTTTTTAGTCAATGACAAGTTAATTCACATTTTTTTTTAATATTTATATTTGACTGCATTTTATTTTGTTATTGTGGATAATTATACATTTCTTTTTAAAAAAAATGATGATTAAGTGTGACTAAGAATTAAAATTGTATTAACATGATTTAGTTGTTACTCCCTCCGTTCCTTTTTAAGTGTCGTTTTAGAAGAATATTTTTGTTTCTATTTAAGTGTCGTTTTATAATTTAATGTCATAACTTATCAATTATACCCTTACTTTCTCAATAAATGAGACAGAGTCTAGGAGTGAATTTATTAGGAAAGAGAAAATAAATGAGGGTATAATAAAAAAATTAACTCTAACATAGCACTATCTTGGTTGAAGAGCTTTATGCTAAAATGACACTTAAAAAGGAACGGAGGGAGTATTTAGTTATTTTATTTTCTCCCTCTCAATCAATTTATATTAATCTTCTAGAATAATTATTAGAGTAATATGTGGTAGTTAATTCAATTTTTGCATATTTGTAGCTATTCCACAAGTAGTTTTTATTATTTGATTGATTAAGTGAAATTTGTTTTTTTTAATAATAATTACTCTTATTATTAATTGAATTTATTTTCTTTTAATCAATAAGTTTAATTGTTAATTAAATTCATATTTTTATTTCAAAATTGCATTAATTCTTTTTTGTTATTCTTTAGTCAAATCCAAAATTAGTTTCTCATTGTTACAATTAACCAAGCCTTTTATACATCAGTACACATTTACATACCTCACATAATACAAAAAATATAATAATAGTATTACATTACATATATTGTATAAATTTAATTCAAAAAATACAAAAATTGTTATTTTTCACTACCTTCCACCATCCTTTGTACATAACCATTTCAATACTTGCAAAAATACAAAAAGGGATATTATCAGAAAATTGTACAAATTCCATCGGATTCCTCCACCTCTTCTACAACCTGCAGAAAATTACAACAAACAAAATCAGTGCAACTTCTCCACTACCCTGCTCCACATAAATCCACCAACTTTGTGTACAATTTCACAGCAAAAAAAAAAACCATTCCACTACTAACAGCTAGCAAAATGTCCTTGCTATCTTCAATCTACCTATAAAACAAGTTTCAAATCATAAACTTGGGGGGACCAAAAAAAAAAACAGACCCTTCATCTGTCTCAAGCAAACCTCACTGTGACCATCACCTCACAAGATACTCCCTGCATTCTTTAAACAAAACCAACCTATCAAAAACTTCAACTCTATCTTATCTCATCATCATCTCACCGCCGTCACAGAACCGCAACCTTCTTCCATTTATTCAGCAACAACAAACCATTGCAGATCTCAGAAGCATCCACATAGATCGAAAAAAAACAGACATAATAAGCATCAGAATCGCAAGTAACATACCTTGTTTTCATTTTTCTTTCGATGTTGTTAGCAATTTGTTGTAATTTGTAATCTTCTGCAAATGTTTAAAATCTGATTTGGGGTGTGGGTTTTGTTAGGGATGAGGTTTTGATTTATTCGCTGTTATTTTGTGTTAATGATGAATCGATTTGTTGAGAGAGACGAGAGAGGCATCGCGAAATCGTGCAGATTGCAGATGATGAAAACCAGAAGCGAAATCTAAGAGAAAGAGAGCGATGAAAATTTGTGTTTTTTTTGGCAAAGATATCGTGTTTGAATGAGAAGAGGAAATGTGTGATTTAGTCTTGGAAAGAGTAATGTTTTGGCTTTAATTGTTATTAACATATTTAATAAATGTATAATAAATAATAGTAGTGAAAAAAAATTGGAAGCCTGAGCAAGAGAGAGAGTTTTTTTTTATATATATTTATTTTGGTTTAATCTTTTTTATTTTTTTTAGTTGTTTTAATTGTTAGTGAGAGAGAATAGGATAGAATAAGTCATACACTATTTTATTTTTGTTGATTTTTTTTTTATTAATTAATTTTTGTTTATAAAAACTAAACTAATTTTGAGAAACTTAAGGGAGGTGGCAATCAACCCACGTTCTCTCCCATTCATTCCTTTTATTTTTATTATTATTATTATTTTTATTTTTTTAAAATAAATTTAATAATTACTTAATTTTATGTAATTTATTTGAAATAAAAATCAATTATGAGATTTTTTAGGGAGCTAACGTTTTTCCCCCCTTATTTCTAGGAGTATCTTTTTTTATTCATTATTATTTTATTATAAATTATTTTTATTTTTATGCAATAGATTTAGTTTTGACAATAAAATTAAATAGTTATTTTTTTTTTTTGTAAATTTAATCATGGGTCTATTTAGTCAACTTCTATTTGTTTCATCCATCATTTAATTCACACCCCCTTTTAGTTTCTATTTTAGTTTTTATTTTCTTTTTAGTCTTTCATTTTATTTTAATATACATTTTAATTATTAAAAATTAATTGATTAAGTACTTATTTTTCTTGTACAATTATAATGACTTGTAATTTATTTTTATCATTCCCCATTCGGAAAAATGTACCCCAATCCCCTTGTTGCGTTGTAATTAATTTACTGCTTTCTATTTTATTTTACCGTTTAATCCCCATTTATAATTCATGTATCCCTCTCCCAAAAACAATTCTTGTAATAATTATCTAGTGCATATTTATTTTATTTTAATTTAATTGTCACTTTCACAAAACCAAAAAAATCTTTTTTAAACTAATAATTGTAAATCATTTTTAAACCCGTAAGTCGACAAAGCTATGAAGCGTCGCGACGACCACACATGCACACATGTACGCTTGATCCTGGGCCTTCTTACAGTGAGCCTATTTCGATCAATTGTTCCAATTGGTCGTCTTAGTGAACTAGCCCACTTTGCTAGTACACATGTAATTTAATTATTTTATACTTAGGTTGGCGACCTTATACGGGCTTTGTCGATTTTACTTGTGATTTACAATTATCTCGATCCTATTCTTTCTCCATTCACCAAGCATTTAAAACACTTTCAATAAAAATCGACCCAGCGTCGAGTCTTCTTCTCAAACCTCGATCCAACGTCGAGTTATTTTCAAAATCAATTTTCTACAAAACAAAAAAACACAGTGCTATGGTATTTAATTAAATTGTTAGAGGATAGCGGCGATTTAATTAAAATGTAAAATATTTAGGCCATTAGGGTAACAATGACTTAAATACTTTATTCCATACATAATAAAAGTGAACTTTGTTTCACCTCACTCTTTTCATAATAAAGATTTTGGATGAGAGATGATCGGTTGACCTCAATCACCAATCTCGAGTATTGAATCGTTAGAGGATAATGACGTTTTGGTACTTGTCATCCACAATTTAAAATCAATTCCAACACATTCAATATCTTTTGTGCGCTTCAAGCACCTTTTACCTTTAAACCATTTTCAAGATTAGACATGATTCATTTATAATTGAGATGTTCTTTCCTCTATTCCCAAGGTTTTCGACTTCTCCACTTGAGTACTAGAGGTGTTCTCAAACCCTCCCTCATGTTAGTGCGTAGTCCTTTATTCTTTATCACACCTTGTGGACGTTAGACGAGCCTTCTCCTTTAAAAATGACGACTTGTTTTTTCATTTAAAACCAATCAACAAACAATTATTTTCTAGAAGAACTACGGAGTTTTGACTTTCCCATTGCGAGGAATACGAGCCGCGGTTTCAAAACCGTGTCAAACTCAAAAATAATAAAAACATTTCTTCTCCCTTTCTTTCTCCCATTTTCAAACTTAGAAGATTGTAAAATTTCACACAAACACACAAACACACTTTGAACTAAATGGGTACCATCGAGTACGATGGATGTAAGGGGTGCTAATACCTTCCCCTTGCATAACCAACTTCCGAACCTATATCTCTTAATCTCGTAGACCGTCTTATCCTTCTCTTTCGTGGGTTTTATCTATATTTTCCCGTTCTTTTTTAGAACAAATAAAATTAGGTGGCGATTTCACCTGTTTTTGAAAATTCATTTAAATGATTTTTTGAAAAACGAGTTGCTTCAGGAAGTCTTCATCTGCTCCCGAATAAACTTCACTTTCTCTATAGTTTCTCTAACAATTTCTACTCCAACTACCACACTCTCACCAGATTCATGCCAACATAACGGAGTCCTACACCTCCGTCCATACAATGCCTCAAACGGTGCCATCCCAATACTAAAATGGTAATTATTATTATAAGTGAACTCGATCAAAGGAAGATAAGTATCCCATGAGCCTCTCTGCTCAAGAACACAAGCTCTCAACAAGTCCTCCAATGACTGAATAGTTCTCTTGGTCTGACCATCCTTCTGTGGATGATACGCCGAACTCAACCTCAACTTAGATCCCAATGCTTCCTACAAACTCTTCCAAAAATAAGAAGTAAACCTCAGATCTCTATACAACACAATACACATAGGAACACCATGTAACTTCACAATCACTCGGACATATATCTCAGCCAACTTCGTAACCGAATAAGTAATGTTAATAGGTATAAAGTGTGCTGACTTTGTAAGCCTATCAACAATCACCTAAATTGAATCATTTCCTCTCAAAGTATTAGGTAATCCTATCACAAAGTCCACCGAAATATTGTCCCATTTCCATTCCGAAACTTCTAACGGTTGCATCAACCCTGCAGGCTTCTGATGTTCGATTTTTGACTTCTAGCAAGTCAAACAAGCATACATAAGCTGTGCCACATCATGTTTCATGTCAGGCCACCAAAACAAACCCTTCAAATCTTGGTACATTTTAGTATCTCCTAGATGAATACTCAACTTGCTTCTATGAATCTCTCCAAGGATTACTTTCTTAATCGCTTCATCATCATGAATACAAATACGATCTCGGAATCTCAACACACGTTGTGCATCCATCTTGAAATCATCATTCTCAATTCGATCAGTTCCTACCATCAAATCCACCAACTTCACATATCGCTTCTGAGCCTCTTTCATATTGTCTAGAAAATCATTGTTAATCTTTAACATTTCTAACATAACACTATGCGGTGTCATTTCACAAACCAAACTCAAATCTCGGAATTGCTCAATCAACTCCAACTCCTTAACCATCATGGCCGACATATGCAAAGTCTTTCGGCTCAAAGCATCGGCTACAACATTAGCTTTTCTGGGATGATAATTCAAACCGAAATCACAAATGTTACGGATAGCAAGAGTCGCCACCGACTTTTATTTTATCCAATTAAGGGAAGGTGAAAAGAACCGGAAAAGACCTTCGTTAGATTCTGAGTAAGGGAGAAGGTTATGAAAAGGGAAGGTATTAGCACCCTTTCCATCCATAGTTATCTACGGGCTCTTAGTTGCTTTAGCTCATCTTAAAATTTGCTTTTTGTGTGTGTGTTTGAAAATGTTTTGAAAAGGCATTTCACTTTGACTTCGTAATGATTCACGCTGGAATGTATACGAAGTGTTCGGAAATGTTTTGTTTTGGAAAAGTGTTTTAACTTTGTAAAAGTGTGAGGTGTGAAAAGAAATTTTGATGGAGCAAGCAACTAAAAGTCTTATTACCTACTCAGAACGGTCGTTTCCGTGTTGTTTTACTTTCCTTTAAAATAGTGCTATCCATACCATTAGTTGATAGGTAACCTTATTCGTTGGATGCAAAGGGACATTCGAAAGGACATCGGATGGTCATAGAAGGCAACTTGTAGGAGTATCCTAGCACATTCGAGGGGACGATCATCACTTTTCGTAGGCAACAATCGAGGGACAAGATCATGTATTCGTAGGCAACATCGAGGGTCATCGAGGGACTATGATCTTTGTATCGAAGGGACTATGATGATATGTTTGTAGGCAACGATGCTAGGATACCTCTACGTTCGAGGGACTTGACCATTTGTAAGGCAACGAGAGAGAATACTCTAGGGGGTGCACGTCTGAAGAGAGTGTGTTGAATTCAGATAATTTAACTTGAAATTAGAAGTGATCTACGTTTGTTTTTATCTTGCCATACATGCCTAGTTACTAGCAGTTTATAGGTGCGGAAAGTAAATTGCGGAAATGTAAAGTGCGGAAAGTAAATCCAACGCTATTACATGGCTTTGGGGCAGATACATAATAAGAGTGCGGAAAGTAAAGGCGTAAATGTAAATGTGCGGAAAGTAAATCCTACGCTATTATATAATAAAAATTTGCGACCTATACATCTTTTCTAGAATTTGTAAAAGCGAGATAATCATAAATAATCAGAATAAAGTTAGTAAAATGTTTTGGAAATTAGTAGGAAGATGTTTTTAGGTTAGTAATCCTAATTAAAAGAAAGAAAGTATTTTTGTAGTTTTTTATGATTGATTTTAATGAGGAAGAATCCTAATTCTAATTAATAAAGGTTTAATTAAAATAATTGAAAATGCGAAGAAAAATAAAATGTTTTTGTGTCAAAAAGTAAATAAAGGTTTTATTAACCTAAATCTAAGATTAAACATTTTTTAGAGTTTTAGAAAATAGTTTAAAAAATTAATTGAAAAGAAAATAAATTGGTTAGAAAATTGATAAAAATATGAAAAGTGCAAAGGAAATTAGTGATAAAAAAAAGTGGTGGTGCTGGGTGTTGAACCCACGTCTTGAAGGTCACCAGTTAAAAGGCTTGCCACTAGACCACACGCTTGTGGTGTCATATGGATAGACTAGTAAATATATATGTGAAACCTGCAAAACATCAAATGTTTGTGGAAAAAATTGCAAAAGGTGGGGTTCGAACCCGCGACCTTAGAGAGGGCAAGGGACTAGCACGCGCATGTTGAACCGCTGGGGCGGTGATACATCCATTTATTTTACTGAAAGCATAAATATATGTGTGATATAACTTCCAAAAAAATCAGAATAAATAGAAAAACAAACGCGAGTTTAGTCAAGATTTAAATGGACCAATCGAATTGAAGGGTATGGCCACGTGAGCTTTGACCTTCATCTGGAAAATTTGAACCACCGTATACGGTGGAAAACACCATCGTTTCCGATGGCTCAAAGTTTCAATCCTGCAAAATAGAAGATTTAAGCCAAACAAATCAAACCTATCCCCCCTAAATAGACCGTCGTGAGTTCATCCATGGCATTAGTTTGACCTAAAACTGGATGGATCTCCTGGTTCAAAACTCAAAGTTTCTTAAACCCTAACAATGGCAGATGGCCATTCTGCCATCAAAAATTCACCACGATAGTTCAAACATGCCCTATTATGTATTTTGATCACTTTGACAATGTTAGAATGAATTAAAATACGTTAGAAATGAAAATACAAAAATATGCCATATGTACAAACAGATGAGAATGGATAGAGTGTTTCAACGTGTATGGATCATGGAAAACGATCCATTCTTACCTTTTCTCACATTTGGAATAAGAATAAGTGGTTGGAAGTCCTTGAGGAAGGCTGCAAAGAGAAATTCCAAAATGAAATTTTGTTGTGAAAATTTGGAAGTGAGAGTTTGGTTCTGATGGCTATCAATCCTCCTCTATGCTGGCATTGTTGCTTGGTATTTATAGAGTAAGAATTTAAGTCAATATAGATGGAAAGAATTAAAGGCATCAATGTATTTCCAAAACCAAAAAAAACATGGCTTTTAAAACTTTCCAAATGAAGAATATATTGTCTCTTCCTTCCTTCCCACGTTTTTCCATGATCCTTGGGCCTTCTAGAAACAATTTGAATTCAAATTTTGGCTCCATGCATCTTGTACACTTATTTTGGGATTTTATTTAATTAATTTTGAATTTAATCCATTTAATTCAAAAATAAATAAAATAAAAAAGGAAGGAGGCGTGGAAATGAGTGTGAATGTCATGGATAATGTCAAGATCATGTTTGGATCAAAAAATCTTAGGCCCATTTGAAAAATATTTGCA
Organism: Vicia sativa; assembly: GCA_021764765.1. Classification (NCBI taxonomy): domain Eukaryota; kingdom Viridiplantae; phylum Streptophyta; class Magnoliopsida; order Fabales; family Fabaceae; genus Vicia; species Vicia sativa. The sequence continues at coordinate 47,832,223 of CM038794.1, read as the reverse complement.
TTTGCTAAGTATTTCTCTTTATGCACCTCCTCAAAAATGCTCAACTTGCACAATTTGTATCTTGCTCAATTTTCAACCTTTTTGGGTGTTCTTGGACATTTTAGAAAGTTCAAGATGTCTTCTAAACAACACTTTTGGTTTCATCTTCATTGAAGTTTCCATGCTCATGAAAACTTCTTTTCAAAAAGATGACTTTTTGTTGACTTTTAGAAGGACCTCTAATGTTTTGATCCATATCTTCCAAATGAAGCATTTCTAGCCCAAGCTTGTGAGACATGAAGTTTTAGAGAATTTAATTCTCTTCAAAATGAGATTTGGTGGAAAAATTTCTGATAAAGTATGTGAAAGTTATGCCTGGTCAAAGTTCTGTTGACTTTTTGTTCAAAAACACTAATTTGGAAACTTTGCCTTTTGACCAAATCTTGACTTTTCTTGAGGAATCATGATCAAACCTTGATCAAATGATGAATATTACTTCAAAATATTGATTTTGACCAAAAATTATGAAGTTTGACTGTATGTTGGCCACAATTGACATTTTGTCCAATACAGCTAATTTTCAATCATCTGAGAAATTGACTGAGCAAACTTGACTTGTGAGGCTTGAAACTTGACATGGTGATTCTTTAAAGCATATGATGAGATATGATGACCACTTGAAGCATTGGAAGCCCACCTTGACTTGAGAATGGCAAAACCCTAGTATGGGTTGATTGCTTAGAAGAGGGTTTGTCTGGTCAACCCTTATGAAATCCTTGAGTATGGATATGTGAATTGTCTTGAGAATTGGGAGGGAAAATTTTGGGGTATAACACTTTCCCTTGTTCAATCTTCTTGTACTGGAAGGGTTAGATTGGCATGCTTGCGTTTCGTGACCTGAAAGTAGAAGATGATTGAACACTCGAGTACACCTGAAAAATTTGCACTCGCTGTTGTATGAAATAGGACTGTTGGTTGATGATGCGTTGGAATGGGCTTATAGATGCCATTTGGGGAAGCTGCTACTAGAGAATGAGCCATACGCTAGACTCTATATTTGTCCTTTGAATAGGAGAGACATCGGAAATGGGCTTAAGATGCCATATGGAGAAACTAAGTTGTACGATAGACTCTGTGGTTGTCCTTTGAGTATCATAGATGACGGAGATGGGCTTAAGATGCCATCAGGAGAACTGATGCTGGGGAGTGAGTCGTACGTTAGACTCCATGCTCACCTTTGAAGGTGGTGAGATGTCGACAAGTAGTCAGAGATGGGCTTAAAGATGCCATCCGGGGCAACTGAGTCGTATGCTAGACTCTGTAGTTGCTGTTGATAATAAGAGAGAGTCAAAATAAACTTTCGTCTTGGCTATTATCGAAGTGGATATTTGGCATAATCGGATAGCTTTCCCATCTTGTTTGGTATGAATCAACGCCTATTTAGGAGATAATCGTGTGGTCTTTCGATAGGTTTCCGTCTTGTTTGGGCATTAATCTTTGACCTTGTTGTCTCGAAATAATTTTCATGGTCGTTCCGATAGTTTTCCCGTCTTGTTTCGGGTATTAATCTTTGACTTTTCGTTTGAAAAATGACTTGCACGGTCGTTCCGATAGTTCACCCGTCTTGTTTCGGGTATTAATCTTTGACCTTTCATTTGGAGATCGGCTTTTACCTGCTAGGGAAATAAATCTTAATAGGATATGGTTACTTCTATGCAAATTATGATGCATGCGGATGCATGGCAATATTATGATGCAGCTATATGAATATAGATGTATGAATGCAGATGTATTTCAAAACATATCCATCTTGAAAAACATTGGAATGTCCTGTTGGAGATTTCTGACGCTCGCTCGAAGATAGGGTTGCTGCAAACCCTGACCCGGGGGGGGGGGGTGAAGAGATGTTTTTGATTCATCCGATGCACTATCAGACCAAGTTTCGAGTCTAGATATTAATGTTGTTGGAAGAATAATCATTGAGAGATACTCCGCTGGGGATCTTGTGCGTAGATTTTGCTGAGGAACACCGATTACTACTTGGAGACTAACGTAGCGTGGCAAGGCGATAAGGACATAAAGGCGGCGAGGCTCGAAGAATCCTTGGAGGTGATGAATCGAAGTTTCTTGAGACCTCGGTGGGAATAAGAGGGATGTAGGTTCCTCAGATGCACTATCTGACCAAGTTTTGAGTCTGGATATTGCTGCTGCCGTGGAATGATAATCATCAGGAGATATTTTGCTGGGGATAAATATCTTTTTGTATAAACCATGTTGGGGGACGATGTGATATGGAATAACCTGTTACTGCTTGGAGACTGATGTAATAGGTTGTTGTGTTACTGCTCGGGGACCAATGTAACGTGATAACTTGAGAAGGTAGATAAGTTTGATAGGATCATTCAAAGCTGATGGAAACTTATATGGGATCACTTGAGGCGATCAGTCTGATAGGATCATTTAAAGCTGATGAAACTTGTTGGGGTCATTTAAAGCTGATGGAAACTTATTGGTATCACTTGAGGCGATCAGTCTGATAGGATCATTTAAAGCTGATGAAACTTGTTGGGATCATTTAAAGCTGATGAAACTTGTCGGGATTATTTAAAGCTGATGAAACTTGTCGGGATCATTTAAAGCTGATGAAACTTGTTGGGATCATTTAAAGATGATGAAACTTGTTGGGGTCATTTAAAGCTGATGAAACTGCTGGGATCATTTAAAGCTTATGAAACTTGTTAGGATCATTTAAAGCTGATGAAACTTATGGGATCATTTAAAGCTGATGAAACTTGTTGGGATCATTTAAAGCTGATGAAACTTGTTGGGATCACTTGAAGCTGATGAAACTTGTTGGGATCATTTAAAGCTGATGAAACTTGTTGGGATCATTTAAAGCTGATGAAACTCGTTGGGATCATTTAAAGCTGATGAAACTTGTTGGGATCATTTAAAGCTGATGAAACTGTTGGGATCATTTAAAGTTGATGAAACTTGTTGGGATCATTTAAAGCTGATGAAACTTGTTGGGATCACTTGAAGCTGATGAAACTTGTATGTCAGAACACTGTTGGGAGGAGATGAAAGTGTAGTACTTCGTTGGAGAAGATTTATCTTCGTAGGCGGAGAGATGGCTCTGTGGGGGTGTATCGGGGACTTTAGTCGTCGTCTCAAATCCTAGAGCATGTAGTAAATGATTGAACTGATTTGCACTGTTTGAATCTCGATGCTGTAAGTAGGTGATCTGGGCGAGACATAATTGTATGCTTGAATCCCTAACTTTTGCCTAGACCGCCCTTTCGGGTTTTCAGTCGACCGGGATACCCTTTTTTGCCCAAGCCGCCTTTTCAGGTTTTCGTCTTGCCGGGTGTACATTTTTTGTATATGTCCTTAATTTTTGCCCGAACCTTTTTGGTTCGTCAAGACGCCCTTATTTTTGCCTAGGTCAGTCGACCTAGCGGGTATCGTTTATGCGTAGTATTTTTTGACCATGTATGCGTTCACAGAGTGTGGGAAGTCTTCGCCGCAAATGGTGGTGAGCATTGTAGCACTTGGAATATGCCCCTTTGTATGTGGGAGTTTATCTACCTCTGGGATCAATATCCTGGTGTACTTGACGCTTGAAATTATTGGTGAACCTCTGAGGAATGTTATGGAAGAATGATGCTGACACCATCTGATACTACTGGCACAGACGAGTAACTCAATGGATTTTGCTGAAGCTTGTGATCAATGTAGCATGTTGTCATACCCCCAAATTTTCCCTCCTACTTCTCAAGACATTTCTCACATCCCCACTCAAGGATTTCACAAGGGTTGGTCAGACAAGCCCTCTCCTAAGCAATCAACCCAAACCAGGGTTTGGTTATCCTCAGATCAGGATGGACTTCCAACATCTCCAGTGATTATCACGCCTCATCATATGCTTCAAAGAATCTCCATGTTAAGTTTCAAGCCTTACAAGTCAAGTTTCCTCAGACAATTGTTCAGATGGTTGAAAATCAATTGTATTGGACAAAAAGTCAACTATGGTCAACATACAGTCAAACTTCATGATTTTTGGTCAACATCCATATTTTGAAGTGACATGCATCATTTGATCAAGGGTTGATCATGATTCATCAAGAAAACTCAAGATTTGATCAAAAATCAAACTTTCCAAATTAGGGTTTTCTAGGGAAAAGTCAACTGAACTTTGACTGAGCATAACTTTCTCATACTTTATCAGTAAGTTTTCCACCATCTCTCATTTTGAAGGAAATTCAATTCTCTACAACTTCATGTCTTACAAGAAAATTCAGAAAACGCTTCATTTGGAAGATATGGATCAAAACTTTACAGGTCCTTTTCAAAGTCAACTTTTTGTAAAGTGTTATTGAGCATGGAAACTCCAATTGAGATGAAACCAAAGAGGTTGTTTAGAGGACATCCATAGCTATCTAAACAGTCCAAGAACACCCAAAAATGTTAAAAATTTAGAAAGATACACCTTGCACAAGTTGGGCATTTTTGAAGAGATGCACAAAGAGAAATACTTGTCAAAATCCAAAATTTTGCAAATGGGCCTAACTTTTCTTGATTCAAACTTGTTCCTCAGCTAATTTGGAACCTCCAAGCCCAAGGCCACGAATCTTATCTTTATTTTTCTATTTAATTTGGATTTTAATCATTTAAAAGCCAATTAAATTAAAATATAAAGGTAGAAAATCAAAATTAAATGCAAATTGGATTTTTCTCTCATTCTTGAGGTCCAAGCAAACCTCCCAAGCTGGCAAAATCGAAATTGGCATTGATTGGCAAGAGAATTGATTGAAATTTGATTAAAAAGGCAAGATTTGGTTTTATACCAAATCAAATATTTTTTCATTGATTGATACATTATTTTCTCTTGATTTCTAACCTAAATCCATCCACTATATATACATGAAGCATTCACATGAATAAGGGACGAATTTGCAGCCTCTAAGAACCCTAATCAAACTCAAAAAAATCCGTGTGTTACAAGTTACTTGCAGCCTTGGTTTTGTTTCGATTCAAGCAATTCTAAGCACTCAAACACGTTCCTGGAGGTTCATTGATCCATTCCAGACCCTCACAGATCACAAAAGTATCCAGAATCACGAAGTTACACATCACGGTTTGCCTCAAAAATTTCAGAATCGAATTCATACTTACATGCATTTTAAACGTATTTTGATTATATATTCGTGTTCATGATGTTATTTGCAAGCTATCTGGGTTGGTTAATTGAATTTTAAGTGCAGGAATCGTGATGTGCCATGGTTAGGTTTTCTAAGCTTCGAATTGGGGTCTTTCGATTTAGGAAAAATTGGCCAACACTAATGATACATTCTTGATCAGGAGATGAAACCGAGTCGAACCATGGCTTCATATTGTATTTATATTGCTTGTGCTTGATTTTTGAATTTTGCAGGGGCTATAGCATCGAACCAAGCCGACGCTAACTGTTTAAAAATTTAAACGAAGAAGACGAAGTTCTTCGCGCGTTTTCTGATTCTCAGAATTCAAATCCGTTTAAAACGTTTTTGTTTCATTGTCCTAACACCAAACGCAGTTTGGCTCAGTGGTGAAGGCAGCGCGTGTTTTCCTTGGATCTCCTTGGTTCGATCCCTGGCCATGACAATTATTTTTTACAACTTTGAAAACTAACACTTTTCTCTTATTTTCTTTTAATATTTTCATTCTAATTTAATTTATCTTTAAACAATTTTCTCATGCATTTAAAATCCCCAAAAATATTTTCCTTTTGCATTTTAATCGAGAAAAAACTTATTTAATTTTTGACATTAAAATTAATATTTTTGCATGCATATTTTAATTAATTGTTAATTAACCATTAAATTGACTTTTAATCGCTTTTAATTATCAAAATTGATTTATAAAATTCCAAAAAAAATTACTCTATCATCTAATCAGCATCACTAACCTAAATCTTTTTCCTCATTCAAAAATCTTATTTTTACTAACATCTTTTCTCTTATGCGAATTTCTCATATTTTCCGATTATGTATCTGCTCACAGGTTGTGTTGTTCGGACTATTTTTTTCGCTTTTCTTTTCAATATTATGTAACTGCTCATGGGATGTAATAGTTTAATTAGGACTTTTACGTTCCGCACTCCTATTATGTAACTGCCCCAAAGCCATGTAATAGCGTAGGACTTTATTTTCCGCACTTTACTTTCCGCAATTTATTTTCCGCACCCTATAAACTGCTAGTAACTAGGCGTGTATGGCAAGATAAAAAAGGACATAGATCACTTCCAATTTACAAGATAAATATCTGAATTCAACACACTCTTTTCACACACGCACCCCTTAGGGTAATTCTCTCTCGTTGCCTTACGAATATATATGGTCAAGTCCCTCGAACGTAGAGGTATCCTAGCACCGTTGCCTACAAACATATCATCATAGTCCCTTCGATACAAAGATCATAAACCCACGATGTTGCCTACGAATACATGATCTCGTCCCTCGATTGTTGCCTACGAAAAGTGATGATCGTCCCTTCGAATGTGCTAGGGTACTTCCTACAAGTTGCCTTCTATGACCATCCGATGTCCCGTCGAATGTCCCTCTTACATCCAACAAATAGGGTTACCTACCAACTAATGGTACGGATAGCGCTATTCTAAAGGAACGTAAAATAACACAAAAACGACCATTCTGAGTAGGTAATAAGACTTTTAGTTGCTTGCTTAATCAAAATATTTTTCACACCTCACACTTTTGTCAAAGTTCAAACACTTTTCAAAAACAAAACATTTCGAACACTTTGTATACATTCCTACATGAATCATTACAAAGTCAAAGCGAAATGCCTTTTCAAAACATTTTGTCAAACACACGAAAGCACTTTTAAAAATGAGCTAGAAGCAACTAAGAGCCGTAGATAACTACGGATGGAAAGGGTGCTAATACCTTCCTTTTAATAACCTTCTCCTTACTCGAGAATCTAACGAAGGTCTTTTCTGTTCTTTTCACCTTCCCTTAATTGGATAAAAGAAAAGTCGGTGGCGACTCTTGTTATCCCAACATTTGCGATAAAAAGCAAAACAAATTCTCAAAGTCGGTTCACCGTATTCTGAGCTGGCGACTCTGTGAGAGACACCTAAAGAGAATACCTTAGAGATTTTTAGATCATTTTTACTTTACGTTTGACTTGCTTGCTTTATCTTTAAGGGTTGCTTAGGTATTATATTTGTGAGGGATCCTACACCCAGATCCGGGTTTCCTTAGGTAAGTAGCATTAGATCGTCGCGACCGTTAGGCATATACCGAAACGGTCAACACGATGGCTACGTTAGTGTGACACTTTGGATGTCCTGATACTCTTTATTTCCAAGTTGAGCATAGTATTTGGCTTCTGCGTGGTGTCATCAGCACTAACTCAACTTTTAGAACCTTAATTGACCCATCTTGGCCATTAGAAGGTAGTGAGATGGCCGACTTTGGTGTAGACCCAGGTTGGTTGATACTCGATGCTACGCTCATTAAGATCAGACTTTTGGGATATTTTCGGTCGACCAGAGCTTTAGGATTTTGTTCTTTTACTTTTCTGAATTGTCTTTTGTACTTAAAACGAAAAAGAATAAAAGGAGACTAATAAAGTTTGTTCATGCTTGTTTAACAAATTTAAATTCCTAAGGTCCTTGAAAACATTGCATTGCATTCGCATAAACATCGCATATCATGGCATAACATTTCATAACAGGTACATTGAAGATCGGTTTTCTCATTTTTCTCGCTATTTATTTTAGCAGAAATGGCTCTTGAACAGACTGTCAAAGATCTTCAGGCTCAGAATTCTCAGTTCCAGGAAATGTTCACCAGCTTGGTCCAAGGCCAAGAAGATCTGAAGAAACTTATCAACAAGAAGAAGAAGGTCATTGGTGTTCTCAACATGGGCATACGTCACAAAGGTGGTCCTAGAGTGGTCAGCCGGATAGAACTCTTAGAGAGTGTCGGCGAGGGAAGTGTCAAGGGCAATGAAGAAGACCGTGAGCTGAGAAGAAGGAAGAAGACTATGAGAATGATCGGTACTCTCGAGGATGACAAATACAAGTAACTTGAAGACCGTCGAATCTTGGAAAATCACGAAAATGTCAGGGCTGAATTTTGATGATCTGAGTCTTGTTCTTGATGTGGTGATTCCTCACAAGTTCAAGGTTCCTACTTTTGCCAAGTATGATGGAATTTCTTGTCTGAAGCTGCATTTGAAGTCCTATGTTTAGAAGATCAACCCCCACACTGATGACAGAAAGTTGTGGATTCATTATTTCCAAGAGAGTTTGGCCGGAACTCAGTTGGAGTGGTATTATCAGCTAGAGAGTGACCACATCCGTACCTGGAGTGACTTAGGAGACGCTTTCTACAAACAATATGAGTATAATGCTGAATTGGCACCCACTCGCATGCAACTACAAAGCATGTCTATGGGTCGCGATGAGAAGTTCAAAGAATATGCTCAGAAATGGAGAGATCTAGCAGGCAGAGTTCAACCACCCTTGTCCAATAGGGAGTTAGTTGATATGTTTATGGGAACAGCGGCCCATTCTTCAATCATCGATTGGAAATTCCTCGACCATATTCACCGGTCTTGACGGAGAGCGCATTAAAGTTGGTATCAAGAGCGGAAAGATTCAGATAGAGTCATCATCAAATGCTGCGAAGAGATCTTTTGGTGGTAAGAAAGAAGCCAATGCTGTGTATGGTCAGAAAAACCGAGCCAAGACCGACCGTGCTCAATCTGTGGGGGCATTTGTGATCTCCAATCCAACTTCAGCATAACCTCAGTGAGACAACACGCGCAACCAGAATGCGCCACGAAGATAGTTCTGAAGATCAACATGCCATTGTCCAAGCCTTGCAACACATGTTGAAAGCGGTGATTACCACGAGGATCCTCCTCAGAACATCAACACTTCCTCTCCGAGATACAATCCTAATGCTAAGTGTGCTTACCACTCTAACAGCCCAGGACATAACACTGACGATTGTTGGGCTCTGAAGAACAAGATTCAAGACATGATTGAAGCTAAAGAGATTGATAAGAACTCTTACGTTTTAAATATAGATGACTTGACTATTCCTCTGATGACTGTTAAGAAGAATTTGCTGCAAGCCGATGTCAATCCAGGATGCCCAGAGAACTGTCGTTGGTGCCCATCTACACCTGATGGTTGAGCTTGGTTGAGAAGACGTATTCAGTGCATGATGGATAGCCGCGAAGTGCTATTTCTGAAACCTTCACCTGTGGAGAATCTGTGTGAATACATGACTAAGAATCTGAAGATCGAAGATGTGAGCGAAACTGTACCAGAAGTATGGGATACCTTGGGGCAGCCAAGTGGAAAGTTTAATTATATGGTGAAGTATCTTTTCGGCTACAAGATTCCTATTGAAGATGTTAAAGCGACGGATGGGAGGCGATTTCCCAGAAGACTATGCTGATGTTAATACCATAAGGATTTCCTCTGCTGACCCTGTACCTAGAGTAGCACCTCTCATCATTACTTCTTCCAGACCAGTTCCATATTCCTCTGACAAAGCTATACCTTGGAACTATGGGGCTGAGGTTTATTATCATGGCGTCAAGCAGGACCCTCTGACCATTAAGGATCTTACAGTTGAAGCTACCGTTCCTGACATTGACAACATCACTGGATCAAGCAAGGTGACCAGAATCGGAAGAGTGTTTTCTCCCGAAATCTCTCCTCCAAAAGATACTGCGACTCCAGCTCGCATTCCAGCTACCGAACCAATTCCCGAGGCGCGAGGGAAAGAACCAGTAACTCATCCTTCTCAGCCAGAAGTACCAAAGGAAGTTCTTGAAGATACCTCAAGCAAGAAATGGAGGAAATTATGAAGATTATCAAGAAGAGTGACTACAATGTTGTGGAACAGTTGGGACAGACTCCGTCCAAAATCTCCATGCTTGCTCTGTTATTATGCTCAGAGGCTCATGCTAAGGCCTTGGTGAGGTTTCTGAAGAATGCTCACGTATCGCAAGACACTACTACTGATCAGTTTGAAGTTTGTATTGCTAGCCTGGCTGCCAACAACGGCCTAGGCTTTTCTGATGTTGATTTGACTTCTGCTGGAAGGAAACACAACAAAGCCTTGCACATCTCTGTTGAATGCAAGGGCATTACATTATCTCATGTTTTGGTAGATACCGGTTCTGCTCTTAATATCCTACCGAAGAGTGCTTTTGACCGACTCGATGTTGAAGGATTGGTCTTGAAACCCAGTGACATAATTGTGAGAGCTTTTGATGGTTCTAAACGAACAGTACTTGGAGAGCCCATTCTACCTGTTAAAGTCAGTTCCTAGACTTTTGACACCACTTTCTTTGTCATGGACATCCGTCCAGCTTACTCTTGCCTACTTGGACGCCCTTGGATACATGGGGCAGGCGCTGTTACCTCTACCTTACATCAAAAGCTGAAGTACCCAGTGAAGGGGAAGGTTGTTACAGTATGTGGTGAAGAGGAATACATGGTCAGTCATCTGCAGTCATTCCGATACCTCGAGATGGAAGGTGAATTCTTTGAGACTCCCTGTCAAGCTTTCGAAACAGTTCCAAGAGTCATGCCTGTTGACTCTCCTGTTACTCCTGAAGTTACACAAGTTCCGCCTAGGATGGCCTCGCTGAAAGATGCTCAAGCCGCAGTTGAAGAAGGAGGTAGTACTATTTGGGGTCAGCTCCCTGATCTTCCTTTGAAATTTGACAAGACTGGTTTAGGCTTCACCATCAAAGGTCAGAAGATTATACGCCGCGAACGTGCCGGCCAACTTCCTTTCCGCATCAGCAAAGATGGAGTTCATGCTATGGAAGACTGAAGACGTCATACCAATCTCCTTTAGACAGGAGTAATTTCTTTGTCTTCTGTTATGCTTTTCATTTTCTACGCTTTGAACAATAAAATTTAAAGCCTAGTGCCTTGCCCAGGGCATCATGGTTCGTTTGTGAGGGTTATTATCTGTCATTTGCATATTTTCATTCAATAAAATCGTTGGACTTTTGCATTTATATGTTGTTTTCTTTCTTTTACTTTATCACCCCTTCAAAAGCTATGTGTTCTTACACACACCCACGTGATACACTGCAGAATCACTCCGAATCTCGTTGATAACAGCTATGCTATTGCTAAATATGACTTCGATAATCCGATCTACCAAGCCGAAGACGAAGGTGAGGAAGATTGTGAAGTGTCAGGAGAACTTGTCAGACTGCTACAGCAAGAAGAGCAAGTTATACAGCCACAAGAAGAGCCAGTTGAGGTTGTGGATTTAGGTACTGATGAAGACAGAAAAGAGATCAAGATAGGAGAAGGTCTTGAGAACAGTGTCAAAGAGAGATTGGTTCAGATGCTACGAGACTATATCGAGGTTTTTTCTTGGTCATACGAAGACATGCCAAGTTTAGACATTGACATTGTGGTACACCAGTTACTGACAAAAGAAGGTTTTCTCCCAGTGAAACAGAAGGTTCGTCGCATGCGTCCTGAGATGTCAGAGAAAATCAAAGCTGAAGTCATGAAACAGTTCAATGCAGGTTTCTTAGCCGTAACTTCTTATCCACAGTGGGTTGCAAACGTGGTACCCGTACCTAAGAAGGATGGCAAAGTACGAATGTGTGTGGATTACAGAGATCTGAACAAAGCGAGTCTGAAAGACGATTTTCCACTTCCTCATGTTGATGTTCTGGTTGACAACACCGCTCAGCATAAAGTTTTCTCCTTCATGGATGGTTTCTCCGGTTACAATCAGATCAAAATGGCTCCTGAAGACATGGAGAAGACTACTTTTGTTACACAGTGGGGTACTTTCTGTTACAAGGTCATGCCGTTCGGACTGAAGAACGCGGGCGCCACTTACCAGCATGCCATGGTGGCATTATTTCATGATATGATTCATCACGAGATAGAGGTCTACGTCGAAGACACGATAGCTCGATCACCGACTGAAGAAGAACATCTCGATCATTTGCGGAAACTGTTTGACAGACTGAAGAAATACAGACTAAGACTCAATCCCAACAAGTGCACCTTTGGAGATAGATCCGGTAAACTCTTAGGGTTTGTTGTCAGTGGTAAAGGTATTGAGGTTGATCCCGCCAAGGTTAAAGCTATTCAAGAAATGCCAGCTCCCCGCACCGAGAAGGAAGTCAGAGGTTTCTTGGGACGATTGAATTACATTGCCAGATTCATTGCACATCTAACTGCTACTTGTGAGCCAATCTTCAAGTTACTGAAGAAAGATCAAGTGGTGGAGTGGAACGATGATTTCCAGATCGCTTTAGATAAAATCAAGGAGTACCTACAGAATCCTCCTATCCTGATGCCGCCTGCCGAAGGAAGACCTCTTATCATGTACTTGACAGTATTAGAGAACTCAATGGGGTGTGTGTTGGGGCAACATGACGAGTCTGGTCAAAAAGAGTATGCAATATACTACCTTAGCAAAAAGTTTACCGACTGTGAAACAAGATACTCACAGCTCGAGAAAACTTGCAGCGCTTTGGCTTGGGCTTCTCGCCGACTAAGTCAATATATGTTGACTCACACTACCTTATTGATCTCCAAGATGGATCCGATAAAATACATATTCGAGAAACCAGCTCTCTCTGGAAGAATAGCAAGATAGGCAAATGATCTTGACCGAATACGACATCTAGTATACTTCTCAGAAAGCAATCAAAGGAAGTGTAGTAGCCGATCATTTGGCTCATCAAGCCGTAGATGACTATCAGTCTATGCAGTTCGAGTTTCCAGACGAAGACGTTTTGTTAGTTACTGATTACGAAGAACCAAGAACAGACGAAGGACCTGAACAAGAATCCCGATGGACCATGGTCTTTGATGGAGCCTCAAACGCACTTGGCAATGGCATTGGCGCCATCATTACATCTCCTACAGGTGGACATACGCCTTTCACCGCCAGATTATGTTTCAGTTGCACCAACAACATGGCCAAATACGAAGCGTGCATCATGGGTATTAAAGCTGCCATTGACTTAAGAATCAAGTTTTTACAAGTGTACGGAGACTCAGCTTTAGTGATCAATCAGATTAAAGTCGAGTGGGATACGAAGCATCCGAATCTCATTCCATATCGAGAGCATGTTCTAAGTTTGATCCCCTACTTTGAAGAGATTACTTTTGATCATATTCCACGAGAAGAGAATCAGTTGGCAGGCGCGTTGGCTTCTATGTTGTCTATGTTCAAGGTCAGATGGGACAACGAGGCTCCCCAAATCATCATCAAAAAGTTTGACGAACCAGCATACTATTGTGAACTTGATACAGAAGAGAAACCTTGGTTCTACGAAGGGAAGAGGTATCTTGAGACTCAGGAATATCCCGCAGGGGCATCTGTCAACGACAAGACGTTCTTGAGAAGATTTGCATCCAAATTCTTCCTCAGCAACGACATCTTATACAAGCGCAATCACGACTTGTGCTTACTCCGCTGTGTAGACCAGAAAACAGCAGAACGAATCATGGAAGAGTTACACGAAGGCGCATTTGGTACCCACTCCAGTGGGCATACAATGGCAAAGAAGATTCTGAGAACGGGTTACTGTTGGTCCACCATGGAAGCTGATTGTCACCGCTATGCTCGATCTTGTCACAAATGCCAGATATATGCAGACAAAGTGCACGTACCTCCAGTACCATTGAATGTTTTGACCGCTCCTTGGCCTTTTGCAATGTGGGGCATTGACATGATCAGAGAAATCAAGCCCACCGCTTCCAACGGACATCGTTTCATCCTTGTGGCAATTGACTATTTCACCAAATGGGTAGAAGCAGCCTCGTTTGCATCTGTTACCAAGAATGTTGTGGCTCGATTCATCAAGCATAATCTTATCTGTCGGTATGGCACTCCCAAAAGGATTATCACAGATAACGGCTCTAACCTCAACAACAAAATGAACTATGAACTCTGCACGCAGTTCAAGACCATGCATTACAACTTTTCTCCTTATCGGCCTAAGATGAATGGCGCAGTGGAAGCCGCCAATAAGAATATTAAGAAAATCATACAAAAGATGACAGTGACTTACAAGGATTGGCATGAGATGTTACCATTTGCTCTCCATGGTTATCGCACTACAGTGCGAACATCAACAGGGGCAACCCCCTTCTCTCTTTTATACGGTATGAAAGAAGTCCTACCAATTGAGGTTCAGATACCCTCAACTAGAGTCCTCCAGGACGCAGAGTTAGGCGAAGATGATTAGATCCAGACTCGCCTTGACCAGATCAACTTGATCGACGAGAATAGCCTCGCATCCATCTGCCATGGATAGATCTATCAGAAGCGAATGATCAGAGCATTTAACAAGAAGGTCAAGCACCGAGTTTTCCAAGTCGGTGACCTAGTAGTCAAGCGCATCATTCTTCCACAAGATAGTCGAAATATATGAGTACTAGCATAGTTGGAACTCAACGAGATTGTTTCCACATAGCTTTTATTTTTCTTGTGTACGAACTACTTGGCCATACGCCACCTTTCAAATTAATACAAGTTCTTTCTTTTTACAATGTTCGCTATTGTTTGTTTTTGCATAAAGTCCAATGTTTGCTTTGAATGATTATATGCATCTGACAATAAATATCTGTTTACAGACATGCGAAACGCGAACGAACAAGGATAATTACTAAAGGCTCTAGGAATTGAGATGACGACGAAAGTCACCAAAACGTTCCCCTGCAGAGCACTATCCCGGCAGAGGCATCGCTCACTACAAACCTTCCCCAACGGAGTACACATTTTCTTCCACTAGTTCCAACATTCCAAGTTTCATCGCGTTAGTCCTTGAGCAGCGATCCCAATCAACTTAACCTGATTACATCAGTCTTCGAGCAGTAACATTTCATCTCCAGCAGAGGTATTTATCCCCAACGGAATATATCTCAACAATTACCATTTCCCCAGCAACAGCAATACCTAGACTCGAAACTTGGTCAGATAATGCATCGGAGGAAACCTACATCTCTTATTCCTCGGCCGGAGATTTCAACAGGCTCCAGATCTTCCAAAGCCCTGTCTCCCAGTAACAATCAAGTACTTCCCAGCAGAATCTACATACAAGATCCCCAGTGGAGTGTCTTCCAACTTCCACCATCCTCAGTAGGATTTACTCACAAGGTCCCCAACAACAATGTCCAGGATTAATACCCGAAACAAGACGGGAAACCCTATCCGGACGACCACCCAAGTTGTCCTCCGACAACGGGTCCAGGATTAACACCCGAAGCAAGACGGGAAACCCTATCCGAACGATTACCCAGGTTGTCCTCCGACAACAGGCATTGGATCAACACCCGACGCACAACAGGGAAACTATCCACATTATACCAACTATTATCCCCTCAGAGTAATCAAGACGGAGATTTATTCTGACTCTCTCTTATTATCAACAGCGACTACAGAGTCTGGCGTACGACTCAGTTGCCTTGGATGGCATCTTAAGCCCATCTCCGACTATTTGTCGACATCTCTCCACTTTCAGAATGTTGCATATTTGGTTAAAAACCAATACAAAACAATAACTTCATTCAAAGACGAGCATGAAATCTAACGTACGACCCTCTCTGGATGGCATCTTAAGCCTATCTTCGTGCTCCCTTCTACTTTCAAGAATATCTACAGAGCCCGGTGTGCGGCTCGTTCCCCAGCATCAGTCTCTCCGGATGGAATCTTAAGCCCATCTCCGACGATTCTCCTATTCATGCGATGTTCTTGAGTCTAACGTACGGCTCATTCCCCAGTGAAGTCTCCATCTTCTCCAAATGGCATATGTAAGCCCATTCCCCTTTATCATCAATCAACAGCGAGTGCAAATTTTCAGCTGTACTCGAGTGTTCAATCATCTTCTACCTCTAGGTCACGAAAGGCACGCATGACAATCTAACCCTTCCAGTACAAGAAGATTGAACAAGGGCAGCTGTCATACGCCAAAATTTGCCCTCCTGCTTCTCAAGACATTTCTCACATCCCCACTCAAGGATTTCACAAGGGTTGGTCAGACAAGCCCTCTCCTAAGCAATCAACCAAAACCAGGGTTTGGTTATCCTCAGATCAGGATGGACTTCCAACATCTCCAGTGATCATCATGCCTCATCATATGCTTCAAAGATCTCCATGTCAAGTTTCAAGCCTTACAAGTCAAGTTTCCTCAGACAATTGTTCAGATGGTTGAAAATCAGTTGTATTTGACAAAAAGTCAACTGTGGTCAACATACAGTCAAACTTCATGATTTTTGGTCAACATCCATATTTTGAAGTGACATTCATCATTTGATCAAGGGTTGATCATGATTCATCAAGAAAACTCAAGATTTAATCAAAAGTCAAACTTTCCAAATTAGGGTTTTCTAGGGAAAAGTTAACTGAACTTTGACTGAGCATAACTTTCTCATACTTTATCAAAAAATTTTCCACCACCTCTCATTTTGAAGGAAATTAAATTCCCTACAACTTAATGTCTCACAAGAAAAGTCAGAAAATGCTTCATTTGGAAGATATGGATCAAAACATTACAGGTCCTTTTCAAAGTCAACAAAAAGTCAACATTTTGTAAAAAGAAGTGTTATTGAGCATGGAAACTCCCATTGAGATGAAACCAAAGAGGTTGTTTAGAGGACATCCAGAGCTTTCTAAAAAGTCCAAGAACAGCCAAAAATGTTAAAAATTGAGCAAGATACACCTTGCACAAGTTGGGAATTTTTGAAGAGGTGCACAAAGAGAAATACTTGTCAAAATCCAAAATTTTGCAAATGGGCCTAACTTTTCTTGATTCAAACTTGTTCCTAAGCTAATTTGGAACCTCCAAGCCCAAGGCCACGAATTTTATCTTTATTTTTCTATTTAATTTGGATTTTAATCATTTAAAAGCCAATTAAATTAAAATAAAAAGGTAGAAAATTAAAATTAAATGCAAATTGGATTTTTCTCTCATTCTTGAGGTCCAAGCAAACCTCCCAAGCTGGAAAATTCGAAATTGGCATTGATTGGCAAGAGAATTGATTGAAATTTGATAAAAAAAGGCAAGATTTTGTTTTATACCAAATCAAATATTTTTTCATTGATTGATACATTATTTTCTCTTGATTTCTGACCTAAATTCATCCAATATATATACATGAAGCATTCACATGAACAAGGGACGAATTTGCAACCTCTAAGAACCCTAATCAAACTCAAAAAATCCGTGTGTTACAAGTTACTTGCATCCTTGGTTTTGTTTCGATTCAAGCAATTCTAAGCACTCAAACACGTTCCTGGAGGGTCTTGATCCATTCCAGACCCTCATAGATCACAAAAGCATCCAGAATCACGAAGTTACACATCACGGTTTGCCTCAAAAATTTCAGAATCGAATTCATACTTACATGCATTTTAAACGTATTTTGATTATATATTCGTGTTCATGATGTTCATGATTATATATTCGTGCCATGATTAGGTTTTCTGAGCTTCGAATTGGGGTCCTTCGATTTAGGAAAAATTGGCTAAAACTAATGATACATTCTTGATCAGGAGATGAAACCGAGTCGAACCATGGCTTCATATTGTATTTATATTGCTTGTGCTTGATTTTTGAATTTTGTATAGCGGCCGAACCGCCGACGCTAATCGTTAAAAATTTAAACGAAGAAGACAAAGTTCTTTGCGCCTTTTCTGATTCTCAGAATTCAAATTCGTTTAAAACATTTTTGTTTCATTGTCCTAACACCAAACGCAGCGCCTCCAGAAGGCGCTGTGTTTTCCTTGGATGTCCTTGGTTCGATCCCCGCCATGACAATTATTTTTACAACTTTGAAAACTAACACTTTTCACTTATTTTCTTTTAATATTTTCATTCTAATTTAATTTATCTTTAAACAATTTTCTTATGCATTTAAAATCACCAAAATATTTTCCTTTTGCATTTTAATCGAAAAAACTTATTTAATTTTTAACATTAAAATTAATATTTTTGCATGCATATTTTAATTAATTGTTAATTAACCATTAAATTGACTTTTAATTGCTTTTAATTATCAAAATTGATTCGTAAAATTCCAAAAAAATTACTCTATCATCTAATCAGATCACTAACCTAAAATCTTTTTCCTCATTCAAAATCTTATTTTTACTAAAATCTTTCTCTTATGCGAATTTCATATTTTCCGATTATGTATCTCTCACTGTGTCAGGTTGTTCGGACTATTTTTTCGCTTTTCAATATTATGTAACCGCTCATGGATGTAATAGTTTAATTAGGACTTTACTTTCCGCAGACTCCTATTATGTAATCGCCTAAAGCCATGTAATAGCATAGGACTTTATTTTCCGCACTTTACTTTCCGTAATTTATTTTCCGCACCCTATAAATCGCTAGTAATCGGGCGTATGGCAAGATAAAACGGACATAGATCACTTCTAATTTACAAGATAAATATCTCGAATTCAACACACTCTTTTCACACACGCACTCTTAGGGTAATTCTCTCGTTGCCTTACGAATATATATGGTCAAGTCCCTCGAACGTAGAGGTATCCTAGCACCGCTGCCTACAAACATATCATCATAGTCCCTTCGATACAAAGATCATAAACCCACGATGTTGCCTACGAATACATGATCTCGCCCCCGATTGTTGCTTCACGAAAAGTGATGATCGCCCTTCGAATGTGCTAGGGTACTTCTACAAGTTGCCTTCTATGACCATCGATGTCCCGTCGAATGTCCCTCTTACATCCAACAATAGGTTACCTACCAACTAATGGTAATGGATAACGCTATTCTAAAGGAACGAAAATAACACTAAAACGACTATTCCGAGTAGGTAATAAGACTTTAGTTGCTTGCTCAATCAAAATATTTTTCACACCTCACGCTTTTGTCAAAGTTCAAACACTTTTCAAAAAACATTTCTAACACTTTGTATACATTCCTACATGAATCATTATAAAGTCAAAGCGAAATGCCTTTTCAAAACATTTTATCAAACACACGTAAAGCACTTTAAAATGAGCTAGAAGTA
The DNA here is from genome assembly GCA_021764765.1 of Vicia sativa. Lineage (NCBI taxonomy): Eukaryota > Viridiplantae > Streptophyta > Magnoliopsida > Fabales > Fabaceae > Vicia > Vicia sativa. Next base: position 47,813,175 of record CM038794.1, on the reverse strand, counting down.
ACTAAGAGTCTGTAGATAACTACGGATGGAAAGGGTGCTAATACCTTCCCTTTCATAACCTTCTCCCTTACTCGTAATCTAACGAAGGTCTTTTCCTGCTCTTTTCACCTTCCCTTAATTGATAAAAGAAAAGTCGGTGGCATTTGCTATCCTAACATTTGCTATAAAAAGCAAAACAAATTCTCAAAGTCACCACCAGACACACATGCCCCAAGCGCTTTCGTATGTAGGCTATGCCCCTAGTTATTCAACACTTTTGAGAGATTCTCCGAATCTGACCGATTGCCCCAAATGAATTGAATAATATCATGTCATGCCCCTTGATTGGAAAGGCTTATTACCGAGATGTCTTTATCTCAGTAACTTTGTCCATTGGGAGAACCTTCATCCATTGAATATTCGCCATGCAAAATCCTCGTTGTCAAACATTTAGTCATATGCAAATAGTGGTATTAAAATGCAAAGCTCGTGGTCTGCTTTGAAGTTTGTAAAATGCATTTTTAGTAAAACAAAATTTGTAAACAAAATGATATCATCTCAAGAGTTATAGTATATTTACAGAGTCGATACCTTTTATAACAAGACGTCAACTAACCATGCTTCAGCTTAGGACTTTTAAGGCTTATAACGTGGCTTGGTTCAAGGTTTAAGAAACAAAGGATAATGGCTCAAAATTTATTTGTACCCAACCCGATCTCCGTGATGTTCTTCAAATTCCATGTCTAGTTAATCGGCATCCTTTCCAAGAATTTTGAGGCATCAAGGCGTAAGCCTTCAACGTAAACAACATTGCCCCCAACCGCCAACGATTTTGCCAACATAGGCCAACATAATATGCAATGTATGTATGTGATGAAATTAAATATCATAAAACAACAACAACATAATCCACAACGTAACTGGCCAACGCTCGCCATCAAGCCTCAACAACAACAATGTACAACAACAACAAATTCACAAACGGAAACTACGTCCAATTCATCCAAATTCTCACCTACAATGATTTAAAACATTATTATAGGCTAAATCATGATTCCAACTTTCAACGGTCCAAACGACATCAAATAGGAGTTACGGTCGCAAGATACGACCAAAACATTTTTTCGTAATAATTTCTATTTCGCTCAGATGGATCGATGCAAAAACCTATGTATCGATGCATACACAACTTGTATCGGCACAAGCATCGTATGAGTGGACTCATACGTTATTTCATTTTCTGTTTTATGATTTTCAATCAGTATGAGTCGATGCATACATCTATGTATCGATGCAAAACTGACTTGTATCGATGCAAAACTCGTATGAGTCGATACAAGCCTTCAAAATTGGCCTCATGAGTCGATGCAAGGCTGTTTGTATCGATGAAATCTATTTCAAGTCTCTAGTTTTTAAAATCACAGCAGCTTGTATCGATACATAATCCTATGAGTCGGCTCATGCTGCGCAAATTCACCCAAAAACCAAAATTTCCAACATTTTACTATTCAATTGATACGATTTTCAACCAGTGACAACAACACAACGTATAACAGTAATTTTTAAGTTCTTTTCAATCAAGAAACAACCACACAATGTATAATAGCAGAATTGCACAATCTTTTCCATCAACAACAACAATATACACAGAATAACAACGATCATATATTTTAATTTGGGATTTTCTACGGTTAACCACATCGACATGACACAACCTAGCGAATCATACATCCCAAACTACCTATTGCCCATAATATACTCAATTATAGAGCAAGAACCCCACCCTTACCTTGGATTGAAGGTTTCTCTAAGAATTCTTGATCGTTCCAACTTTTCTCTCTTCTCTGCAATCTCTACGTATTGTTCGTTCCTTTTTTTCCAAAACCCTTATTTTCTTCCTTTTTCTCTACTGATAGCTAAATTAATATAATTTCTATTTATTTGTAATTAAATAGTAATCCTTATAATTAGTCTTGGGCTTAAAATTTGTACCCCCAACAATGCTACCACTATCACCACAACTTAAGCCCACTAACACTAACCTTATTGCTATAACATCGTTTCTAGTATTATTCTACGACCAACCAACTTAATTCTCCGCAACAACAATATAAACAAATAATTCACAAATAAATTGCTAAATATTTAATTAAAGAAAATAATTAAATATTCGGGCGTTACACAGGTAGTCGCAGGAACCGGTTCCCTGGTGGGAGGAACCAAGTTCCTGGTATATTTTCCAGCAGAGGGAAAATTCTGAGTTTGAGGAACCGATTCCCTGGTGGGAGGAACCGAGTTCCAAGATAATTTGTGGGAATGATTTTCCATGAGTCTTAGGAACCTGCCTCGTGGAGGAACCAAGTTCCCAGATGTTTTCCAGAGGCGTGTTTCATCGATGAGTGGGAACCGGTTCTCCTAGAGGAACAAGTTACCACCGAATTTTGAAAATACCAAAATTTGAAAATTAATAACTTTCAAACCGTAAGTCCATTTTAATCGCCGTTTTGGACAATATTCTTTAAACTAAATAATCATTTTACGAAATGAAGAAAATAATAATTAGTCGGTTTTATTTTGAAAAGTGTTGGTTTTTCCGATTTTGCGGATATTGTACTTAGTGTACTTGGTGGAGGAAGCTAGTATGTTATTATACTGATGAATTGGATGTAGATTGATGCTTGCATGCTATCTTCTAGTTCATGTTTTATATTCATGATGGTTATTGATCTCATGTGTTATTGTTGATGTTGTATATTCATGATAGTTGTTGATGTCATGTGTTGTTGTTGATGTTGTATATTCATGATGGTTGTTGATATCATGTATTGTTGTGAATGTTGCGTGTTGTTGATGTGCATGCATATACATTGATGGTAGCTAATTCCCATTGTATGGAATTAGTGAGTTTGCCGATATCCATTTCCGAGTTGGAATGAGCGGTGAGGTTTTACCTATGTCCGAGTTGGAATGGAATAGATGTTAATGTTGTGTCCGAGTTGGAATAGAACAATATGTGAATTTAGTTCACTATCGGTACCACATGCATAGAGTCTTGCATTGCATTTTATGTGGATTATAACATGATAGGATGGTTTCCGGTGTTATAATCTTGTTGTTATATGTGATGTATGTTTATGAATCGTATTGTGAAATAAATCTGATTATGCTGAATAAGGTGGAATAATAACTTATGAAATTCTATTTTTTTATGAATTTATAATGAATTTTAATTATGATGAAGTAACACCCTTACTTTGATGATTTCAGATTGAAACTTTAGCGGCTTAGGAGTTGGTGAGGATGGCTCGTAGAGCTATGCTTTTATTTTGTCGTGTCTCGGTGTCATGCTCTGGTCTTATAATATTGGGGAACGTTTGGTTTAGAGTTATTGTTAAGCTCTATTTTGTTTTGATGCTTATTTGGATATTTGTTTTGATTACTCAAGGCATAGACCTTTGAATTTTGTTGATTTAAACTTATCCAAGTTTTGAGATTATTCCACTATGTAGAACATGTACGTTGAATGATTAATTGAATTTTTGTTCTTCAGTCAAGTAAGAAATTATATGGAATGTTATTTTAATCAATTGTGATGCCCTTTTATACATGTTAACTATGAATTTAATATATTAATCGTAGGGTATTTAGAAGGGTGTTACAATAGTGGTATCAGAGCATAGTCTCATTATGACCGTGTCTTAGTGTTATTATCCTTTTATATGCGACTAGTGCAAGGTAACACCCGATACTTATGTTATAATGAGAATTGTTTTGTGAATTTCTCGAACAATGGTGGAAGAGGTAACGGAAGAGATGATGCTGCAATTGTTGAGGCTTTGGGGATGATTGTCAGTGTGCTTGGAGGAAATCAAGGAGCTAGTATTGGCCGAAAGCAATTAGGGAATTTTCAAAGGAACAATACTCCGTTGTTCAAAGGCACGCATGACCTCAAGGTGCTCACAAGTGGTTGAAGGAGACCAAAGGATCTTCCGAGTGATTGATTGTATCGAACATCCAAGTGAGGTATGGTACTTATATGTTGGCGTAAGAAGTCAATGACCGTGGGTTGCTACCAATCGAGATGGAGCAAGATGGTACTGTGCTGACTTGGGCTGTGTTCAGAAGGGCTTTTTTGAGAATGTATTTTCCTGAAGACATTCGGGGAAAGAAAGAGATCGAATTTTTGGAACTCAAGCAAGGTAACATGACTGTAAGTGAGTATGGTTCTAAGTTTAGTGAATTGGCTAAGGATTATGATCACTATAACAATGATGAAGAGGGAGAATTCTCTAAGTGTATCAAGTTTGAGATTGGTCTCTGTGACGAGATTAAGCAAGGTATCAGGTATTAGCAGATTCGCAGGTTTTCTGATTTGGTGGATTATAGTAGGATTTTGGAAGAGGATCTTGCTAATACTAGGACGAATTCTCATGGATTTGCTGATAGGAAAGGAAAGCAACTGATGGGTCGTGGAAAATCGTACGAAAGGAATAACCAGAAGTCTGGTGGGTGGAAAAGGCATAGTGGGGGAGATTCTAATGCTCCTATTAGGTGCTATAAATGTGGTGAGTTTGGACATCGAGTTTAGGAATGCAAGAGTGACGCGAAGAAGTGTTATAATTATGGGAAACCTGGAAATGTGGCTAATGATTGTAGAGAAAGGAAGGTGACTTGTTACAACTGTGGAGAAGAAGGTCATACTCGTCCGCAGTGTACTAAACCAAAGAAGGAGTAGTATGGTGGTAAGGTGTTTGCTTTGTCTGGGTCAGAGACTAATCCAGATGATCGATTGATTAAAGGTACGTGTTTTATTAATGGCACACCTTTGATTGCAATTATTGATACTGGAGCGACTCATGTTTATTGCTTTGATTGTGCTAAAAGATTGAACTGGAAATATCCGATATGAATGGAAGTATGGTTGACACTCCTCAGACGGGTTTAATGACTACTGCGTTTGGTGTAGGAACGGTCCTATTATAATTTTTGATAGGGGCTTTGGTATGGATTTAGTGTGCCTACCGTTAGAACAACTTGATATTATCCTTGGAATGAACTGGTTGGAATTCAACCAGGTTCATATCAACTGTTTTGAGAAGACGATTAGTTTTCCTGAAGTTATCAGTGTTAAAGATTTGACTATGTTTGTTAAGCAGATGAATGTAGTTGTAAGTGAAGGTGTGGTAGTATTTATGTTGTATTCTTTGATGGAAGCGAAAGGAAAAGATAAGAGTAATGAATTTCCCGTTGTGAATGACTTTCTAGAAGATTTTCCGGAAGATATTAGTGAGTTTCCACCTGAGAGAGAAGTGGAATTTGCTATAGATTTAATTCTTGGAACTAGTCCGGTGTCGATGGAACCTTATCGCATGTCGACATCCGAGTTGACTGAATTGAAAAAGCAATTAAAAGAGTTAGTTGAGAAGAAGTTTATTCATCCGCATCTTGATAAGTTTGCAGTGGTTTTTATTGATGACATTCTGATTTACTCAAAGATTGATGAAGAGCATGCAGGACATCTCAGAATTGTGTTGGAGTTGTTGGAAGATAAGAAGCTCTATGTGAAGTTGTCTAAGTGTGAATTCTGGTTGAGTGAAGTAAGCTTTCTTGGTCATGTGATTTCCAATAATGGTATTGTTGTTGACCCTACAAAGGTAGAAGCGGTATCTCTGTGGGAAGAGCCGAATAATGCTTCTGAAATTCGTAGTTTTCTTGGTCTTGCGGGTTACTATAGAAAGTTCATTGAGGGATTTTCGAAGTTAGCTTTTCCGTTGACTAAGTTGACGAGGAAAGGGAAAGTATTTGTATGGGATTCTGAATGTGAGGAAGGTTTCCAAGAGTTGAATAGGAGCTTGACTAGTGCTCTGATTTTGATATTGTCGAATTCGGCGGAATCTTTTATTGTGTACTGTGATGCTTCACTGATGGGTTTAGGTGGTGTTTTGATGCGGGATAAGCAGGTAGTAGCTTATGCTTCAAGACAATTGAAGATTCATGAAAGGAATTATCCGACTCATGATTTGGAGTTGGCAGCTATAGTGTTTGTTTTGAAATTGTGGAGGCATTATTTGTATGGTTCTCGATTTGAGGTATTCAGAGATCATAAGAGTCTGAAATATCTCTTCGACCAGAAAGAGCTCAATATGAGACAGAGAAGATGGTTAGAATTTCTGAAGGATTATGATTTTGGTTTGAATTACCATCCAGGTAAGGCAAATGTTGTTGTGGATGCGTTAAGTGGGAATTCTTTGCATATGTCTATATTGATGGTGCGTGAATTAGATTTGGTTGAGCAGTTCATAGATTATAGTTTAGTATGTGAGAATACTCCTAATAGTGTTAAGTTGAAAATGTTGAAGTTGACTAGTGGTATTCTTGATGAGATTCGAATCGGACAGAAATCTGATATTGGTTTAGTTGATAAACTGAAGTTGATCAACCAAGGTCAAGGAGGTTAATTCCAAATTGACGAGAATGGTGTTATGAGGTTCGGTGATAGAGTTTGTGTTCCGAATATTGCTGAGATTAAGAAGAGTATCCTGGAGGAAGGACATCGCAGTGGATTGAGTATTCATCCTAGTGTTACTAAAATGTATCATGATTTGAAGAAGTTGTTTTGGTGACCCGGAATGAAGAAAGAAATTGTTGAGTTCGTCTATGCTTGTCTGATTTGTCAAAAGTCGAAGATCGAACATCAGAAATCGTCGGGACTGATGGAACCGTTGTTTGTTCTGGATTAGAAACGGGATGGAATTTCTATGGATTTTGTATATGGTCTGCCGAGGACAACTAAGAATTTTGGTGTTATTTGGGTTATCGTGGACAGGTTGACAAAATCTTCTCATTTTATACCAATGAGAATGTAGTATTCGATGGAGAAGTTGGCTCTGTTATATGTTGAGAGGATCGTAAGTTTGCACGGTATTCCTGCTAGTATTGTGTCAGATAGAGATCTGAGGTTTACGGCTAAATTCTGGACAAGGTTGCGAGAGGCCTTGGGTACTAAGTTGAGGTTGAGTTTTGCTTATCATCCACAGACATATGGTCAGACGAAGAGAACTATTTAGTCGTTATAAGACTTGTTGTGGGCTTGTGTGTTAGATAAAGGTGGAGCTTGGGATAATTACTTACCTTTGATTGAGTTTACCTACAACAATAGTTTTCATTCGAGTATTAGTATGGCTCCATTTGAGGCATTGTATGGTATGAGGTATAGAACGTCGTTGTGTTGCTACGAATTTGGAGAAAGTGTGATTGGGCAAAGATTGCAAAGATGAAGATCACCAAGCTCAATTAAGAGGCTAAGACTAGCTCTTCACACAAGGATATGGATGCCTCTTGCGTAACTTGTGAGCTTGGGATGAAGAATGAAGTTGATAGAATCTTCAACTTCTTTGCCACTTCCATAATTTTTGATATGGAGCTTGTTAAGCAAAGGAAGACGAACTCGAAGAATTGCCTTCCACTTATTGCAAAAGGCAAAAGAAGTAGAAGCCAAGGCACTTCAGATGCTAACTCGAAAAGAGGAAAGAGGAAGAAGAAGCAATACTTTAGGCTAAGGAAGATGCAAGAGTCCAAGATGAAAAGTACAGATTATCGCTAAGATAGAGAAGGAAAATGAAGCTTCTCGTTGCTCGGTTGAGCCCTCAACTCAACAGTAAAATTAACAACATCAATTCCATCGTAGAAGAGATGAAAATTGAGCAAAGAAACGCTCAATGTAGTCTAGCTGAAGACTATCAATGAGAATGGTCAAAACATGTTGGCTTTGATTCTTTAGAAGATGACTAGACCAAATCCCTTTCCTTCTAATCCTTAAAATCTGATGTTTTGATGTTTTTACTTAAGAACTTTTTGCTTTTGGTGGTTCTCTGAATGTTTTCGATCTGTTTAAATGAATGAAAGCACATTTCTTTTGTCTATTATTTTATTTATGTGTTTTTCACACGTTTTCAAATTATTAGTTTTTGACTATGACAAAAAGGGGGAGTAGTTAAAGAAGTAATTTTGATACTCAATGATCAAATTCTCTAAAAAATGATGCTTACATTTCTAACCAAATATAAATTGTTGTTTCTTGGTAGAATTTTGTTTCTTTTTTTTCCAGGAGTTTTTAAGAATCTGAAGAAAGTTTGTGCATCTGAATCCTTACACTAGACTCTAAAGACTCTAAAAGAGTTAGTTCGAATTCGAAGTCAAATTCTAACTGGAGATTCTGGAGCTTGTCTGAGTAACATTGAAGTTCAAGTTCTCAGTTGAGAAGTTGTGTCTTCAAAGAATCAAGACTCTCAATATCTTTCATTTGATCTATTGGAACTAGGGGGAGCTGTTTCTCAGATGATCATTAGTCAAAAGTTCTGATCTTTCACCAAGTTTCTGATTTAGGGGGAGTTTTCATGTAAAGGTTAAGTAGTCCTTACCTTTCTTTTGTTTGAATTTCTTCTGATATTATGCAAAATTGTGTCATCAAAATACATAGTTTTGTCATCATCAAAAAGGGGGGATTGTTATAACAAGATTTGGTTCTGCAATAATGTCTCTGAGTTTTGATGATAACAAAGAGTATAGTTGAGTGAACAATTTTTGTTACCATAATGTTTGTTGTATTTTTAAGATAAAAAAACAGGTTTTGCTTCTGATGAATGTCGTGGCCAAGACATTAGAAGAGAATATATTCCACTTCTAAGCTACAAAGGTTCTGCTAAACGAGTAGCAAGGAAAAGCTTCAGAAGGCTCTGAAGTTACTCTGATACATTCGTTTGAAGAAACCAGTCAGAAGATATAAAGACAGAAGTGTGACTTATGTCAAGATGTTGAAGACTCAATTTCAGAAGACAAAGGGTTATGAAGACCAAGTGCTTGAAGACTTTGAAGATGTGGCTCTGAAGATTCGAAAGACTTGAAGTTCTTATGAACTTAGGTTACGACACAAAGGGTTCTGAAGACCAAGTGTTGAATACTATGAAGAATGTGGTTCTGAATATTCCAAGACTTGAAGTTCTTATGAACCTAGGTTACGATATAAGGTAACAAGACCTAGTCCTGAAGACTCTAAAGAATGTGATTCTGAAGATTCCAATACTTGAAGTTCTTTCAACATTTGGTTAATATACAAGGTTCTTCAAAACCAAGTGTTGAAGATTCTGAAGAGGAAGACCTAAAGACACTGAAGACTTGTGTCATACCCCAAAATTTTCCCTCCTAAATTTAGTTTATCTGACTTAGGTTTCATATTCACCTGCATAAGCTTCCATTGTGTCATTGGCATTAAACAATCATCCATTCATCACATTTGCATCGCTAGTAACGTTTAGGTTGACCGAAAGTCAATTTAAACCAAAATTCGCATAGTTTTGTAGTTGTAAAATACCCTTTATTTTACTTCATGCATTTTTATCTCTCTACCTATTTCTTGCATCGTGTTAAGTTATTTATATGTCGACGAGATTGATATTTCGGTTATATAAACAGACTATTAAAAGCGATTCGACAATGTGCGGAAAATTAGCGGGAAAAATATTTCAAGTTTTCTCCTTTAACTCATTGCTTTATGAATTTGCGTGTCGCGTAGATCATGAAAATGTTCTCTCTCAAATTTTTCGATACATTTTGAAGTCTCGTTTTTAACTGTGAGTGTTTTAAAGTCGAGTATTCTTTGTTATCATTTTATTTCGATTGTAAACATTTTGATAATTTTTCTTTATTCTTTGAGACCCGTAGTTTATTTTAATGTACTCATTTCTTTTTTTTCTAATAATTTACTGTCCAAATTTTATAGTTTTAGACAATTTTACGTGTCCATAATTTATCTCCAAAAATCAAAACAAAAATATTTTCGGATAGATTAATTTTTACCCTATTGGGCTTAATAGTCCATTTTATCATCAGGGTCATTTTAGGCATTCTAAAAATTGCTTAAACCTAATTTTGTGTGTATATATGTTATAATTTATAACTGTTTGGAGAACAAAAATGAAAAGAGGCGAAAAAAAGGAAAATCTGGAAAAAGATATACAAAAATTTGTTCCTCTTCATCTTGAGGATAACTCTTCCGTCATCTCTCACAGCAACCAACACAAACACACTCATTGTGTGTTCTTTTCTTTCCTTTCCTTTCATATTGTTCTTAGTTTCATCCTTCACTCATCATCCTCTCGTCACGAACCCATCACCCTTAACCGTTCTATCCAAATATCTCACAACCTCAACTCGCCTCTGTTACTACTCCACGCCAAACTCACCATTTCATCACCCTTAACCTTTACCGTCCAGCTACCCTTTTAATCTCCTCACAGCTGATTATCACTCACTGTAAACCCGCATATAGATTCATCATCGTCCTCACATTTCTTCCATCTTTATCATCTTAATTCCGGCAAACAAAGTGACAACAATACTGTCTCGCAACTCATCTTCTAACTTCAACAACAACATCACCTCTGTTCCGGTAGCTTCGACTTTTCGATAAGAGTCGATACCTCTACTTTGTTAATTTCCGGAAATGAAGCTTGTGTTGTATTGAGGATTTTAGTTTAATACTATGTTTGGATGCCCATCTACTTGATAAAAATCACGTTAAGATCCACATCAACTCAAAGTTCCGATCAATAGGTTTGTATGTCTGGAAATCATACTGCTTCACTTTGTATTCTCATGTTTTATGACAGAGTATTAGTACCATATGAGCTGATATTAAATTTGTGTTTACGCTGATACATTGATAGATTCTGAAAGTATGCTTGACGGTGTGTGTGTTTAAAAGATGTTGGAATGTGATATGATATGTGTATCGATTGCACTTCATTTGTTTATGTCTAAGTAGTTTGAATTCGATTGAAATTGGTATCATTTTTGTACACTTTTGTGCTCCTTAAAGTTGTAGTGGGTTTATTTGTTTAGTTTTTATGAAGGTTCAATGTTTCCGCGTTTATTCGTGTAGAAACTAGCCGAGAAACCGTTGGGACATCATTTATTGTGTTATTCTCATTCTAATTATGATTGAAGTTTGTGGCTGAATGTTATTCGAGGGTAGTTTTGATGATGGTTTGATGACTATATCTCGTTTATCCCTATATATATATATATATAACCAAGAAACTATTGGGGCAGCATGCGTGTTCATTTCTTTTTAGGGTGAATCTTAATGAAAATGATGGTTGTTGACACCGCTTTTATTGTTATTCTTGATTGAAGTCCAAACCTCATTAGTTGTGTTCGAAATTCGAATGTTAGGATCACTTTGTTAAGTTTAATTGTGAATAAAGATTGATTTCTATTTTCGATGATGGTTTAATGATGATGCCGTGTTTATTTGCGTGAATCTAATCGAGAAACTGTGGGGTAGCCGTTTGTTTCCCATCGTTGCATTTTTCATTTGTTTTGAACACTTTCCAGATTGAGTTTTTAGGCGTTATTAAGTGTATATAGCTGCTGCCTGGATTCTATTGATCTTAATTTGTTTCGAAATCAACTTTCTATGTTTCGATTTTGAGTTAAATTATGTCATGAATTTCAAACTTTTTTTTTTTCATTTGTAAATCCATAATCATGACAATTGTTTGATAATTTGATGTTCATTCATGTTACATTTATGAAAATTTCATTCGATTTTATAATCTTCATTACTAACCATGTTCTAATTTATTGCAATTGTATTTCATTTCAATTTTATCCCACTTATGCTACTAACAAGTTTTTTATTTGTGAAGACATCCAAGGATTGTTCAAACATTCACTTTCAATTAGCACATCTACACTTGCTCATTAGCATTTTAACATATAAAATGCTTAGTATTTTAATTCTTATGTTTAGTAATGTAAATATATAATATACTTATTATTCTTGATTTTATACTTTATTCAATTCATTTGTAAATAAATTCAAGATTATATTGTAATTATCATCATTGTGTTGCGATTTCAAACTTTGAATTCGATTTGACTTTCGAACGTGTATGAACAAAAATATGTTGTTTGTCTTATTAGAGTTGATTCCTACATGAATATATTCTAAATTTAATTTAATAAAGTGCAACGGTCAACAATCGATACTTGAGCTTTGTAAGCTTTTCCGCGTTGTTGGTTTTGTTTGTATCTCATGTGATGTAGGGATTTCTTTCAGAATTTCATCCGATATGTTAAGTTTAGCCGATTCTTTACGCTCCTACCTGACATCTTGGGTCCACATGACGCAATTTCTACGTTTGTAGATTATTTATCTTCTTTCCCTTTATTTGGGTCAAATGGACTTCTTATCTACACCCCCCCCAAATCTAGCTTCAAAATAGGCTATCTCTAAATCCTTACCTCTTTTCAATTATTTTTATTACTTTTATTTTACATACGCAAATAAAATTTATTTTGTATTAAATAATTATTAGTCTAACATAATTTTATTCGATATTATTGATTAAACTATTAATTAATTTTATCAAAATAAAATTGTTATTCTAATAATTATTTAAAGGATTTGGACGTGTATTGTGTGCTTAATACTTACTTGCCTATCTTGTATGCTTGTATGGTTTATTCACCAATTGTACACTCCACACACGTGATGCAAGTAACTTCATTTCCTATCTTGGCTCATACGCCAAATTCCTCAAGGGTCTCACAATTGGGAATGGGCATGGCCATTCTCATAAGGTTAATCGAAGCCCTAGTTTGCATCGATTAACAATAACCCGAATAAATGGTGGTCCATATACCAATTATCCATGCACAAGGTTTTCATAGTTAGGGATAGGAGCACCTACCCTCACGAGATTAATTAAGTCCAGGGATTGCTATAGCTATGTTTGATGAGAGAGCCGAATGTGCTTTTCATGCTGACTATGCAGGACATGAAACTGAGAATTGTTTCGCCTTCAAATGCAAATTTCAAGAGCTAATTGATGACAAGATTACATTTTTACAAAATGGCTCAAGCATAGACATTTTGGTTGCAAATATTGATAATAGAAATTTTAGGGACTTAGAAACTCATTGAGACAATTTCTTACCAAGAGGGAGTCGAGACTCTGCAGAATAGTGTCAACAATGAAGTAGACAAAATGATCACTTCAGAAAATCAAACCTTTGTATCAGCAACCTTTGGCTGATCCTCCTCAACTTCATAGTCGAAATTCCCAAAATCAAACTGTACCTTGGAATAATTTAGAAAGAAGGGATGCTCCTCTTGATCCAACTCCAGTGATATACAATCCACTTATACTATATCTGGTTCAAAATTCATTGGTGGATCACAAGTTCATTAAGCCACCAAAGTCATTCCCGCCAATATACGATCATAATGCACGATATGGATACCATGCTGGTACGGTAGGCCAATCAACAGAGGAATGCAACGCCTACAAAGCCAAGGTTCAATAGTTGATTGACCATAAGTACTTGACTCTCAAGTGAGCACCAAGACTACTTAAAGTCATTTGAATCTACAATTCAAGATGGAGCTCAAGTCTTCTCAACAATGACAAGCTTTTGTTTCGTCACTGCATTTTCATTTGTATCTTGTTTAAGTGATTAACTTTGTTTGCATTTAGAAACTTGTTTGGTTTTTCAATCTTAATGCAATAAGTATGTTTGTCTTGAATTAATTCATTTGTTTGCCACTCAATCCCTTCGTTATCACTCTTTATTTGATTTGCAGGCATTTTGATACCAACGTTACCAAGTCTTTCGCCTAAGCAAAGATTGGGAGGGAGGATGACGATAGTTAAAAAATGCCAGGTCTTTAATTGTATGCTTTAGAGTAGAACCCTGCTAACGATGTATAAGCATTGTTTCAAATCCACAAACACTGAAGTTATATGGGAGATAGACCATCGTTAACCCCTTTGAACCTTGAAGTAGGAGTTTCTTTTCTTTTTAGAAAAAACCCTCATTTTTTAAAAAAAAACCCTTGGGCGGGTAGTGTTCAGTTAATCGGATCGAGCGTTCAGAACTCATCAACAGAGTGCGCGTCAAAGGATACAACAATGTTATCCTCCAAAAGGTTGAGAAAAGTCAAAACTGCAATAGTCGACCTTCGTCTATCATTAGTGTGCATTCAAAGAGGATAATACTATAATGGTTACCTCTCACACATCAGAAGGTCAACAGATGACGATACAACAATGGTTGTCCCTCGTCTACCCAAGACTCAAACAATCACAATCACTTCCAACAAATCAAAGACAATGTAAAGATCCACGACTTGTTCAAAAGGGAGGAATAAATAGGAAAAAAAGAAAAAGTCCCGCTAAGTCGAAACTTGAACACAAGTCGCTTAGGAAAAATTTAGGGAAATCAAGTTGGAAAACCCGAAAGTGAGAAGGGATTCTCAAATAAAAATTCTCAATAAAGAATAAGTTGTGTGGTTAAACACCAAAGACAAAATGTGAGTGATTGTCGTGTCCAAGAAACCTCGTATTGGTTCCTCAACCATCATAAATGTTGCATTTGAATTTTCAAAATTAACATTATTCAACATGTAAAAAAATTATTTGACATTAAATAAGTTCACATAATGAACATCAGTGAAGAGTTTAACTTTTTTTAAAGAAGAGAAACTTGATCACACTGTTAAATCAAGACGCATGACGTTTAAGGACTCCATTGAGCACATCATAAGTTGTTTTCTCAAAATTCTGCTAACTTGGTGACAACCAAGTCGAAATTCAGTTTCTCAAAATTCTACCAATCTGGGGCAAGTCCTTAAAGAGCAATCAACATGTGATTTGGTCCTTCTCAAAGAGCGGTTAGCTTGGGATAACCGCCATTTCAAGATTCAATCAGCTTGAGCAATTACTTCGAAACGTGGAAGTCTCTCTAAGGCTATACATTAGGGCATTTCGCTCCAATCTCTACAGAACTAATCATTCAGTTCCAATCAATCTAAGGAAATTACTTTGAGACGTTGAAATCTTCCAAAAATATTCTGTTCTAGCAAGTTGGTTGCTCATATGCTATTGATCCAAAGCAGTTATTTCGAGACGGTGAAGTCTCTCTTAATTGGAGCAAGTGTTTGTTTCATTAATCAATCAGTGCGAAGCAATTACTTCGAGACGTAGAAGTCTCTCTAAAACTCATCCTGGGGAAGGTCTTCCTTATGTTTACACAACTCATTATTCAAACGCAGTCAATATCAGGAAATTACCTCGAGATGTAGAAGTCTCTCCAAGGTTCATGCAGGGGCATGACATTCAGTAAAGTTTTCTCGAAGGCCTAACAAACTGGGGCATGTTGTGATTTTGAAGTCGAGATATCTCTTAAGTGCAAAATCTAATGCATCTGCATTCTAGGCATGGGGCATTCCTCTGATCATCATTATCTGCAACTCAAAAGTTGTTGTTCTTCCTTTTACAAGAATTAACATTGCAGTGTTTCCAACGGCAAATCGATATTTGGAGTTTGGTCAATCATCTTATTGGTGCCATGTTCTTCTCTGTTCAAGACCAATGGTGTTGGGAATTCAGTTTGATAACCAATGCATTAACTAGTACATTCATGTATTCATTCATATCATATTATGCATATCATATTCATGCATATACCCCAACCAAGACTCGGGATACTTCAAGAATAACTAGTTGTTCTCCTCAACAGGATCATACTTTGAAGACTATTTATTGAATGATAGACTTAGTTCTTCCTACCACGAGTCTGAAGGCTTGTTCATAAATTGATCTACAACAGTGATGATTCTCAAATCGAATCTCTTCCAAGGAAGTTGATCTTCCCCAAGTGAACTCTTGTGTCAACGAAATTTCTTACTTGGGTTTTCCCCTGTGATTTTTTCCCCATAGATTTTCTTCCGAAGTTCCCCAATGAAGCTTCAAGTTTCCCCAAGAGGACCTATTGCAGCAAGATTGCAACTACTTGAAATCCAATATTGTTATTCTTTCCAGATCACAACTTCCCGGGTAAGTCGTAGTGGCGACAATCCTTTATAGACCCAATTCTCTGAGCTGTTCTCAGTCAATCCTCTGTGAATCTTTGGTGTGTTTATTTCCCCAGTGTATTCCTCGCTTATTCAACAGAAATATGCATCTACCAAGTGGCATGGTTAAAAGATTTTGGAAGATCTGTTGCAACATCAAGTTGTTTAAACATGTTCGTATATGTTTATTATTTATGCATTATCAGCACCATACTAACGGATGGAAGATCTATCCACTGTGGAAGCGTCTATTCCCCTCAACCGGTGTTGAACTTGATTCCTCTACCCCCAGTGGAGTTATTTCTTGCTTATTGCAATTCACTATCAGCTCAGTAGCGACAAAATGAGGTTTTGTCAACGATAAAGTTGTCCAACATATCTGCATATGTTTGTTACAACCTTCTGTCATCAAGATGTCAGCTTGTCAATTGTTGAAACATCTATGACAGACCCGTGCGCTAGACATGAGTTATTTTATCTCTGCATAAGTACACTTTCTATCCTCGAAGTTATTGAAAATTCTCTCATTGCATCCAATTCATCCAACTTGGGGAACTCTGTTGATCATCATAGTTAAAACATTTCAGAAATTGTTATCTTTCCTTCTATAAGGATTACCATGGAGCCTTTCAAGTGACATATCAACATTCAGAGTTTCGTGCATTATCTTCATGATGCATTATCTTCATGATGCATTTCAAATTTTCTCTTATAACGGTATCGAGAAGTCAGTTTGATAACATTTTGCATTAAAACATTAAAAATCATGCATATCATATTCATGTATGGGCTTCAGTTAGTTCTTTTTTGCAAGATTTTTTTTCCAACTGGAACTGTAAATATCCTCATAAGGATCAAAATTGGAAGATTATGTTTCAGATGACAGAATTATTCTCTTCTCCCCATCGCAATTTTTATACTTGTTCGGATCTTAATAATTGAAGGTTTTCTCTAGTCGAGACTTTTTTCCCCAGCGAAACAGTTGTATATTTCTGAATGAACTTTAAGGTCAACGAAATTTTCTACCTGGAATCCCCAATGACAATCTCCTATGGTTTTCTTATGAAGTTTTCCCAGTAAAGATTCATTTACTCCCAAGTGAGTCTCCTTCATAAAGGATTACTATAACATATTCAAGATATTTTCAAGATTCTTTCAGATAAGAATTTTCCCAAAAATTTTTAGTGGCAGTAATCTCTATAGATTTGCTTCTTTGAGCTGTTCTCAGTAGATCCCATTGAACTTATGGTGTGTTTATTTTCCCAGTAAGTCCTCTATTACTCAACAGATAAATATCCACCAAGTTGGGTGTTTATTCGATCTCATGATATTTCGTCAACTCGGGAGTTGATCCACATATCTACTTGCTACGACGCATCGTCGGTACGATGCCAGCAAATTGAAGATCATTACCATATAAGTTTTTCAATCGCAGTTGTTGAACTTGATTCTTCTATCCACGCTAAAGCTATCTGCACACATATTAAAGATTATGTCAACGCGGAAGTTGTTTAACATGTCTGTACATGTTCATTAAAAATTTTTATCAGCAGGAATGTTGGAAACAAGGATTTACCGACTTCATAAACATCTATATTACACCAGTGTGCCGAATATGATTTATTTATCCCCAGAGAACTGTATTCTCGATTGTGCTACTGATTTTGTTCTGCTGGCAACTCGGAAGTTACATAGTTAAGACATTCAGCATTCCATGGCTCATTTCGTGCACAACAATTCTAATATTGTCCTAGCCATATATCTTCGTTAAATTTTGCGGGTATTCTTTAACTCTTTGGGATTTTTCTGACAAATTCTCTAATATATCTTCGTTAAAGTTTGCGATTATTCTTTAACTCTTTGGGATTTTTATGACAACTTTTCAATTATATCTTCGTTAAAGTTTTCGGGTATTCTTTAACTCTTTGGGATTTTTTCGACAAATTCTCAATCCTATCTTCGTTAAAGTCTACGGGTATTCTTTAACTCTTTGGGATTTTTCTGAAAATTTCTCAATCATATCTTCGTTAAAGTCTGCAGGTAGTCTTTAATATTTGGGATTTTTTTAACAACGTCTCAATTACATTTTTGTTAAGACATCCTAAGATGGCTTAATCTGTTGCCTTTCTTTTCGCTTCAGAAGTGCATTTTTATTCTCAAAGCATTTTCGTTAAGACATCCATAGATGGCTTAATTTATTGCCTTTCTTTTCACTTGAGAAGTACGGTTTTCTTCCCAAAGCATTTTCGTTAAGACATCCTGAGATGGCTTAATCTGTTGTTTTCCTTTTCGCTTGAGAAATGCAGTTTTCTTCTCAAAGCGTTTTCATTAAGACTTGCTTTTTGTTTCTCATCTTGGTTACTCGGTTATCCCCAATGTTGTTGGGATCACCTGATATTTCTCAATTGTTACTGTTTTTGTTAAGACATTTTGATGGTGCTTAACAAGCTTATTCTCCTCAGGCGTGTCTTCCTTGACTTTGTAGTTAAGATATCTTATTTGCCTTTTGTCGTGGAATTGATAGCCCACGTAGGGCAAATTTTTGGGGTTATTTTAGTATTCAATACTCTTCCACCTTGAACGTTCGAAAGCTGTCAATCTTTCTCACTTATCAAGTTTAAGCTGAGGGAATAGGGGCAGCTGTCGCACCCCAAAATTTGCCCTCCTAACTTTAATTTATCTGTCTTAGGTTTCACATTCACCTGAATAAGCTTCCATTGGGTCATTGGCATTAAACAATCATCCATTCATCACATTTGCATCGCTAGTAGCGTTTAGGTTGACCGAAAGTCAATTTAAACCAAAATTCACATCGTTTTGTAGTTGTAAAATACCCGTTATTTTACTTCTTGAATTTTTATCTCTCTACCTGTTTCTTGCATCGAGTTAAGTTAGTTATATATCGATGATATTGATATTTCGGTTTTATAAGCAGATTGTTAAAAGCAATTCAACATTATGCGGAAAATTAACGGGAAAAATATTTCAAGTTTTCGCCTTTAACTCACTGCTTTATGAATCTACGTGTCGCGTAGATCATGAAAATGTGCTCTCTCTAATTTTTCGATACATTTTGAAGTCTCGTTTTTAACTGTGAGCGTTTTAAAGTCTGGTATTCTTTGTTATCATTTTATTTCGATTGGAAACATTTTGATAATTTTTCTTTAATCTTTGAGACTCGTAGTTTATTTTAATGTAGTCATTTCTTTTTTTCTGATAATTTACTGTCCAAATTTTATCATTTTTGACAATTTTAAGTGTCCATTTTTTATCTTCAAAAATCAAAACAAAAATATTTTCAGATACATTAATTTTTACCCTATTGGACTTAATAGTCCATTTTATCATTAGAGTCATTTTAGGCATTATAAAATTATTTAAACCTAATTTTGTGTGTGTATATATATATATATATATATATATATATATATATATATATATATATATATATATATATATATATATATATATATATATATATATATATATATATACACGTTATAATTTATAACTGTTTGGACAAAGAGGCAGATATGGAAAAAGATATAAAAAAATATGTTCCTCTTCATCTTGAGGATAACTCTTTCGTCATCTCTCACAGCAACCAACACAAACACACTCATTGTGTGTTCTTTTCATTCCTTTCCTTTCATATTGTTCTTAGTTTCATCCTTCACTCATCATCCTCTCGTCACGACCACATCACCCTTAACCATTCCGTCCGAACACCTCACAACCACAACTCGCCTATGTTACTACTCCACGCCAAACTCACCGTTTCATCACCCTTAACTGTTACAGTCCAGCCACCCTTTTAATCTCCTCACCGCTCATTATCACTCACTGTAAACCCACATATACATTCATCGTTGTCCTCATATTGCTTCTAGCTTTATCATCTTAGTTCTAGCAAACATAGTGACGACAATATTGTCTCGCAACTCATCTTCTGACTTCAACAAAAACATCACCTCTGTTCCGGTAGCTTCAACTTTTCGGTAAGATTCAATACCTCAACTTTGTTAATTGCTGGAAATGAAGCTTGTGTTGTATTGAGGATTTTAGTTTATTACTATGTTTGGATGCCCATCTACTTGATGAAAATCAAGTTAAGATCCACATCAACTCAAAGTTTCGATCAATAGGTTTGTAAGTCTGGAAATCATACTGCTATACTTCGTATTCTCATGTTTTATGACAGAGTATTAGTACCGTATGAGCTGATATTGAATTTGTGTTTATGCTGATACATTGATAGATCCCGAAATTATGCTCGATGATGTGTGTTTAAAAGATGTTGGAATGTGATATGATATGTATCGATTGCACTTCATTTGTTTATGTCAAAGTTGTTTGAATCTGATTGAAATTGGTATCATTTTTGTACACTTTTATGCTCCTTGAAGTTGTAGTGAGTTTATTTGTTTAGTTTCGATGAAGGTTCAATGTTTCCGCGTTTATTCGCGTAGAAACTAGCCGAGAAACCGTTGGAACATTATTTTATTGTGTTATTATCATTCTAATTCGATTGAAGTTTGTGGCGAATGATATTCGAGGGTAGTTTTGATGATGGTTTGATGACTATATCGTGTTTATCTGCAAGATATAACCAAGAAACTATGGGGCAGCGCGTTCCTTTCTTTTAGGGTGAATCTTAATGAAAATGTTGGTTATTGACACCGCTTTTATTGTTATTATTGATTGAAGTCCAAACCGCATTAGTTGTGTTCACAATTCAAATGTTAGCATCACTTTGTTGAGTTTAATTATGAGTAAAGATTGATTTTTAGTTTTGATGATGGTTTAATGATGATGCAGCGTTTATTTGCGTGAATCTAACTTATAAATTATGGGGTAGCCGTTTGTTTCCCATCGTTGCATTTTTCATTTGTTTTGTACACTTTCGAGATTGAGTTTTTAGCTGTTATTAAGTGTATATAGCTGCTTCCCGGATTCTGTTGATCTTAATTTGTTTCGAAATCAACTTTCTATGTTTCGATTTTGAGTTAAATTATAGCATGAATTTCCAACTTTTTGTTTCATTTGTAAATCGATAATCATGAAAATTATTTGATAATTTGATGTTCATTCATGTTACATTCATGCAAATTTCATTCGATTTTATAATCTTGATTTCTAACCATGTTCTAGTTTATTGCAATTGCATTTCATTTCAATTTTATCCCACTTATGCTAGTAACAAGTTTGTTACTTTTGAAGACATCCAAGGATTATTTAAGCATTCACTTTCAATTAGCACATCTACACTTGCTTGTTAGCATTTTAATATACAAAATACTTAGTATTTTAATTCTTATGTTTAGTAATGTGTCATTTTTGTACTGTGCAAAAAGAAGTTAGTTCATCTTCTAATGATCCTTCCATTTTTGTGGGTGTCAGTGATTCATAGATAGTAAGAGAGTTATAATTGAAAAATATGAATTTCTTAGTACATGAAATACCAAAAAAATTAAAATAGGGTGTAATGGAGCATATTAAATAAGTTTTAAATTATATTTAAAAAAAAGGTGTAATGGAGCATATGAAATAAGGTTTAAATTATATTTAAAAAGAGTGTGAAATTATATTTTAAAAAGGTGGTAATTACACCCGATGTTTTAAAATAGGGTGTAAATAAGAACATATGTACACCCCCGATTTTTAATAAAAAAGGATGCAACCTGATTTTTGATAAAAATGGGTGTAAATCTATTTACATCCGATTTTTATTATAAAAGGTGTGACATAGAACATATTTACACCTATTTTAGAAACGGGTGTAAATGCGTTAGACAGATCTCACCCAATGGTTATACATCCTATTTTTATTAAATTCAATGGGTTTAAATTTAATTAAAAAACAGGTGTAAATTTACCATTTTGTACTAGTGTTGCTTCACCGACTTCAGTTGAAGGTAAACAGTTTTCATGAATCACTCACAATATCAGTGAAGAAAGATGTTTCAAAGCTTTGTTACAAAGCTATGCCTATACTCCTTAATTCCTTTCAGATTTACGTGATTTCTCTTTGAATCTTCCTTTTTGTTTATAGAAGACATAATCGTCCATTGTGCTCAGCAATTACCAATCACATTCATATAATCTAACAAAAGTAGACACCAAATACACCTTTTAAATTATATGTGCGACAAAGTAAATAGAAAGTCACAATGGAACTGAAGCTACTGCTCCCGAACTATTCAAGCTCAAACAAAGTAAATACAAAACACCTTACAACATTAACAAGAACACCAACAATATTGGAAAGTTTACAACACAAAATCAAACTAGTTGATCAAACTTATTTTAAACAGAAAATAAAAACTAACACAATAAAAAAAATAAGCACAAGAACAAAAACTATGACATTTGTATCATCTGGTTCATGGTTGAACCATTTGTTCTCCTCACTCTTGTTCTTCTTTTCACTCTTCTCTTAGGCTTCCCACCAAATATCATCACAAGCCATCTTGGCTTTCCAATTAAAAACATGTAATATCCAATGCCTATTCCAAACACAAATCCACATCCATATCCAACTGCTACTGGTTTCCATCCAAATCCAAATTTCTCATCACTCCAAAACTTGTTAGGTGAAGGTGGAGAATGTTGTTCAGGTCCACATTTCTTTGTCAACGGAAATCCGCATAACCCTAAGTTTCCTTCGTATGAATCATTTGAAAATGTATTGAACTGCTTTCCTTGAGGTATTTCTCCCACAAGATGGTTATTAGAAAGATCCAAGAATTCCAGAAAATCCAAATTGGAGAATTCTGCAGGAATAACACCGGTGATCATATTTGATGAGAGATCCAAAGATTCTAAATTTATCAAATTTCCCATGGATCGAGGAATAATACCACTGAGTCTGTTATGGGAAAGGTTAAGTCCTATAAGTGCATGAAGCTCTCCAACAACATTTGAAATCTCTCCTTCAAATTTGTTTCTTGACATATCAATAATTGTAAAGCCCATTGAAATTTTCACAAGAGTGGAATGGATCCCCTTTATTGTCACGGTTACAGAAGAGTAGTACAATGTACGAAGTAATTCTGGAAGAATAGAATCCCATACCCCTGCCATAGATGAAAAACTTGCATGCTCATCTTTCATGGCTTCAAATTTTTTAAAATATGCCTTTGGAAGTGATCCACTAAAGTTATTACATGATATGTCAAAAATAATTAAACTGGGAAATGACCTGTTCATCCATAGATTAGCAATGGGACCATGCAACCTGTTGTCTCGCAAAACCAACACTTTTAAATTTTCCAGAGTTTGAAGCCAATTAGGAAATTTGTCTTGTATTTTATTGCCGCCAAGATTTAAAACTTCCAGATTTTTGCAATGAGACAAAGTTTTAGGCAAACGGTCTTCTAATTGGTTGCCATAAAGATTCAATGTAACAAGTTGACTGTCGTTTGAAAATTTATTTGGCAAAGTGCCATCAAATTTGTTCATTTGTAAATTCAAAACTTCAAGAGACGGGACATTAAAAAGACATTGTGGAACTGTTCCTGTCAATTTATTGTGTGCAAGATTGAGAACTTGTAGTGAATACATGTTGCAAAGTGACACAGAAAGATCATCTTGTAGTAAGTTAGAACTAAGATCAAGGAAACTCATCATGAAACTACCTGTTGGGATTTTATCTATTGATGTGAAAAAGTTTTGAGAGAGATTCAAAAATCCATCAACAGCCAGTGCTTCAAGTAACCAATAGGGCACTCTTCCAGTAAATCTGTTATTGGAAATATCAAGAGAATGCAAACTTGGGAGTTTTCCTATTAACTTGGGAAGTTCATTCAAATTCAAAGAAGACAGTTCCAACATGGTTAGTTCAACAAGATTGTAACTGACATTGGATTGAAAGTTTAGTGATAATTGGTTGTTACCTGAAAGGGACAGATAACTCAAACTTTCAAGTTTGGAAAAGTGTTGAAAATCAACAACACCACTCAAGTTGTTTGATGATAGACATAGTGAAGTTAGGTTTGAAAGGTTGAAAATTGATTTTGGAATACTTCCTTGTAGCTTATTATCGCCTAGATAAAGTATTTCTAACAAATACGATGAGATTGCACTGATATATCCGGTAAATTGATTATTTGTTAGATATAAATTTTTTAAACTAGGCAAAGATAACACAGATGAAGGAATTGTTCCGTTTAACAAATTGTTATCTAAAATCAAATCAGTTAACTTTCGAAACCCTGAAATTTTTTTGATTAGGGGACCCTCTAACTTATTATTTGAGCAATCTAATGTTAGAATTTGATTCAAGTTAAATAATGAAGAAGGAATTTGTCCGTCTAAATTGTTTAAATTTAGAGAGAGTACTTGTAGTTTGGTCATCCCGCCAAACATATCGGGAATCTGCCCATTAAATATATTTGATGAAAGGTCTAAGGCAATGAGATGCTGAAGGTTTGAAAGTGATATTGGAAGTTCACCTCCAATTTTGTTATCACTCAAATCTAATTCTTGAAATTGATTTGATCGGTGAAATACATTTGGCACTTGACCCCTAAGTTGATTTTGAGAGAGATCAAGAGAAGTTAGACATGGAAGAATTAAAAGTGAGGCTGGAATTGAACCGGTAAGGGAGTTATATTTGAGATTTAGATAAGTGAGATATGTGAGGTTAGAAAACGATGGAGGAATGGGTCCTTGAAAATAACTAGTTGAAAAATCCAAAATTCTAAGAAAGTTACTGCAGGTCAATTCTGGAAGCTGACTTCTAAAGTAATTAACTGACATATATAATTCATAAATACTTGGCAAACAGAGAATGTTTTGTTTGAAGTTACCACTTAATCCTGTGCTTTCAAGATTTAGAGTAACCAAAGAGGAAGAATGATTGAAGAGAAAACTAAGGAAGTTTGGTCTTATTGAAGACATATCTGTTTCACCCAAAGACAACTCCCTTAAATTTGTTGCATTTTGTACAAGTCTCTTCAAAGTGGTCTCTTTCCAAACTATCTCTCCGTTTGAAGAAAGATTCAGTGATTTTAATTTAGAAAGGTGAGAGATTTGAGGAGGAACTTCACCTTGTAAGGAAAAAGACGACAAGTCAAGATTTGTAAGACTTGTAAAGACCCCAAACTTAGAATGAAAATGGGAGGGGGAGAATTCATTGTTAGAAAGGTCGAGTGTTTGGAGATGAGAAAGATGGAAAAGGGTACTGTTGGGATGTAATATACCACTAAGGCATTCATTACCAAGGTTAAGACCAATCACATGACCAGTAACAGTGTCACAAGTGACACCATGCCACGAGCAACAATCACTCTCATTTTTCCATGTTGCTGTTTTCAGGGGAGGATCAGGATCATAACAATAGTTACTTATAGGGAATGAGGACTTGAACTGAAGCAAAGCGGAACTCTCATCTTGATGACATAAGAAATTGAAAGAAAAAGAGAATGATGGAAAATGAAAGAAAAAGAGATAAAAAAACACAAGCAACCACCCCATTGAATGATTAGTCAAGATTTTGTGAAAATTGTTAACAAACTGACAGAAAAGGAAGGGTGCATGAATGGCGAGGAATGCCACAAATATTTATAGCCCAAATTTTAAGTATTCTATACATATTTTCTACTCGGTCATGTTACAAAGTTACATTTTATTTAATTAGTGTTAACATCACTCATTTTTTAGCCCATCCATTACGTTTCAAGTCTTTCTACTACAAATCATTGATTCTTTTCATTTTCCATCTTACCCTTTCTTCCTTTCATATTTTAACTCAAAATGTAATTACAAAAATGTTAAACATGCAGGTTTTTTTAACTATTTTTTGTTTTTAAAAAAATTAAAGATGTAAACCAAAACGTAGCATTGGTCAATTAAAGTTTTTTCCAAAGGCCAATTAATAAATAGTTCAAATTTAAAGGTATCTAGTGTAATTGTGTGTATTATTTATTAGGAGATAAATATATTGTATTCTCGCCTATTCCTATTATTTTAAAGAAATTTAGTAATCCACTCCATGGAGGTAAATTAAATTCTATGTATTTTTTAAAATGTCCCTCTAAAATCGAAAGTATATTTATGGTGCCCACTATATTCTGAGAGTGACTTAGTGATTAAGTTTGACAAATGTTGATTTGGTGAACTGTATGCATCTATCTCGAGCTGACTCATATTTCAGATCTTCTTGATAGATTCTTGATTCATTTACCCTTCTCAGTTATGAAGGACAATTGGTCAGATGTTCACAAAAGAAATAATACTCTGAGGGGATAAACGTAGAATTAAACTGTTCATTCTGGGCATAATTCCATGCTGAGATGTCTCAGAATGAAATTAAACCTATCTTCAGAAAGGGTTTTGTGAAAACATCAGCCCATTGATGATTCGTGTCAATAAATTTTAATAAAAGAATTCCCTTCTGAATATAGTCCCTAACGAAGTGATGTTTAATTTCTATATGTTTAGCTCTAGAGTGTAAAATAGGATTTTTAGATAAGCAAATGGCAGAAGTGTTATCATAGAGGATAGGAATGTTACTCACGAATATCTGAAAGTCCTCAAGCTGACTTTTCATCCAGAGCATCTGAGTGCTGCATCCAGATGCAACTATATATTATGCTTCTGCAGTTGATAGTGCAATAGTGGATTGTCTTTTGCTAGACCAAGATATCAGACTTTCTCCCAGAAACTGGCAGCTTCTAGAAGTGTTTTTTCTTTCTATTCTGTCTCCAGCAAAGTCAGCGTCACAATATCCTACAAGTTTGTATTCTTTGGATTTTATGTAACACTGTCCAAGATTAGTAGTACCTTTCAGATACTTGAGAATTCGCTTAACAACAGTTAAGTGAGTTTCTCTAGGATCTTATTCGAATCTAGCACAGAGACAAACATTGTATAGAATATCAGGTCTTGACGCAGTTAAATATAGGAGAGAGCCAATCATACCTCTGTAGGTATTCTGATCCACTTTCTTACTTACCTCTTCCTTTTCCAAGATACATGTGGGATGCATAGGATTTTTAGCAGGTTTGCTATCTGTAACACCCGTATTTAATTACATATTTTAATTAAATATTATCGAGTATTTTTCTGATTAATTCTGGGTTATGTCGAATTGTGGTTTGAGTCATTAAGTTGATAGTCGGGTAAAATTAGTCGGGAGAAAAATAATATTAAAATGTATTAGTATTTTAGAATTATTAATTAAATATGGATGAGTTAGTTATAAGGGTGAAATAGCAATTTGAGGAGTAATAGTTAGTAGACCCAATATGAGCTTAGTGGCCCATTATTATTTTTAAGTGGCTTAGGTAGTATATAGAAGTAGTATCCTTAGAAAAACAAAAGAAAATATTCACGTAGCAGTAGAAGAGGAATTGGGAATAAGGGTTTGCTAGCAGTAAGGAGAAAGCTCAATCGCAGTCCGATAGTTGCCATTTCTCCGATCGATTTTTCGAGCTCTCTTCAATTCAAAGGTAAGGGGTGGGGTTCGACTTATATAACCGATTGTATGATAATTTGTATGTGGGATTTAGGGTTGTATAATTTTGCTGTCAATTCTTGTTTTATGATGAAAACTGATCGATCTGTGTTGAAAATATTCTGCCTGCCATGGATGTTGTTGCGCTATATTGTTATATTATTCATATTTGAATTTATGCTGGTAGAAATAAGTTGTTTTCTGGAAGAAAAATAAACGTTCTGGGTAAAATATAAGGAACAGATACCACTATTGTCTAATTAGAATTGATGTGGTGAAATATAATAATCGTATTAGTTGATCTATCCATGTAGTAGTGTAGAAAAAAATAGCCATAGCAGAATAAAATAGAAGAAGGAGTAATATTAGTAGTAGACTAGTTTTGTGGAGAGTAATTCATATCCAAGAAGTTCTGATGGTCAGAAGCAGAAGTTTTGATGGTCAGAAGCAGAAGTTCTGATGGTCAGTATCAAAAGTTCTGATGGTCAGAATCAAAAGTTCTGATGGTCAGAAGCAGAAGTACTGATGGTCAGAAGCAGAAGTTCTGATGGTCAGAAGCAGAAACTTCTGATATTGCCTCTAGAAGGAATTGAACTTCTGGAGGATAACTTAGTATTTTCTATGTTAGAGTTAACTTAGTTGTGAAGTTATCTTAGCAGTGTTGTTATTTTGTTTGTGAATTCTCAGTGAAGTGTATTATTATTGTATGTTGTTGTTGATTTATGCGAACTTGCAGGATGTTTTAGTGACGATGTTTACCTCTATTTATTGGTAAAGAATTGTGATATAGGCTTATGCATGGCGACATGGTTTTGTTTTTTATGTTGTGTGTCGTGCAATATCGAGTTGCATTACATTGCATATTTTAGTGATGGCCTAGATTGGCAAAATTTAGCGACGAAGGCTTATGCCTTTTTGATGCCTCTATTAATTGGCAATTGGCGATGAGGGCTGAAGCTCTGACTGGTACCACATGCATGTGCATTGTTTAGAGTCACATTGTAAATGAATTAGTTGTTGGTGATGTTGTTATGATAATGTTGGTGATCGTGCTGTGTGTCATACCCCAAAATTTGTCCTCCTACTTCTCAAGGCATCACAAACATCCCCACTCAAGGATTCCTCAAGGATTGGTCAGACAAACCCTCTCCTAGATAATCAACCCTAACCAGGGTTTGGCAATCCTCAGATCAAGATGGACTTCCAACATCTCCAGTGGTCATCATGACTCCTCATATTCTTCAAAGAATCTCCATGTCAAGTTTCAAGCTTTACAAGTCAAGTTTCCTCAGACAACTGCTCAGATGGTTGAAAATTAGTTGTATTGGACAAAAAGTCAACTGTGGTCAACATACAGTCAAACTTCATGATTTTTGGTCAACATCCATGTTTTGAAGTGACATTCATCATTTGATCAAGGGTTGATCATGATTCATCAAGAAAACTCAAGATTTGATCAAAAGTCAATCTTTCCAAATTAGGGTTTCTTGAGGAAAACTCAACTGAACTTTGACTGAGCATAACTTTCTCATACTTTATCAGAAATTTTTACACCCCCTCTCATTCTGAAGAGAATTCAATTCTCTACAACTTCATGTCTCATAAGCATGGTCAAAAAATGCTTCATTTTGAAGATATGGATCAAAACATTACAGGTCCTTTTCAAAGTCAACAAAAAGTCAACTTTTTTGTAAAGAAGTGTTATTGAGCATGGAAACTCCAATTGAGATGAAACAAAAGAGGTTGTTTAGAGGACATCTAGAGATTTCTAAAAAGTCCAAGAACACTCAAAAATGTTAAAAATTGAGCAAAATACACCTTGCACAAGTTGGGCATTTTTGAAGGATTGCACAAAGAAAAATATCTGACAAAATCCATTTTTTTCCAAATGGGCCTATAATTTTATGATCCAAAATTGATCATAATATTATTTGTGACCACTTGATGCCTTGCCACGACCTCTTTCTATTTTTTGATTTATTTTTGAATTTAAAAGCATTTAATTCAAATTTAAATAAAATAAAATATGAAAACAAGGTATAATTTAAGTTGGGTTGGATTTTTATCAAGCTTGAGGACCAAGGAAGCCCACAAGACATGCCAAATTCGTGCTAGCTCATGCAAGGAAGGAAAAATCAAATTTTGAAAAGATTTTATTTGAATTTGAAAGAGAAAATATTTTGCATTCAAGAGCATATCTTTTTTCATTCTTTTTGCTTCAAACTCTTGCCTTATAAATACACAACACATCCACAAGACCAAAGGACGAAACCCTAGCCTCTTGAAGCAACCCTAAAATTCCAAAAAATTTCTAAAAGTTGGCAAAATCGAATTTGTCTTTCCAGCCACTCTCAAGCATCTCATTGTGTTCTTGAGGTAAGTTTGAGTAAGTACACATCAAAAACCATGGTTAAATCTGGCTGAATCGAGCCATACATGAACATACATATTCATATTTTTCTTGAAATCGTATTTTTAATATCTGTGTGTTTTAATTGAAACTAGCCATTCTAATGTGATCATGAGGTACCATAGACAGGATCTGGGCCATCGTTTTCAAGGTTGAACGTCCAAATCGCGTTTTGCCATGTTTAGGGTTTTTTGAACTGTCAGCTTCGAAACGTGTTTTCCAGGTCGATTCAAGGCAAACGGACACCACCATCGTGTTCGCAGCCCTCGATTTAGGGGGATTACAAACACCAAGACACCTTGGCTCAGTTGGCAACGCGTTGGTGGATTTCCCCAGAGGGCACGAGTTCGATTCCTGGCATGGCAATTTCTTTTTTACATCTTTGCAAACTAACTTTTCTATTTTCTTATTTTTCTTAATATTTTTCATTCAATTTAATTAATCTTTAAACATTTTTTCATGCATTTAAAAATCACCAAAAATATTTTTCCTTTTGCATTTTAATCAGAAAAATATTTATTTAATTTTTGACATTAAAATTAATATTTTTGCATGCATATTTTAATTAATTGTTAATTAACCATTAAATTGACTTTTAATTGCTTTTAATTATCAAAATCGATCCAGAAATTTCCCAAAAGAATTATCTTATCATCTAATTGTCATTACTAATTTAAAATCTTTTTCCTCATTCAAAAATCTTATTTTTACTAACCTTTTTCTCTTATGCGAACTTCTTATATTTTATGATTATGTATCTGCTCACAGGATGTAACGTTTCGGACTATTTTTCTCGCTTTTCTTTTCAATATTATGTAACTGCCTATGGGATGTAATAGTTTAATTAGGACTTTTACTTTCCGCGCTCCTATTATGTAACTGCCCTAAAGCCATGTAATAGCGCAGGACTTTACTTTTCCGCACTTTATTTTCCGCAATTTATTTTCCGCATCCTATAAACTGCTAGTAACTAGGCGTGTATGGCAAGATAAAAATGGACATAGATCACTTCTAATTTACAAGATAACATATATCTGAATCAACACACTCCTTTCACACACGTACCCCTTAGGGTAATTCTCTCTCGTTGCCTTTTGAATAAATGGTCAAGTCCCTCGAACGTAGAGGTATCCTAGCACCGTTGCCTACGAAATATATCATCATAGTCCCTTCGATACAAAGATCATAGACCCACGATGTCGCCTACAAAAACATGATCTTGTCCCTCGATTGTTGCCTACGAAAAGTGATGATCGTCCCTCCGAATGTGCTAGGATACTTCCTACAAGTTGCCTTCTATGACCATCTGATGTCCCTTCAAATGTCCCTCTACATCCAACGAATAGGGTTACCTACCAACTAATGGTATGGATAGCGCTATTATAAAGGAACGTAAAAGAACACGAAAATGACCATTTTGAGTAGGTAATAAGACTTTTAGTTGCTTGCTCAAAACAAAATACTTTTCACACCACACACTTTTGTCAAAATTCAAACTCTTTTCAAAAACGAAACATTTCCGAACACTTTGTATACATTCCTACATGAATCATTACAAAGTCAAAGCGAAATGCCTTTTCAAAACATTTTTGTCAAACACACAGAAAGCAATTTTAAAGTGAGCTAAAAGCAACTAAGAGCCCGTAGATAACTACGGATGAAAAGGGGTGCTAATACCTTCCCTTTTCATAACCTTCTCCCTTACTCAGAATCTAACGAAGGTATTTTCCTGTTCTTTTTACCTTCCCTTAATTGGATAAAAGAAAAGTCGGTGGCGACTCTTGCTATCCGCACATTTGCGATAAAAAGCAAAACAAAAATCTCAAAGTCAGTTCACCGTATTACACCCTGATGATGATTTTGTTGCAATATGTTGTGGGTGACTTAATGTGAGTTTATGCTAACGTTGTGCTGTGACAGGTACTGTTGGGAAGCTGTGAAAATAGTAATTATAACTGTTATTATCATTGTTGTTATTTACTATGTTGTTTTTTGATTGTTATGTTGTAGTTGATTGAAGCGGTGAATATTGTATGGTTCTAGATCTAATATATTAGTTATCATACTTTTGCTTATATTTTTCGATATCTCACCCTTTCTATTTGTTCGTCGTTGCCTTTATACTTGTAATGTGCAGGTATCCAAGTTTGAAGAGTTAGTTGTGGTTAATTCAAGTCGGTGTCATTGCTCTGATACGTAGCACCCGAGGGGTGTTCTGTCTATATCGTTCATATTGTTGATTCTTGTTGTTATTAGTATAATTGTTGAATCTTATGCAATGTTGTGAAATAAAAGTTGTTCAGTATTTTGGAAGTTGAACATGATGATTCTAGTTATTTTGAGTGAATAAAGATGATCAGTTGTTTTAAGTTGTATGACTCATGAATTTCCGCTGCATAGTAAATAAAAGATTGTTTTGTGTTCAAAGATGATGTAAGTTATTAGATGACCCTCTGATTACTAAAAGTGTTATGTATCTATTATAATAAGCTAAATTCTCAAGACTATTCATGAAGGCACTTCTAAGGTAAAGATGTCAAGGATGCAACTGCTAACCACCAAGTCTGTGAACTTGAGGATGAAGGAAGATGAAAGCAGCAAGACTTTCACATGAACATTCTGGAAATAGCCAACGCATGCAGTGCATTGGGAGAGAAGATACTAGAGGAGAAGCTGGTAAGGAAGATTCTTAGGTCTCTTCCCAAGAGATTTGACATAAAAGTGACTACAATAGAAGAATCTCAAGAAATCAACAACATAAGAGTAGATGAACTCATTGGATATCTCCAAACATTTGAGTTGGGCATCACCGATAGAGTTGAGAAGAAGAATAGAAGTATAGCCTTTGTGTCAAACACTGAAGGCAAATAAGAGGAATGCGATATGGAAATTGAGGAAGGACTATCAAATACTATAGTATTCCTTGGAAGACAGTTCAATAAAGTGCTGAAGAGGATGGAAGTAAATTCAAGACCCAATGTTAGGAACATCTCATATGACATCAGCAGAACAAATGACTTTGGGAGAAGAGCACGAGAAAAATAAACATTTACTCAAGGAAGAGGAGTAAAACCTCACAAATGTGAAGGATTTGGTCATATTAAAGCTGAGTGTCCAACATTCCTCAAAAGATAAAATAAAAGTCTGGTTGTAACCTAGTCTGATGAGGACTCTGAGAGTGAGGTGGAAGAAGAATATGCCAAATATGTAACAAATCTTACTGTTACATACATTTTTGATGGAGATTCAAGTGATGAGGAGTTAACATTTGAAGAGTTGGCTACTTCATACAAGGAGCTGTGTATAAGAAGTGCCGAGGTGTGTCAAGATGGGGAGAAACAAAAGAAGCTCATAGCCAACTAAAAGCTTAGTAGAAAGAGCATATGGAAACTATCTCTAAGCTAGAAAATGAAGTAACTGTTTTGAAATTTGATCTTGACAAAATGTCCAAATCTGTCAAAATGTTAAATAGTGGATCTAACACACTGGAAAAAATTCTTCAAGCAGGGAGAGTAGCAAGGGATATGAGTGGTCTGGGATTCAATGAAATAAAGAAACCATCTTCATACCCCATACAAATTAAGGCCAAACCAAAGATGTCGAATCAAATGTTTCAACATCGTGGAAAAGGTAATTTCAGGAAACCCAAAAGAAGATTTCAGCGCTGCAGATGTAATTACTGTGGACGCTATGGTCACATAAAGCCCTTATGCTTCAAACTGTATGGTTATCCTAACTCTACACCTCAACCTGAACTAAGTCAGGCTAGTACTAATGACAAGAAACAATGGATTCCCAAAGTTGATGTTTCCTGTTTTTTAGCACATACAACACTTACAGTGAGAACCAAAGAGGATTGGTACTTTGATAGTGGATGCTCAAGGGATATCATAGGGGTCAATTATCTGCTGGTTAATATTAGGTCACATCCAACTGGCTATGTTACTTTTGGATATGGAATAAAAGGTGAAATCAAGGGAGTTGGAAAGACAGAGTGCCTTGGGATACCAAGTATTGAAGACGTGTTACTTGTTAAAGGGTAGACAACCAATCTAATTTGTATCAGTCAACTATGCAATCAAGGATACAAGGTAAACTTCACAAAGTCTGAATGCATTATTACAAATAAGAGAAGTGAAGTTGTTAATCAAAGTATGAGGACTAAGGACAACTGCTATCTGTGGGTACCCCAAGACACAAGCTACTCCACATGTGCTGAACATATAAATGATGAAAGAAGTTGTTCTCAGAAGGATTAGATGGAGCATATGGTACCTGAACACAATGTTACACAGGATATCATAACATCATACACTGCTAAAAACATTAATGTTTATTTTATTGAAGACAAGAATGCTGCCTTGGAACATGCAACCACTGAGATGCAATTAGTTGACATTCTTTCAATGGGATGGAACTCTAGTCAATTTGGAAGTTCAACAAACAAACAAGGGGTCTGAATTCTAGAGGAGTTATAACAATTAAAGGCGTGTGAGAATGTTATTAAAGGGCTTAGCTTTTCAAAGTGTTACTTAATATTGTGTGAACATGTCATTCAACGTATAAAGATCCCATACCAAGTGCAATCATTTCAAGTTCCCCCCAAACGCTATACAAAATATGTGCCCTACAGTATCATCACCTCCCACCTTAGAAAAGGCAACTCTCAACTTTATACTTTCAAAAACTACAACATGTCTCAACATGGTGAATCTGCTTCTATCAAAGCCAATATACCTTCATTAAGCTCTGAAATCCACCATGAAAACATCTCTGCTAAATAAGTTCTAGACGTGGCTCCCTTGGCCATTATTCGATGCCCGGAAACAAGACTAAAGAAGCTTCTCACTTTCTATGCAAGGCGATCAAGAGGAACTTCAGTCCCCACTGTAGGTAATACTTCTAACCCCACTAACGATGAGTCTGAACAAGACATCATTGATGTTGATAGGAGTATTAGAAAGATTGCAACTAGGGTTTTAAATGAAATACTTCCAGTACCCGGGATTTCAACTCCCTTGGCATGCGTCCCTACTGAGATCAACAATGTGACTGTCCCTCAAGCTCCTACTAAACCATCTATGAATTCTAAAGATAACACTGAAGGGAATCTTGGAAAGTTTTCTGAGCCTGTTCTTGGTGAAGCTACAACTGATGTTGAGACATCACCTGCTAGGGATGCTTCTCGCCCCAAGAAAGATACCACAAGCCCAAAAGAAACACAAGGTAAGATGGATGAAGAGATAGTGGATGTGGAGGAGCTATCTGATAATGAATTGATTGTCAATGTGAGAGTTGGGAAAAGATTCCTTGCAGTAAAAGGAGATTATGAGACTTATATTTGTTGTTGGGTTAATGAAGACATTGACAAAGCTTGATAAGTGTTATAAGGTGCTAGTCAAATAGTTTATTGTTAACATCCCTGGAGACTGTGTTGATAGGAAGAGAAAGGATTTTAGGAAAGTTTTTGTGAGAGGGAAGTGTGTTGAATTCTCTCCTAGATTTATTAACAAATATCTTGGAAGAAATGGGGATGAGGAATGTGAGTCAGAAGTGATTGAAAATCAAGTATGCAAGATCATAATTGCAAATCAAGTGAGTGCATAGCTTGTTAAGAAAAAGTTATATGCTGGAAAGCTAAGTGTCAAATATGCCATATTGCACAGGATTGGTGTTGCTAACTAGGTTCCCACGAATCACACATCAACTATTTCATTGGGGCTGGGAAAGTTTATTTATGTTGTTGGTATGAAGAAGCCATTTGACTATGGTTCCTATATTTTTGATCAGACCATCAAGCATGTTGAAACATGTGATGTGAAGATGACCGTTGCCTTTCCTTCCCTGATATGTGGTATCATTCTCCAACAACATCCTGGAATTCTGTCCACCCTTGATACTGCTAGCAAAAGAGGATCTGTTTTGGCTCTTCACCAAAAATTGTTTGTATGGGAACATATCCCAGAAATTATTTCGACATCTGTAACTGCTGGGAGCAAGACTTCAAGTAAGGGTGATGTTATTATTGATTTAATAGAGGCATTTAAAAAACTGGATGAAGTCATTCATATCAGCTCAGCAAGAAAGCTGAAATTTGAAGAAAACATTATTCTTTTTATTATGATTCCTATCGTTTTGTTTGCATTTTATCTTGTTTAATTTTGGCACTGGTGTGCTTAACAATGGATAATTATCGCCCGTAATATCTTTAAGTGTAGCTCTAGATAACAATGAATTTTAGTTGTTACTTTTCATGAGTTTACTAAGGTGATCACTTTGGCATATTGTGGCTAAAAAGGGGAAGTAGTATGTGAGCCTAACTGTGTATGTATGCCCGACTAGTAGTATGTATGTATGCCTAACTAGTAATATGTGAGCCTGAGTGACTGTGATGTGATGATGCTAAGATGGAATGTTGGACTGGTGATGTTGAGGGGGGGAGTAGCTAACTGTGTGCATGTGTGATGTTCTAACTGTTGTTTAGACATTTATTTTTCACTACTGTTTTGTTCTGATAGATTATTTATGTTGCTACTCTGATGTGTGTGTGAAGCTGCCCTTTATGCTTTTGCTTGATGTTATGCTGATTTGCAATTATATGGCTTATATAACTCAAATGATGTTTTAGGCAAAATTTGTCAAAGGGGGAGTTTGTTAGTTCTGTGATTGGCAGTAATTTTGGTAAAACATTCTGCTCAGTATTGTACACCTATTTTTGACCCTAAGATTCTCTAATATCTCATGTCATTGTATTGCACAAGGATCACAAAGTAGGTCTCTCTCCCTCTCTTATCTTTGGGTTTGCCCTTAAGAGATCACCAAGAACCTTGAGTTTGTATGGTTTTGTGCATAATGATTGATTCTTAACTAATCATGATGTATGTATCACTTTCTCTATAGATGTTGTAGGTGGATGATGGAAAGGTTTCTTATTCAATAGGTCTATAGGTTCATGTGTTTATTTCAATGCCTTATCTTCCCAACTATCAACGTGTTGAAGTATTTGTTTTCATTGAAGAATCCTCTTGTCATCTAATATGGTCTATCATCTTGAGTGTGTGCTCCATATATGAAGAAGATCATCAAAGTTTAAGAATTCTCCATGTAATGGCCATCTATCTTGAAATTAGGGTTTTGGGCTTTGAAGGACCATATATTGGTGTTTGTGTGAAGTTTGTGCATGATTCCAAAGACATTAGACTCTTCAAAGGATTTCCAACATGTAAATTCTTTGGTCTAACGATGTTAATATTTGAAAAGATTGTTTTGAGGATCATTGATTGCAAGCTCTCTAGATTGATACTTCATCCATCTTGTATGACTTCAAATGATCATAACTTGGTCATACCTAGTCTCCTTGAGCTTATTCTTTTTTCACAATGAACCTAAGAATTTCTAATACAACTTAGTTTAATTGGTAAGAAGAAAAAATGATTGGAAATTTGCCTAAGAGGTCAAAAGATAACAAGTTGTTGATGGATTTCTCAATTTTTGATCAATCAACTTCAAGAGATCATATCTTGATCATCATTTATCACCTTGAGGTCATTCTTTGTGCACAAAAATCTTGAAGAGGTGAATTTTATCCCCATTTGTGTTTAAGAACTTGAAAATATTTGGAAGTTTCTTAAAGAAGTCAAAAGATTATAGGTCATTTCATGAATTTCCATCAACTTCACAAGACGATAACTCTCTTAATTTTTGGAGTATTTGAGTGGTTCTTTTTGAAAAATTCTCTTTGAGGGGTCTACTTCATATCATCTTTGACGGACAAGAGAAAATTTTGAGTGGAAGACCATGTTTGAAGAGAAAACATTATAGGTCATTTTTAGAAAGTATGACATGTTTGGCCAAGGCTTGGCCTGATTTTTCAGTGTTTTTCCTTGAATCCTAAAGGTTGTATCTCTCAGCTCAAGTATCCATTGGAGATGATTATTTTTGTATTGTGTACTACTCTTTGAGGACTTAATTTGGCTCAAGAAAGATTGGAAAATGCGCGAGGGAATTTGATTTAACCTCAGTGCAAAGTTTGTGCCAAAATCTGTTTCGAGCTCACCATCTGTTTGTGCATTTGTGCCTATAAATCATTTTTTAAGCCAAATTAAGCCATGTTTTTGTGACTAATCATGTTTAGAAGTTGGCCAGAATAAATTAGCACCTTGAAATGCATGTTTTGGCAGAGTTTTGATGCATTTTAGTTCACACTTCCCTCGTGCATGAACCTTGCAGGATTTTTCTCCAAATCTCACTAATTATATCAATTCTTATCCCCGTTCACTTTCCTATAAATAGAGGACCATTCCTCACTCATTTCCTCAAGTTTTGAGAGCCAGAAAATCCCTGCCAAACTCACTCCATAACCACACTTTCTGCAATTTCGTTTTCACTCTTAAAGTCATTACAGTTTGAAATTAACCATTCATTCTTCTTCCTTGAACTTCACTGAAGCTAACAGACCAAGAATCGTGCCTTGAGGTCCCCTAAATTGTGTTGTCTAAGTCAAGTTTCAAAGCACTGAAAGTGAACTCCGTTCAAGTAGGAATCCTCACCAAAACGTTTCAAATCAAGCACTAATTTGTTCTCCTCATTTGACTGTGTAATTTCAAAAACAAAAGCTCGCGATTATTATGGTTTTTACCAAAATTCTCTTCACTCAATGTAAATAAAATTTTCGCGAGTATGTGGTTGAGATCTGAAACTACATGGCTAAACATCATCGGATAGAATATTAATGAACTCGCCATCGAATGTTTTTTATCTCACCATAGGAGAAAGGAAAACATCTAGTAAACTTGAGGGGGATAAATCATGGTCTTAAGACCAAGATATCGGGTAAGGGAGTCTGTTACGCGAGGGGAAGGTATTAGCACCCCACACGCCCGTAGTACTCTATGGTATCCACTTATATTTTCTATCTAATGGGTGTGTTATATATATTTATCTTTTAATCGCTATAATGCACATGGAAGAAAGAAAGTAAAGAAAAAATAGGGAAAAGAAGGAAGTATTTACAAAGGTTGCTCCGTCGATCCCCGTGACCAAATGCCTACGTATTCCCTCGTACAATGGGAAAGTCAGAGCGCCGGCTCACATGTTTTTGTGGGTTGCAATTGTTTTTATGGGAAGTTCGATTCTGCATCCTCACAATTGCAACTCGTGCTTGGTGTTGCAGCTATAAGAAGTCTTATGTTTGGCCGCTTACACACTTAGCAATTTGCTTAGATTTGAAAAGGAATGCCCTTATTGAAAAGGTTTTAAACACAAAAAAGAGAGCTCGTAGGCAAAAAGTTTGAAGTGATGTTGGTTTCTTTTACCTTTGAAAAGGAGTTTTGAACCATTATTAAGTGTTTTGGTTTTCAAAAAGAAAAGAAAACAATTTTTAGTTTTATTACATGCAAGGATGCAAGAGATAAACAGAAAACAAAAGGGAAACTAACTAGTTCTACCCTAATGTTATCATGCAAAATGGCCCTATGGTTGAGGATAAAAAGTATAAGCTCGAAGACTATCCTAACCGAGCAAACCTAGGGAAACTATCCTAACATCCACCTTGGTTGAACAACCAATGGATGCAAAGGGATGAGGAAAGCAAGTGCTTTGGCAGAAGCACACAAACAAATGATTCACACGTGCGCGGAGAAGAAGAAAGAAGTCCCATAACCTCAACGATAATGAGCATACTGGAGTTAAACAGGAGCCAACTTTCGGAGGAAAACCATAGCCAACGGCGAGACAAACCATTGTCAAACAAGAGTTTCCTATGGGAGAAAGGTATCACAACATGATATAAATTATCAAGTGTGAGGATCATATCGGTGCAGGTATCAAAGCATATGAATGTGAACCCCATGAAAAAGCGTGGAGAGTCATAATATGGAACTCTTGCCAGTTTTATTATTGACTCGATGAAGGAAGCGACACGATTCGCGTGTGTTGAAGCTGACATGGACTAGAACTGTGCGGGGGTTGATTGTGAACCCTTTCCGTGTGCCCATCATATCATCATATATATATATATATATATATATATATATATATATATATATATATATATATATATATATATATATATATATATCACTTGTAAATATTAAAGCGGGATTTTGCTTGGTACTGTCATATCAAGTTGCCTAACCACTCATGACCTATGCAGGCACAAATGATAAACACTTACTGAAAGCTACCTCTCTATGCAAGAAAGAGGATTTTAAACAAACCACACACAATTAGCAAACAGAATTTCCCTAAACGGGTCTTTAAATAAACAAGAGGGGTTCCTGAACATGCTCTAACTATGGAAGCCCCATCATGCATCTATATTCCTACTTTTCATAACAAAAGAAAGTGGTAAAACCCTACTTCTCATGCTCTCTAGAAAAGCGGTAAAATAATACGGTAAAAAGGTATAGAAAATTCCAAACAGATAACAATTCGTAAGCAAAAGCAAGCAAAGAAATACTCCAAAAAACTTCAAGTACTATTGACAAGCAACAAAGAAAATTGATGAGTAATGCCCGGAGGCATCAAAGCATGATCAGAATGTGTATCCCACACATTCGAGGAAAATAAACCTGCAAAAAGTTGTAAACCAGACAAAGTATGCACACACATGTGTGCAAGATCAAGATATGTATCCCACATATCCTAATCAATTGGATAAACCTGCAAGAAAGAAAAAAATCAAACTAGCAGACAATAGAATGCACACACATGTGTGCAAGCATCAAGATATGTATCCCACATATTCCAATCAATCAGATAACCTTTACGAAAGGTGAAAACCCAAGTAGTACAAACAATAAAATGCACACACATGTGTGCAAGCAACGAGATATGTATCCCACATATCCAAATCTCGGATAACCTACATGAAGGTCAAAACCAAACAATACAGACAAAGAGGTCATATGGTAGTCAAATATTAGAATGTGTATCCCACACATCTGACGCAAATAAACTTGCAAGAATGTGAAAACCAAGCAATGCAGACAAAGAATGCACACACATGTTTGCAATATCAAGATATGTATCCCACATATCAAAATCTCAAACATAAATGCTCAATTTACCTCGCACATGGAATAAACTGTCACAATTAACAAAGCAAGTGCTACAAAGAAAAAACTAAAAGCAAAACCAGTTATTCACGTGATAATACACTAGTATAAGCATGCAAGAAGTGAAATAAAATCACAAAAATTGACTTGGGAAAACACTTATTCGAAATCGGAGCGAAAAAGTCAAATTCTCTGAATCGATTAAAAATTGCATGGTCGCTTGCAAATGCGTCAATGGATTCAAAAATATGACCATTTTTAATTAATTCCGAGTGGAAGCGACATTTTTCGGACCTTAAAGGAACGGGGAAACAATAGAGTTTTAGGCATGTTGCACTTGAAATTTGGTTCTAAAAAACCATCAAAAATGGTTTTAAAGCATACCAAAATGTTGGGAACAAGTATCGTTTCCTTGGACCTTTAAGAAAAAATGAGCTTTGAATCATAAAATTGCCTAAAAAAGCTTATGGAAAGTGAAAACTCATGTACATAATTAATTTCCAATTGCCATTTACTTTGGTTTTGAAATGGAAAGGAATTGGAGATTAAGTCATGTACATGGAGCAAACAATTCAAAACAAATTAATATGCAATGATATGCACAAATTCAAAGTTGTTTAGATGAAAATGAATGCAAAAATATGCATGAAAATGCATGTTTATGTCTCTTTTTATGAATGAGATGGAAATGAATGTCATATAATATGAGGTCAATGCATGTTCAATTTATATCAAACCTAAGTAAGATACAAAACATGTATCAAAACCAAGTAAAATCAAAAGTGCAATGTGTCATGATGCATTGATTTCCTACAAACAAGAATGTATCATAAACACATGAAAAAGTGCCTAAAAGTTACACATCGACACCTTTCGAGTTACTAAAATCCATCATCAACACATAAATTTGATTCAATTATTTAATGTGAACTTAGACTAATGCATGCGCATGCAAATTGTGATCGAAATGCAAGCCTAAAGGCACTATGTACAATGAAATGCTCCTTATAAAAAAAATGTACCAAAGACTACATTTCAACACAATTACGTTTACCAACCAAACCTCATTTCACATGATTCAATCTAATTAGTCAATCTAAATGCAATCTAATGCATGAACATGCAATATGTGATGCAAATGATCAAATCAAGAGGCCTAGATGCAAAGAAATAAAATCATACAAGTGTACGTATGCTCTATGTACAAAATTCATTCACATCGACACAATAATGTTGGAAAATCAAACTCAATTCAATCAAGTTCCAATCAACAATTCAAGAATCGGAATCAACAAACAAAATGAAGTTAATTCAAATAATCAATTTCAAAAAATGTAAAATTTGAAAAATCATTTCAAATAAGTGATTATGGAATAAGTTGCTTACTTGTTCTTGAAGAATCAAGGGAGAATTTGAAGAATAATCAAGAATATAAGCTTGAATTGATGATAATAAGAAGAGGAAGACCTTGATTTGTGCAAGGAAGAGCTCAAATTGAAGAGGAAGATCTCTTGATATGCAAACCGAGAAAGTGATGGAGGAGGAGCGGGAGACCGAGCTATACGATCAAGGAGGAAGTAGGTCCAGCCAGAATTATGGTCGGAAGAGCCGAACGAAGGAATAAAAGGAGAACACCGGGCAAGGACAAGGTCATACGTGAGGGAGAGGCCGACGATGAGACCGAGCGTATGGAGGGAGTTGTGACCAGCGGAAAGAGTATCGGCGACGAGGAGCTGGCCAGAAAGGAGGGCTACCGGCCGGTGAGAGGAGGTTCGTTGGCAGTTTGGGTGGTTGACCGGAGCTTGAGGTTGAGGCAAGGGAGAAGCGCGACCAAGCCTTGTGGTGGTTGACTTGTTTGCTTTCTTGGAAAACTTCTTGAGTTGAGAGAGAAATAAGAGGAACAGATGATAGTTTGGGAGTGAAATTTAGCAAATGATTTTCCTCCTCTATTTTGTGAGAGGAAAAATTTATTTATAGGTGAGAAAATTGGGCTTTGGAGTGCCTTGATAATTAGGCCCAAAACGCGATTATCCAAAATAAATTCATGAACAGTACCAAACAGTGAGAACCGTTCCGAATTTGAAGTCAGTCACAACACGAAAAATGTCCGGAACAAAAATTTTCTTGCAATTGTTAAAATTTAGACGCAATCAAACGAATGATTGATGAGATAAGAATTTTTGAAGTTTCAACACAATTTTCAGGCATCTGACACATGCAGAATTTTTATTGCGCCATCCGATGAAATTGCCTCGAACGAGGGTCTTTTGGCCAAAATCCGAATGAGGGATGTGAATGAAAGTTGTATAGGGCTTCGATATGGAATTATAGACACTAGTCCCATCGTGTTTCAATAAAAATTGAACGAGATATGATTTTTTGAACGTTGTGCGTTAGATGAAAAATGCTCGGTTCGTCTCAAAATCAACTCCAAAGAATGAAATTATGGTATTGATTGGTGAGGAATTAGATATTAGCTTGTGAATAAAAGTCATAGAGAGCTTCTATTTTCCAGTCAGGAGATATGAATTTTTTAGTGCACCGAGAACACGGTTCAGCAATAAATTTCAGTTGATCCCACTTGAAATATCTATTTCTTTGAAGACTTTCTTCACACAATTGGCTTCTGACTTATGAATGAAAGTTGTAGATAACATTGAGAGGGACTTGCCAGTCAAAAATCATCAGAAAATACTTGGCGAGCTAAGAGTTATGCCTTATGGAGCACCCGAAACGCCCCAAAACCCAAAAATTCACTTTTTTAAGAAATGAACTATTAAAGTCTTTTTCTTGACGAAACAGCCTCCGATCTGAACAGATGAACTGGAGAACATATTGAAATGATCCCAATGCCTGTGGAACCAAACCAAAATCACCTTCTGACCAGAAAATCATGCCTCACACATATGAACTGAAAAATATCAATTTATGATTCGAAATAATCTAAGATGATCGAAACACATGGTTTCTTCCACAATCAAAATGCTTAGAACCTTGTAACCACATGATCAATGATATGCATGTGTATGCATGTATGTTTATGATAATGAAATTATAAGCCAGAAATGTTGAAATGAAGAGGGTAAATTTTGGGGTACAACAGCTGCCCCTATTCAATCGTCCTTTAACTTGGAGCGAGGTTGGCATCCCGCCTTCCAAGCGACAGGGTGAAAGGTGATTGAATAAAAATATGGACTCGAAAATTCACACTATGAATCCCAAAACTTGTATCAAAACACATATATGCGAAGACAGAAACATTGACTAAACTCCAAAAGAATAAACGAAAATGTTGTGTCGAGGAACGACTAGAACACAACAAAAAAACGCACACAATAAATGCTAAATTTTGTGAGGAGAAACGAGTATCCCACTTGCTCTCAATAGGAACAGGTGAATCCCTCAACCTGACCCAAAAGAATAAAAGAAAAAGTTGTGCCAGGGAACGACTTGAACACAACAAAAGAACACACAAAATAAATGTTGAATTCTGTGATGAGAAACAAGTATCCCACCTGGTCTCGACAGGTACAGTTAAATCCCACAAACTGACCCAAAAGAATTG
Organism: Vicia sativa; assembly: GCA_021764765.1. Classification (NCBI taxonomy): domain Eukaryota; kingdom Viridiplantae; phylum Streptophyta; class Magnoliopsida; order Fabales; family Fabaceae; genus Vicia; species Vicia sativa. The sequence continues at coordinate 47,768,787 of CM038794.1, read as the reverse complement.
GCCTCGACCCAATTTGACCGTATTATGCCAGGGAACGACTAACATGTCACAAAGTAAAGATTAGGAACGCTGACTAGACTAACCGCATTATGCCAGGGAATGGCTGGATAGGTTAGCAGAGTAAAGACTAGGAACGCCGATTAGAATTTACAAACTCGGAACGCTATACTCTAAGGAAAGAAACAAGTATGCCACTTGCTCCTTAGGCGCAATGAAGACTGGAAACGCTGACCAGACCTCAACCATATAGACTAGAAACACTTACTAGACTCCAAACATAGTACCAAACCACTGATGGAATATGTGAATAGGAACGAGTATCCCACTCAAAACTAACAAGAATTGGTAGCGATCCAACTCTCGTACCACTGGGAAGACAACAAAGAATAGCGACAACTAGACTTTTTGCAGAACAGACACCGAATTTTGATGAAGGAACAAGTATCCCACTTGACCCACAAGGAGTTGGTAGTTTCAAACTCAACTTCCAACTTCACTAGGGAAATACCAGTAACAACTAGATTTTTCTCAAAATAAACGTTGAATTCTGAGGGAGAAAACAAGTGTCAGGCTTGCTTTCGACAAAAATAGGTGATTCCCTCAACCTGACCTAAACATGTTGCGCTAGGAAACTAGGACACAACGAGGAAATGAAAACTAGAAACGTAGACTAGACTTCGATCAGGATAATAGATCCCCTATGTCCTGAAAGGAGAAACAAGTATCCCACTTGTTCTCAGTAAGTGCGAGTGATAACCTGACCCCAAAAAAATATTGCGCCAGGAAAAAACTAGGGCACAACAAAAATGAAGACTGGAGACGCTGACCAGACTTCATGGGGATATACAAAAGTGAAGAATTCATCTGTGATGGGACCATCAATACACTAGACCTAACAAGGGATCCCAAGAGTATCACTGGGGACAAAGATTAATGTTTCTGGCTTATAGTTCCATGCAATGTATGAATTTGCTATGGAGTAATGCAATACGATGATGCATGTTTGCGAAAGATAAAATTGAGCAACCGGTGACCACAGGTCACATCATGACCAGGCTTTAGATCTGCGAACTTCATTAGGGTAAGGACACATAAGTGTGCCGTCAAAGCGAGAATACCACTATTAATTTGGCGATCAGTGGGGAAGTACTATTACAGACTTCTTGAGAAACATAGATTCTTGGGGAGTATGACTTCGTGGGGATATGATTTCCTGGGGAAGTTAATCATTGCATAGCGACTAAACTGGAGAAATGACTTCTTAGGGAAATCAATTATTGCATAATGACCAACTGGGGAAACCATTCGCTGAACAATGATTAACTAAGGAGTGATCGAAAACGCTTGACCAAGAGCTTCCATCTTTACATCCATTAGGAATATTAGATCCACAACATGGCTTCATCTGGGGATGAAGATATCTATTCGCATATCAATCTACTGGAAAGAATATAGTGCGAACTTTGTCGAACGAAAACTCTACCAGGGACTACCATTCATATGCTCTGATTGGGGAATAATCGGAATAAAGTGATACTCATGCACTAGGGATAAATATAAATTCCAATGAAGGGTCAGTTAACAAACCGACTTGTTGAGGAACATAACTTCGCCATCAGAAACATGCAAAAACCTCCTGGGTATACGCTTCATGGGGAACTTTGGTGAGTAAGTAACCATTCATCAGTAATTCACTGGGGATAAGCATCCTCTGCCAATGATGAATTTCCTTAGCTTTTATCGACGACCAATTCGTGGGTAAAGCTTTTACCTACAGATTTTGTCCGTAGCTACATCACCTGCAAATCAAAACTCATGAAATATGCAATATAAATTTGTTATGAGACCATAGATTGATTGGAATCAACATCTTGAACATGATGGTGCCCTTGGTTTTGTCTAATTTTGGCTATTTCGTAAAGCCCTAAATTTAAGCTTGGAACCCTATCAATGGTGGATTCGTGTACCTGCACTGAAACTTCAATTGATCTATCCAGAAAGCATTGAAACATCAATACAAACACAAATATATGATCAAATTCAATTAACAATGCATGTAAGTATGAAATCGAAAGCATGTATGAAATCCGAGATCGTGTTTTTACGTTTTAATAGCTTTTGATTGCTTGTAAAGGCCTGGAATGGATCAGAGGACATCGATGAAGCTAATGGTGGCCTTGGAACAACTTGAATCGAAGCAATTTTTGGTCTGCAAGTAACTTGGATGTCACAAATTTTTGAGGTTTTGCTAGGGTTCTTGAGGCAAGAATTTCTTCCCTTTGAGATCTAAATGGCTTGTGTATATATATGAGATGAATTTAGGTCAACAATTTTGATTAAGAATCAAGATTTGAATGAAAAGATATTTGATTGAGAATTTGCACCAAATATTGCCTTTTTTAGATTCAATCATGTTCAATCTCTTTCCAATCAAGTATATTTCGAAATTTCCAGCTTATATTGAGTATCTTGGACCTCAAGGAAGCATTCATCAATTTGATTTTTGGTATTTTATTTTAATTAAAATTGGGTTTAAATGATTTAATTCTAAAACAAATAAAATAAATTAAATCATGGCGTGTGGATGGGCTTAGAGAATCTTGACAAGGTTAGAAACAAGTTTGAATCAAAAAAATATAGGCCCATTTGGAAAATTTTCAAGTTTGACCAATATTTTCTTCATGCATTTCTCCAAAATTCCACTTTTGCCCAAACCATAACTTTCTCAATTTTTATCATTTAAGAGTGTTCTTGGACTTTTTAGAAAGCTTAAGATATCCTCTAAGAGATCCTTTTGGTTTAATATTTATTGAAGCTTCCATGTTCATGTACACTCCTTTGGAAAAAGATGACTTTTTGTTGACTTTTAGAAGGACCTATATTGTCTTGACCCATAACTCTCAAATGAAGCATTTTTGGGCAAATCTTGTGAGACACAAATTTGTAGAGAATTGAATTAAATTCAAAATGAGGTTTGGTGGAAATTTTTTTGATGAAGTATGTGAAAGTTATGTCTGGTCAGAGTTCTGTTGACTTTCCTTTGAGAAACATTAATTTAGAAACTTCGACTTTTGATCAAATCTTGAGTTTTCTTGATGAATCATGATCAACCCTTGATCAAATGATGAGTGTGACTTCAAAATCTTGATGTTGACCAAAAATGATGAAGTTTGACTGTATGTTGACTACATTTGACTTTATGTCCAATACAACTAATTTTCAGTCATTTGAGCACTTGACTGAGGAAACTTGAGTTGTGAGGCTTGAAACTTATCATGGTGATACCTTGAGACATATGAGGAGACACGATGCTCACTTGAGGCAATATTAACCATCTTTGACTTGAGAGAATCAAAACCCTAGTTGTGGGTTGATTGCTTAGGAGTGGGTTCTTCTGGTCAACCCTTGAGGAATTCCTGAGTATGGAGATGTATATTGACTAGAAAAATAGGAGGGCAAATTTTGGGGTATAATAGGGAAACACTACCTCCATGCAATAGACTAGAGAAAACGGGGTTGCACCAGTCAAAGTGAGCGCGGTAGTCCGATAACCATGCAAAGCAAAAGGCAACATATCATGCCAATCTTGATAGGTCACTACCATCTTCTACACAATTTTCTTTATGTTCATATTGCTGCTTCGACAGCTCCATTCATCTTCGGGCGATACTGGGATGAATTATGATGTTTAATCTTGAAGGACTCACAAAGCTCCTTCACTATCTTGTTATTGAGATTCGATCCATTGTTGGTAATGATCTTATCGGGAATCCCATAACGACAGATGATATTGTGCTTGATAAACCTGGAAACCACCTGTTTGGTGACATTCGAATAAGACGCGACTTCAACCCACTTGGTGAAATAGTCTATGGCAACTAGAATAAAGTGATGTTCGTTGGACGCGGTCGGCTCAATCTTTTCGATTATATTAATGCCCCACATAGCGAACGACCAAGGAGAGGTCAAAACTTTCAAAGGCGATGGAGGCACATGCACCTTGTAACAAATTCTGGCATGATTGAAGCAATCAACTTCTATGGTGGACCACTACTCCTATTTTGTGGCATAAGAACAATACTATTGGTACGATATTGTCTACCATTCACATTAACCATTATGCAAGAAGACAACTAAAATTTTGGTATTTCTATTCTACCCTCTAACAAAATTCTTTTTGGCTATAAAAGGAAGACTTGAAAATTAACTTTTTGCACTTAATCATTTTGCTGAAACGTTGTTGAACTTTCATTGTAAATCTTTTGTATAGTTTATAAAAGCAAGAAACTTTTTTTTGTTAACTTGCTAGCAAGGAACTGATGTTCATTAACTAGCTCATAACATTGTTGTTTTATTATATATACTTCAATTTTGTGTAATATGCTTTCAAGAAGCAATTTTGTAAACACACAAATTTGTATTTCATCAGTGAATTGATAGTTCCATGAAAGACTAGAGTTTAGTCAGGATTCTCAAGAAGAAATTGACAGTTTGCCTTTGTGGTTGTCAACATTGACGGATAATCTCTGTTTGGATTCGGTAATCAGTTTGGTTATAGTGGATTAAGTCCTCGTTGATAAGGCGATATCATCTTGACTGATGGACTAGATTAACTTAGTTAACAGTGAATCATGATAAAAATAATTGTGTGCCATTATTTTTGTTCTTATGTTAACTTGAAGTGTTTGATTTCAAAAAGATTTGATATTTAGAAAGCCAATTTAAACCCTTTTTTTTATATTTCTTGCAACCTTCAATTCGGTCTTAAGAAATGAGAGCTTCATTGATATATTTCAATTTGAAATTAACAATTATTTATGACCGAATGAAGTTACTATAATCCTCACAGACATTTGGAACCAGACATTTTTCACTAAGTTATTGTACTTTTTTATAAGACATTTCCAGAGAAACAGGTAATTTTCTTGATTTAAAAGTTGAATGAAATTTATGACTTTTAAGCAATTGCTAATTTTCACTTAGTTAAAAAAATCTATAAAATGAACCATTATATGGATAAGCAAAACATACTCTCTTGCTTTATAATTCTCTTGCTTTATAGTTTTAAGTTGTAGAATCCATTGTAGATTAATAAAACTCATTTATACTGATGTAAGCCATCAAACATGTCATATTGGTAGTAGGTCTACGTTATATCCCTAGCTACAAAAACATTTTTTACATGAACACAAAAACAATGCAATTAGAGTTGTCTATGCTTTTACATATATGTATTAAAACTTTCCAAACTCCCATTTTCTATGAGGTGAAAAATTCAAGTTACTAATTGACTAATTGAAAGTTACAACTGTTGCCACTGATTACTGAGGTCACTTTTACAACACTTGATACCAAAACAATGTTACACAAGCTTAGTCTCATGAGATTACCCTAGCTCATTGAAGAGAAAAAGAAGAAGACGACGTCATAAATATTACTATTACTAAGGATATATAGGATATGTTAAATTATTAATACAAACAAAAAAATTCTCATCTTTGATAAATCAATCATAACCCTCGCAATTTAATTAGTTTTTTTAAAATTGATGTGATGTGATGTGTCACGCGACGAACTTTGTTATAAAATAGAGGACAAATTTTAGAAGAATTATTATTCGATTTTTTTATTGAAATTAAAATAAAATTTAAGTTATTTATAGAGGAAAAAAATATGTTTAACCTAATTAAATTGATTAAAGTTTATTCTTTGGACTACTTTAAGGCTAGATGTAAAGGCTCTTTTAAATCTAGTCATTTAGATTGATTTTCTTATTTGATTTTATGCATTGGTTCGGTTGAATTAGGCTAGTTTTTTATTACTATGACTAAGGATATATAGGATATGTTAAATTATTAATACATACAAAAAAAATTCTCATATTTGATAAATCAATCATAACCCTCGCAATATAACTATGGTTTTTAAGATTGATTTGATGTAACGTGTCATGCGACGAACTTTATTATAAAATAGAGGAAAGATTTTAGAAGAACTATTATTCGAAATTTTTTTTATTAAAATTAAAATAAAATTTAAGTTATTTATAGAGAAAAAAATATGTTTAACCCTAATTAAATTGATTAAAGTTTATTCTTGGGACTAGTTTGAGGCTAGATGTAAAGGCTCTTTTAAATCTATTTTCTTATTTGATTTTATGCATTGGTTCGGTTGAATTAGGCTAGTTTATTTGTATTTCTCTTCTTTTTCTCACATTGTATTTCTTATACTTAGAAATAAAAATAGGCAAAAGCAAAAATACAAAGAAAGTAAACTAGAGTTAAATATTTACTTATAAATATTTAAATTTTTATTTTTGGTCCTTATTAAAAAAAATATTTTTTAATTCATATAAAATTATTATCCACGTAGTTTTAGTCTTCATGTAACTAATGTGTATTGTTTAAATAATTATTTTACACACATCTTTATAACGTTATAAAAAAGTTTCTCGAAAAACAATGAACTCAAAATTTGATATTTAAGTCGAAATTTTCATTACTTTTATTATTATTTTTCAAAATTTATAAATTTCATATTCAATTCTTCTCATTTTTAAAATAATAAAATTTGGTAAGAAAATATTTTATAGTTGTATTCTAAACATACATGAAAATATTATTCATAAATTTAAAAATTTAAGGGTAATTAAACAGTTTTAAAATTTTTAAAAAATAACAGGAATTAAAACTGAATGCATAAAAAATTTACAAGAATTAAAATATATTATTAAATAAGAATTAAAAATAAAAATTGAAATATTGGTATGGACGAGAAATATATTAAGCACAATAAATTATATTAAACAAAAACAGATAACTTAGTCTTCATCAAAATGTGATCATCATAATTTTTCTTTTTTCCTTCATGGATTTTATAAGTTTTGTATATGATAGTAGGGTGCCAAATATTAGTATATCTTATATAAAATAAAATAAATAACTTATATTATTATACACTTTATTTGTCACTATGATAAAGAGAAATTTTTTCCTAGCCCATCCCATTACGTAATTATGATTGTTTTAAGTCTTTTTCCATTGCAATGCCTAGAAAGTATTGATTGTGAGCAATTGACTTGGAAATCATTGTTATCATATTGATTGATCAGATTTTTCATCTTCCAATTTCTTCCGCTTCATATTTTTACTTATACTTTTATGATTATTTTAGAATAAAATCAATTTAATCGTATACGAGACATCATCGTAATATTTAATTTAACTCGTGATAAAATATAAATAACTCTTATTTGATAAAAAAAACTAAGATATAATCTCTATCCATTTTTAATTTTTTTAGTTGAAGAAAATAAAAAATAGTAAAAAAGATTATTTAGTAATTCGGTAGGAAAGAAAACAATAATAAAATGCATGTTTATTTATAAACTAATATAAATATTTTAATACAAATTGTTGAAAAAGAAAACAAGTAATTTTATCATATGATTTGAAACATAGTTATAAGAAATACACGAGTATTACTTAAGAATGACAATAAAATCAGTATTTATAGGTTCTCATTAGAATCTCCTTCGAAGTTAATGCAGAAAATGCAATTTAACTGGATTTAAATTCAGATTTGCATTTTTCTCAATTATAAAATATGAGGATGGATTAAATCATGAAAATAGTAATATTTACTCTGAAGTTCGTCTCTATACCCATCTCGTTTATTTCATTATGTATTTATTATTTATTTTTGATAATTTATAATATTAATGTTTTAATAATTTAATTTATATTTATTATTTAAAATATTTGAAATGTATGTATAATTTTTAAACTTATTTTAATTTAGCATTTATATTGATTTATTAAAAAAAATTGATTTTGTTAAAAGAATGGTGTAGGGCGAAAATATTTGAATTCAATTAGAATCTATTTAGTATATGTTTAATTTCAATTTTACAAAATCTAGAATTAATTCTAGAGGTGTAGAATTAATTCTGGGTAATTTTGAGGGGTTTGTTTTATCAAAAGTAGAATTGATTCTGCCTCAAGAATTAATTTTACTTGAAACTAGAATTTGTAGTTTCTGTCTTCAGAATTAATTATGGATGATTTTTACACTGAAATTTATTATTCAACTCACTTTTATATAAATGTATCCAAACATAAATCAATTATACTAAATTCAATTCTATTAAAATCAATTATATCAAACTCAATTCTACTAAAATTAATTTTGTCCACCGCCAATCCAAACACACTCTAGAATAGATTTGTGTTTTAATTCTCGATTTCCATTTAAACTTAAGAAATAAAAACTGTTTAAGGATTCAAATTTGACCAAATAAAAACTAAAATTAGATTTATCTCAAATATTCTTCCACTTCATATTTTAAAACATTATTTCACTTTTTTGCTCTAATTTACGAAGATCTGGTTAAGATCATAGTGTGTATCCTCCAACTAAATCACTTTAAAGTGCTTCACCGTTGGAAAACTTTTCTTCATTTTCAAGCACGCCTATAATGCAATGGTTGTGGAAACTTTAAGTGATTTGGAGTTTTTTTCTTCTTAATAGTATTTGTATATTTGGTCTTTCTATTCCAGCAATTATTAGATTTTAAGTGCTAAATTTTTTTAGTTTCCAATCTTGTTCTTTTTTGTTTAAAATTTTTTAAATCGAAAATTTGACTCAAAATATGAATGAAGTGATATATTTTTAAATAGGCTTAAATAATTTTTGGTCCCTATATTTTTAAATTTTGTAAGTTTTAGTCCTTCTATTTTAAAAGTCAATTTTTTAGTCCTTAAATTTTGTCTCACTCGAGATTTTGTTGGTCTCCCAATAGTTTTGCATATATGGTGCATATTTATTAATGACATGACACTGCTACCGTAACTCACTTCAATTAGTGTTCATCTAACGTGGAATTATTGTATTAGTGCCACATCATTAGTAAGAGCTCACATATGCAAAACTAGAGGGGAACCAATGAAATCCCGAGTGAAATAAAGTTTAAGGACCAAAAAATTGACTTTTAAAATGGAGAGACTAAAACTTAAAAAATGTGAAAATATGGTGACCAAAAGTGCATTTAAACATTTTTAATATTATTCAAAAGGGTTTAATCAAATAAATCCCAATACAACTAAAAAACCAGTTCCTAATCAAACAACAAAATAGAGGATCGACTTGGTGGCAGGATGTAAGAAAACTAGAAAATGGGACTTGGACTTTAAATTAGGTTGGTTTTTTGAAACGTTATGCTGGAAAATAGGTAATAAAGCTGAATCGTATTTCCGATTCGATCCTTGGATAAAAGGAACAATATTAAAGAACATGTACGCTAGATTGTTCGAGCTGGATGAAAATAAAGATGTCTCTTTTAAGGTCGCAACGAATGGAAGAGAAGATAAACATTGGAACATAAGGTGGAAAATAACCTTGAATGAAGCGGAAAGAAACTTGAAGAAGAAACTAAGGAAAAAGCTCAAAGAATTATTTTGAGGGAAGACTCAGAAGATAAATGGAGTTGGGTAAACTAGGATATTCGGTGAAGGAAGCATATTCAATAATTTTAATGGAAAACTCAGGAGAAGGATCGAGGAAATTCGAAGTTGCATAGAGTGAGCTGATTCCACTTAAAGTATCAACTTTGGTGTGGAGAATTTGACAAAATAAAGTCCCAACACTACTACTAAAAGAATTTTTAACGCTGGGCATGAAATGCGTTTTACCTCGACAAAAGAAGTGAGGTAACGAAGGGCGACATGATAAGTCTCCACTTATCATCTCGGTGAAATAATAACCGAGAAGTAAAGTTATACGCATATTGGTTTGAATCCCAACTGCAACATTTTTATTATTTTCAAAATTAGCTTATCTTATCACTACAACATTTTGACTCTACGACAACACCTTAATTTGGGAGGTAAAAAGTTCATTCCGTATGTAGCGGCAAAAACTTTGAGACTAAGCCATTGAATTGACTCAACTCATAAAATAACAATGAAGTCGCCGCCGCGCTTTTATTTTATCCAAAGGACTAGGAAAAGGAGCGAATAAAATCCTAAAGAAAATGAGATCAAGGTACGGGGGTTGGTTATGCAAGGGAAGGTTTTAAGCACCCTAAACTTCTACGGTACTCCGCATGAACCTCTTTGAAAATTTGTATTTTTGTTCTATAAAAGAAGTATGAAATAAATGGTGGAGGTGAGAAAAGAAGTATTTTTTACAATTTTTTATTTGATAGAACTTCCAATGAGTTTCAGTCCTACATACCACTAATGTGCAATGTTGAAATCAAAACCCATGTAGTTCGGGTAAAAAAGATTAAAAATGGTGTGTTGGTTAATTTTAAGAAGAATAGACATCATCGTCGTGTCCGAGTGGTGAACATACTTACTACCCACAATTATGAGAAAAGAACATTTCATCAACTCAAAGTGGAGAATTTAAGCTCGGATTTTCATCAACAAGCATCCTCGACACCAAGTTGAAAATGTCTCCCTTTACTACATATTTGTAGAAGTATAGTAGCTCGCATCACTTCAAGGAAAGGATGAAAGAAAGCCATAAAGGGATCAAAAAGTTTGAGTGAGGTTAATTTGTTTTAGTCTTTTGAAAAAATGCATGGACCTAAGTCCAAGTTTTTTGTGAAAGCGATTCGAGTTTAGAAAACAAGAATCCTTCGAAAAAGGGAGAGAATTTTGAAAATTAAAGAATATAAGAGGAGATGAAGCGGCTAACATTTGAACAAAATGTAAAAGGTAAGGATGAAAGAATGATCTAACCGGGTAGGAAACTTAGTACTTGACATCAAAAAGCCAATACCATATCCCATTATTTGGATTATCACACAAGCAAATAATCGGACAAAAATACCAAGCCTCAGATAAACAAATGCCTCAGATGAAATTCATGTCTTAAAAAAAAGGGCAGCGAAACAAATGTATTTAGGAGAAATCCACTCGTATTCGAGTACAAATAGAATAACCTGCATACATAAAAAATAACCCAAGCACAGACAAAATAACAACAAGATCCCAGGTCTCCGAGTTGGGGTTAAGGTCCTAATCCTAAGTCCAAAGACAAACTCCGAGCATAGGGATAGTAACCATGTCCAAGAACAAACAATTAAGAATTTTTTTATTGTTTAAGTTGGATTTTTAAGTGTTTTCAAAAAGGGAAATAAAGCTCAAGTGAGAAAATTCAAAATGACAAGAAAGTAAAATGCTCAAGTGAGCAAAGAAAAAATGACGTGAAATGTAAATGCTAAAATAAAATGCAGAAAGGTAAAGGGCATAAAATAAAAGCAGGAAGTAAAAGCATAAAATAAAGTTAATTGTTAGTGTAGCGGCAAAAACTGCGAGTATACGCCATTGAATTGACTTAACTCAAAAAATAACAAAGGAGTCGCCACCGCTTTTATTTTATTCAAAGGACTAGGAAAAAGAGCGAATAAAATCCTAAAATATCAGAGATCTGGGATCGGTGGTTGGTTATGAAAAGGGAAGGTGTTAGGCACCCAAAGCATCTACGGTACTCCACAAGAACCTTTTTCAAAATTTGTATATGTGTGCTAAAAAAGAGCTTGTACAAATTTGTCTGGAGGGTTTAAAAGAAAACAAGAAAAAGTATTTTTTTTTTAGGATTTTTGGTTTGATAGAACTTCCAATGAGTTCTAGGCCTACATAACAACAATGTGCAATGTGTCATACCCCAAATTTTGACCTAATATACCACCTTACATTTGCATCATCTGCATAACTAACAGTTCAAACAGCATTAATCGGGTATAGCATTCACAGGTCAAAATTAGGGTTTCATCAGATTTTCATCTGATTCAAGAGCTAACCAATTAGGGTTTGAGATTTTCTCACTCCATTTGATCTATCTTGATCAAATCATCAGCCTTCAATCCTCAAATATCAAATTTCCTCATAGATCAATCGAGGATCGACCAATTAGGGTTTTGGTCGAGCATAGGCATTCTCTGATTTTTTGAGCAGTAATTGACTTTTTTGGATAGAGATTGGTCATTATATCTTAGATATAACATCTTGACCTAATTTCTGGATTCAAAACATCACAGAGGTTCACAGAATTCATCAGTCAATTTCAAAAACGTCTGATGAAATTTCATCTGCACAGAAAAGTCAAACTTTGACTTTTGGTCAAAATTTTCAAAACAAAACTTTTTCAATCATCAAAATACTTCAAATGATCCATCATGATCATAAAAAAATCAAAGAATTTGGAAAAGTCAACAAAAGTCAAAATTTCTATAACTTAGAAAAATTTCTAAGTGTTGAAATTTCACATTTTCAAACTTCAAGCAATTTTTCACCTAGTTCCAATTGGAATTTGAAAAACTCAAAACATGAAAGTTGTAGATCATGGAAAAATATTTCAAAATGTCCAAGAACTCTCAAATCCATGGAGTCTAGCTATACTTTTGAAATTGAAACATAAGGCTCCATGAAACTTAATTTTCAAAGTTCACAACTTCAAATTATAGGTCATTTTTGTGTTTCTTCATCTAGAAGCTTTCTAGCCTTGCCAAGTGGATGATCAAACTGATAAATATCAGCCTAGAGGATATAATTGAAGATTGGATCAAGTTTGGATAAATATAGCACATGGTGAAAAAGGAAGTTTTTTTGTAAAACCATTCTTGCCCTTAAGTTAACTTTGAGTTACCAAATGCCATGTCCTTCTTGCCTAACAATTTCAGAACCTCTTGCCTATAAATAGCTCTCAATTCAAGCCTAAAACAACACCAAAATTCCACAAATACAAGCTTTCTTGAAAATCAAGCAATTCATGTCAAATTGCCAAACATAGCATTTTGAAAATCCAATGGAAACATGATGAAAATTGGTGTCCAACATGTTCCATAATCATTAACAAACTTGTTCCAAACTTAAAATCAACCTGTACTAAGCTAAAAATCAAATTGCATTTCTATTTTCCAAACTTTCCAAACTGCCATAAGCAATCGAATTTGGACTTAGGCTTGATTCCTTTGAGTTGTGAGCATCCTAACACGATCCATATACATCATGGAGTTGATCTGGAACAAGAACAACAAACTGTAACACCATTAACACGATTTCCAGATTTCATTTTTGAGTATATGCAGGTGAACTTGTGTAGCACGATTCAGCTGGATTCAAGAAGTGCAGACCATCCATAAACCATCCTTACATGCCGTTGGAGCTTACACAATCAAGAAATAGCCACTGGAAACACGTTTGCATCGAATTCGATCTTCACTTTTCCAGGTATGAACACGAGTTTGGTTCTCATGATTCTTTGAATCTTTTGACAAAAACTCTTGGCCATTCTCTTTCTGCACTTAACACGATCCTTAACCCTCAAAAAAATCAAATAATCATCAACTACAAGTCATTTAATTTGATTTCTCAGTTTTAGGGTTCTTAGCTTTTCCAGAAATCAAAACACGTTAGGCTTAAAATAAATGAAATTAATATATGCCATCGTGTTCGTGAGGAAAAAACGAGTGACTTTGATGTTTACAACGTTGGATTTCATTGAGAAACGAGGGAGATAGCTTGGATCAATCAAACTGAAAATCAAACTATAAACCCAGAAAATTCGCGCGTGTTCTTGGTGTTCTTCATTTTCAAAAATTCAAATTATCCAATATCATATTAACGCGTGTCATTTTCCACTAACACATCCCAGCACGTTTGGTCTAGTGGTTCCTGGCTTGGTCTTAAGTCATCTTGCCACGTGGTCTGCCTCATGGTCATGGGTTCAACACCCAGCAAGACCATTCTTTTTTACAAAACTTCCATATTTTCATGTTTTTTTTATCAAACTTCAACAATTTTTTTTAACCAATCAAAACTTCTCATTTTGAGATGATTTTTTGCACACTTGTCATTTAATATATATATTTTATGATTATGTCAAAAAAATCCAAAAATATTTTCATCTGATTAATTTTTAATCGAGCCAAAAACGATGTTCTGAACACTTTTCAAACCGCCTTAAAAGGTGATTTTTCAAGTTTTCGACTTCCGATTTTTTTCAAAACTTCTCATAAATGAACTTAACATTTCAAAATATTTTCAAAACATTTTTTCAAAACATTTCATCAAACTTGCATCTTTTACCATAATCGATCCAATTCAAAACGATAAAACAAATTCGTTCTCTCTCGAATTTCTCGATCGATCATGGGCCACCCTTATGGTGTAAGTCCCAATCCTTTATGTACATATTTAGTTTTACTTGTACATACTCAAATCATCATTGTTAATATTCAAACGTAAACAAATTTCTTTCATTTGTTTTTCATTCGTTTGTCTATACGCCGAATCCATTGGTTCTAAAGGAAGGTTTCTTCTGAGCAAGATTTCTTTTAAACCAATGGGCCTCCATCACGGTGTAAGTCCCATAACATTCTTTTATGTACATAATATTTCCTTGTACATATCAAAAGCTTTCCAAACACGTACAAATTTTTATCTGTACATAACACAGATACTTCTTTTTTTCAAAACTTTTCATCTGTACATAACACAAATACTTCTTTTTCAAAACCTTTTATCTGTATATAATACAGATACTCTTTCTTTTGAAAATACTTTTACAGATAAACTTTGATCAATCATTTCTGTTTCATCTGTACATTTTACACTGAATACCATTGGTATTGAAAGGAGCATTATTCCCTGTGAAACTGCTTTCAAATCAATGGGCCTCCCTTACGGTGTAAGTCCCAACCCTCCTATGTACATCCATCTTTGTCTGTACATAAAAACTCATTCGTGTACATATTCATTTCCTTGTACACAGTTCAAACTTGTGAATAATCAAGTTACGCTCGTTTTAAACGTTCGTTTCACAAACACTTGTTTATATTTCATAAACTGCTGTAAATAAACATCATGCATTGTTTATATTTCCTTCATAAACTCCTGTGAATACATATCACACACACACACTGTTTATACAAACTGTCTAATAATAACATAACAATTAGACTAATCAATAGGTTCCCAGAGTTTAGCCTCCGCTTGGGCTTCATACAAGACAACTCATCACCAATTGAGTTTAGCCTCCGCTTGGGCTTCATACAAGATAACTTATCCCCAACATGGGTCAGCCTTCTCTTGGGCTTTGTACAAAGAAACTCTCCCCGCAGAGTTAGCCTCCGCTTAGGCTTCATATAAGACAAACACTCCCCTGTTGAGTCAGCCTCCTATTGGGCTTCGTTCAAAATAACTCCTCATTGAGTTTAGCCTTCTCTTGGGCATCATACAATGAAAGAGATAGGAAATATCTTAACAGTCTCCTCTTGGGCTTCCAATACAAAGAATCACCCGCGCTAAGATAGAACCCTGAAAGGATGGTTTCTCGGTGAAATCACTTTCAAATTCCCCAGAGAGTAAAATTTCCCGGTGAAATTGCTCTTATTCAGAAAAGGATGATTTCTCGGTGAAATCCTTTCAAGCCAAAGAACCATACCCTATAGCTTCCTCTTGAGCTTCATACAAGGACCCTCGATGACCCTCGGAATGCCTCCTCTTGGGCTAACAATACAAGGACCCATGGGCTTCTTAAAAGCATCCCTTTAATCCAATCAATTTCTCCTTGAGATTTAGACATTTATCATCCCTATGGAAGAAGTATCTAATCTATCACATCACATACAGTCAAAAAAAACTTTTCAAAACCTTTCAAACTTTTTCATAAACTCTTTTCAAACAAAACATCTCTTAATTGTAAGTGGTAGCGCTTGTACACTCAAGCAAAACACCCAATACTTACAGTTAAAAGATTCAATCATATTTTCAAACATCTTTCTTAAACATGTAAGTGGTAGCGCTTGTACACTCAAGCAAAACACCTAATACTTACGACGAAAGATTTTAATCAATCAAACTTTTCAAAATGTATGTGATGAAATAGATTAGATACATTTTCATTAAGATGACATTTGTCATCTCTTACTAACATCCGTTGCTTTCCACTAGCATAAGTGGGAACTACGATTGCTCGACTTTCTCAACATCCTTTTGAGAATACGTAGGCACAAGGTCTCATCCTTGCCGAGCAAATTTCTATCTCCCTCGGACCAAACAAACCATAGAACCACTGTAGATCCGAGCTACAAATGCTCGATTCCTACTAGGGATATGTATGCGAAGATCCACGGATCTTTGCGAGCACAATAATAACAAAACCTAGAATCCCACATAATCTCTTTCTTAAAATCCAAAGGAGAAACTTTCCCAATCATAGAAATAGCAATTAAAAACACACAACATATCAAACATATTCATATATAAAGTGTAGATAACTACATATATTTAGGGTGCTCCATCTATTCCTTTATATACCAATCCCCTTACTCGGAATCTCCCAATGCATTATGTCTAGTTTGCGCTAGTCGTTCGCATATCAATATCAATTGAGGGTATTTGACTTTCCCTTTTCATAATCATTAAATCATCTTTCTTGTGTTGAAAATAATAAAGCTTGATGCTCGCGGCATCTTTATAAACAAATCAAAAGATTTAAATCGTTGCGTGCGGAAGATCCGAACTCACGTTCGCATCCTCGGTAGCGTCACCTTTAACGCGAACAGGAAAAATGGCGACTCTGCTGGGAGTTGAAACATTGATTTTTCAAAAAGAAAACGTTACTCGCCGAGAGCACCAAGCTTTTTGTTTTCAAAAAAAAGAAAGGGATAAGCTTTTCATATTTTGCATATATCTTTTCTTTATTGTGTGTTTCACGATTTCACTTGATGGAAAGAAATCCTAACCGATTTAAGAAACATTTTAAGATCTAGGTGGAGGTATTAATCGTGAGCAGTTCAATGCTTTCGAAGTTAATATTTCCCTGCATGGAGGTTGTCTTGAGGGTATTGTGTTTAGCAAGTAATTGCGATTTGTATTTTCAAGGGAACTTAAGAAGTGAGTGGATAGAACACATAAACCATCCGGCCATTAGGATGTAGTAGAGATTATTCGGTGCCTTGAGTAATTGTCATGCGATACTACGATCGCGAGTTTCTCTTGAAAATATTATTGGACCATCGAGTATTCAACAAATCCAATAATGTTTTGAAGGGGAGTGTTGAGCGTGTATTATCAGTAGAACCCGATTCACAGATGAATAAGCCCTTAGAACTTAACCCCGTTGATTCTTATCGTTGGCTTCATGCTCGTGACTTCGAACGCTTTCCCGTGTGTATAACTACTAACCATGTTTGCTGCATTCATGCATTCATTCATTCATTCAAAAACAAAAAAAAAAACTTCATTTTCTCTCTCCATTTCCAAAGAATTTAGATATTTTTCTTTGTAAAATATTTTAGGTTAGAGTGATGGACGTCAGAGGAAGAGTCACCAAAAGATACAGTTTTAGAATTCCTGATGTAGGAAAGTTGAAAGAGTTAGCATCCTTGGTAGAAGATCCCTCGGATTTCAGAAAACGCTATGGAACTCTTTTAACTCTTCTGAACGCTAACGTTGATGAAGGACTTCTCAAAACCTTCGTTCAGTTCTACGATCCAGTCTATCGTTGTTTCACTTTCCCTGATTATCAGTTGATGCCTACTTTGGAAGAGTATGCGCATATCCTAGGAATCTCAGTATTAGACAAAGTGCCTTTCAATGGTTTAGAAGCCATTCCTAAGTCACAAGTCATTGCAACAATGACTCATTTAAAGAAACCTGAGATAGACAAAAACCTAACTACCAGAGGAAAACTCTTAGGACTAACTTCAAAGTTCCTAATGGAGAAGGCTCTCAAGTTCTCTGAAGCCGGTAGTATGGTAGCCTTTGAAGCTATTTTAGCTTTACTCCTCTATGGATTGGTGTTGTTTCCCAACGTCCCAAATTTCGTTGATATCAACGCCATAAGGATCTTTCTGATTGGAAATCCGCCCCACTCTGCTTGGTGACACGCGTCTCTATTCATCATAGGAATCGTCAAGGAGGCGGAACTATCGTGTGTTGTGTACCTCTGTTTTCAAATGGATTGTCTCACACCGCCTAAATCTCCTATCTTCCGCGAAAACAAAGACGAGTGGCATTGGTCAAGAAGACTCATGTCTCTTACAAATGACGATATCCATTGGTATACCTTGGCAAACAATGAGATGGAAATCATTGAGAGCTGTGGAGAATTTGCCAACGTACCTCTCATTGAGTGCGAAAGGAGGAATCAACTACAACCCATTCCTAGCAAAGCGTCAGCTCGGATACGAATTCGGTAAACCTCCGGTTTCTGTGAAAGCTACTTCTATCATGAAGGAGAGGATTCCCAAGGATTGAAAGCTAGGATGATTAAAGCTTGGCATCACATCCGAAAGAAAGGAAAAGGTAAGGCAAAGAATTGTGTAGCCATGGAAACCTACACTTCTTGGATAAAGAAAAGAGCGAAGGAATTTCGAATGCCTTACGCTTATGAGGATCCCATGTTCTCAATCGCTTCCAAATCAACAAATTTTCCCGTTGAAGCTGTGGGAGAATACCAAGAAGCCTTGACCAAGATAAGGTTTGAGAAAGAAGCTTTGGAAAGCAAGTTCCTTAAGACTAACCTTGAGAATGAGAAGCTCAAGAAGCAAGTCAAAGATCATGAAAAGACGCTCTACTTCCAGGATGAATGGCTCATGGAGAAAGATGAGAAGATTCGCCAGAAGGATAACGCCATCCAGAAATACGTCAAGGAAAGGAAAAGAAAGCTCGAGGAAATGACAACCAGCAAGCCCGCTCCCAACGAGTGGAAGAGAGTCATTAGCAAGCTAAAAGCCGAGAAAGCCAAACTAAAAGCTCACTATGGGAAGGAAATCCTGAAGCTGAAGCTACATCAAGCCTTTGGATCGTCATCCGACGAAGATGTTTAATTTGTTTAATTTAGTTTGTAATTTTTATCATTTATTGTATCATTTGTGTGAGCAATGCTCCAACAAAAAAAAATTGTTGTAATCTTCCTTCATTAATCAATAAAATTTGTGTTTTCCATCCAAATATTTGCCAGAAATATCTCGTTTAGCTTAAATTCTTTGGAAAATTTCTTTTCTTTATAATCATATTCATGCATCATACTTTGCATTTAAGTCTACCATCTAGAGTCTAATCATTCACAGTTTTGAACTGTCACTTTTCCAGATAGAAAATTGTCAAGTCGTCGTCTTAGAGTTTCTCATGCGTCCCATCCAACTCGAGCACGATACCGGATCAAAAGAAGAAAAGTAATGGAGAATTTTGAGCAAGAAAATGTTGAACTCCGTAGTACGGTAACTACGCTACAAGAAGAAGTGGAAAGACTCATATCTTTGGTCAACTCGCCACAACAAGAAAGTCAACAAGATCGGCGGTCATAACCAAATAGCAACTTGAGGATACTACTACTCCGTTCATTGCGCATGAGTTCACCTTCGGCATGCCGGAGGGCTATCCATGGGGAATGCCTTTTAACCCGGCATTGGAGTTCGCCAACCGACTTCTCAAACAACCTCGCTTGAAATACCTACTTTGCAAAACGCTACATTCACTCCACAACGTGGAATAACTTTCCACAAGTAACAATGTCGGTTTCTCAACCGATCATGTTGAACTCGACTTCGTAGTGCACACCACCACGAAGAAGTTCATCACACTCCGGAAATAGCACGAACGCTCGTGGTTCAATGGAGAATCTCCGGAACAACTCCTCAAAATGCACTTGAGATAAAAGCGATTCAAGGAAAGAATTGTTTGGGAAAAGCGCCAGGATCTCGTTTAGTTCCTCGTGTAAAATATCGAAATTCAAAATCCGGATTTTGAAAAGTACAAAGGAATTCTTGTCCTCGAGTCATCTTACAATGTATGCTAGGAAAATGTCTACGTACAATGAGGATCATCATTGTTAATTCATTACTTCGGGATAGTCTCACGGTGCACATGAAGTGGTACATGGGTTTAGACGAGACGAATATCCAATCATTCAACGACTTAGGTAAAGCCTTCCAGCAATACAAATTCAACTTGGATATGGCTCGATAGGATCAACTCCGCTCCATGTCTCAAAAGGAAAGAGACATTCAAGGAATATCGATGGAGGAAATTGCTGCCCAAGTCAACCCGCCTTGGAAGAGAAAGAGATGACTAAGGTATTCTTGAATACTCTAAACTCATTCTACTATGAGCGAATGATCGCTAGCGCTCCGGTGACTTCAACGAAATGGTAAGCATGGGAATGCGACTAGAAGAAGGGTTCGGACGGGACGTCTAACCAAGGAAGTAGGATCTTCTAGTAATACCAAGAAAGTTGGAACCGGTTTCCCAAGGAAAAAGAACATGGCGTAGGAATGGTATCCAGGAAACCACGCAAGAATGTCATTCAACAACGGGTGCTGCCATAGCATTGTCAACACAACTCGGAATTGCTCCGCAATTTCAACAAAATCAACAAACTCAACACCTTGTCAGCAGCTCGGCTTTCACAACCAAAACCGACGCCTCGGGTCACTCGGTTCGACCCAATTCCCATGCGTACACGAACTTTACCCCTGCGATAGAAAGGAATCTAATACGACAAGGTTACCACCTCGGTCCCCGAAAAACTACCATGGTGGTACAAAGTGACATGTCTTGCCCTTTTCACCAAGGGCACCGGCCATGACCTTGAGCATTGCATAACATTGAAGGCGATACGAGATTAGTAAAGGCTAATCTTCTTTCCTTCAGAAACACAAGTACGAATGTGCAAGCCAATCCACTTCCCAGCCATAGTGGACACTCAGTGAATCTAATGCTAAGGAATACAGACAGGTACCTTGTCATAGATGTAAACTTAGTCAAAGGAAACTTAGTGTATCTTCATGAAGCATACAGTAAAATGAGTACCTTCACTAAGCACAATTATGCAACTTGCTATATCTGCTCCAAGAATATCCATGGATGTCCCACCATAAGAGCAGATATCCAACATTTGTTAGACATTGGTGATTTACAAATCTACAGAAACCGAGATGACCATGACGTAAATACCGTAGGGCATTTTCCGCATGAGCTTTTAGTCTCAGATATCAACTCGGAAAATCCCGAAGTAAACGTTGTGATCCCTTGTTTCAACATACCCGAGCATGTGGAGATCGCGTACAGTGGTTCCAACATTCCAACATCTCCTTTGGTGATTTGCCCACGGTCTGTCCGCATAGTTCTACTAGAGCAATTCCTTACCAGTACAATGCAACCTTGATAGAGGATGGGAAAGAGAAACCCATGCCTACACTTCCAGCTAATGTCAAAATAAGAGAAATCGGACGAGTAACGCGAAGTGGACGAGTACACGCTCCATTGCCACCAAAATCGCCTTCAGCTCCTGTTGTTAAACAAAACCAAGTTAACATACCCTCTGAGAATCCTGCAACGATTCCCATTGTTAACCCAGGTACAAACATTGGTTCTACTGATGGAACCAACATCAACTCAGACTTTGACGAGATCCTGAAACTAATCAAGAAGAGCGAATATCGAGTCGTAGACCAATTAATGCAGACTCCTTCAAAAATTTCAATACTGTCTTTACTCCTTAACTCTGAAGCTCACCGAGAAGCTTTGATGAGAGTACTAGACCAGGCTTATGTGGATCACGATGTGACTACAGACCAATTTGGAGGATCGTCTCAACATAACGACTGCAATAATCGAGTTTTAGTGACGAAGAACTTAGGAAGAAGGAAAGATCACAACTTGGCCTTGCACATCTCGATGATTTGCCAGTCAGATTCCCTATCCAATGTATTGGTGGATACAGGTTCGTCTTTAAATGTAATGCCAAAAACAACGCTCGCTCGTTTAGCTTACAAAGGAACGCCAATGAAGTTCAACGACATCATAGTAAGAGCTTTCGATGGATCGAGAAAGTCAGTTATTGGGGAAGTTGATCTCCCAATGACAATTGGCCCTCACACTTTCAAAATTACGTTCCAAGTCATGGACGTACCACCTGATTGCTTGCTAGGAATACCTTGGATCCACGATGCAGGCGTAACTTCTACTCCATCGAAATTTAAATTCACGATAAATGGAAAGTTGGTGACCATCAGCGGTGAACAAGCTTTACTTGTAAGTCATCTATCCAGTTTCTCCTTCATCACTGCTAATGACATTGAAGCGCCGCATCTCCCAGAAAATCCGTTAGAAGATGAATCTACTAAAAATAGATCATCTATCTCTTCATATAAAGCGGCACAAATGGTGAAAGATGGCAATACTCGAGGATGGGGACAAGTTATCAAACATCAAGAATGAAACGAAGCGGACTTGGGTTCACACCGTATCCTCCAAAGAAAAGGAAAGATGAAACACTTTCCCGATCAAGGAAGTATTTCATAGTGGAGGTTTCTTAAACCCTTCCGCAAGAGGTTAATGTTGTAATCATTGAAGAGGATGAAGATGATCCATCCGAATCAAGAATGGAGCACTTATTTGAATAGCCACGAATATGTGTCTCAAGAGGAATCATATGCACCGATGATCAATTCAAAGACATGTCCTTGCAACATGAAAATCCACCATCCTCTGAAATTTGGGATACCTTGGGAGAACCAAGTGGCAAATACGACTACATGGTGAAATACTGCGTAAAGCTCGAAAATCCGGATTGAAGATATCCAACCCAGGATGGGGTGATGACTTTGACTACCCTAGTCAATCGAAGAGGAATACTCGTCTTCTCAAACTAATCAATGATCGAGGTCCCAAATGAAGATCTCTGTTTCAACACGTCTGTGGATTTCACCAAGCCGGATCACGGTTACCACTACATCAACATGATCACGAAGATCAAGAGTATGATTCAGGATACGATGCGGAAAGTGTCACAACGAGTCTCTTCACTCAAGTGGAAGGAACATCCCGTATTCAACACAAAGATCAACAGAAGTACAAAGGCTATCTCTCATACTTCCGATCATTAACCAAGAAGATTGCTTTAGCAAGCACCAAAGGCAAAGGCCATTGTCCAGTCTTCAAAGCTCGACCAGAATCAAAGTTTACTCGAGGGTTAAACCAAGCGGAAAATTACCCGAGTACCTCGACTTCAAGGAGTTCGTCACTATTGGAAACCTGTTGAAGTTAGGACTAATGTTCATAGCTCTAAGTAGTTTATCTTTGCTTTTTGTTTTGAACTCTCGCTTCGCCCAAAGCGAAGAGATGTTTTATAGGGTTTAGCTTTTAAATAATTTCTCTTTGTCTTGCCCAAGACAAATGAGTTTGTATTTTAGGGTCCTGTTCATATTGTGAAACATAAATAAAATGCGTTGTTTTGTTTCCACACTCTGTGTTTATTTTCATTTTTACCCTTTTCTGGAAATGATAATCCTAAAAAACACAATAACAATAAAAAAAATCTTCAAAAAAAAAAATCATAATGAAAAATTAATCTGCAACACTTTCACATTAACTTTCAAAAAAAAATGATGATAAAAACTTTTTTTTAATCAAACATAAAATCAAAACATGCAGATTAAACAAAAGAACAAATCCATTGAAAGCAATAACTCTATGCTCTCTCCCAACTTTGAAATCCCCTGTGAAGTCGCCGAGGAAGAAGTTGAAGAAGAGATCCCAGATGAGATTTCTAGACTGCTAAAACACGAGAGTACCCACTCGGGGCATCGTACAAGGATAAGAAAACTCTAAGGAGGCTTTCCAGGAATTTCTTCCTCAATGAAGATGTTCTATACAAAAGAAACTTCGACATGGTTCTGCTCAGATGCGTCGACAGACAAGAAGCAGACACGATCATCCATGAAGTGCATGAAGGGTCCTTTGGAACCCATTCGAATGGGCATGCAATGTCCAGAAAGATCTTAAGAGCGGATACTATTGGATAACGGGAATCGATTGCCGCAAACACGTTAAAAGATGTCACAAGTGCGGATCTACGCAGATAAGATCCATGTGCCTCCGACTCTACTCAACGTTCTTCCTCTCCGGCCGTTCTCCATGTGGGGCATTGACATGATTGGAATGATTGAACCAAAAGCGTCCAACGGACATCGCTTCATTCTCGGTGGCTATTGATTACTTCACCAAATGGGTGGCATCTTACGCCAGCGTCACAAGACAAGTGGTTGTGAGGTTCATTAAGAACAACCTCATTTGCCGATATGGAATTCCAAGTAAGATCATTCTTGACAATGGATCAAACTTGAACAACAAAATGATGAAAGAACTGTGAGGAATTCAAGATTGAGCATCATAACTCGTCTCCTTACCGGCCAAAGATGAGCAGTAGTTGAAGCGCCAACAAGAACATCAAAAGATCGTCGTAAGATGGTCATCACTTACAAAGGCGGCACGAAATGCCATTTGCTCGCATGGGTATCGTACCTCGACGCACTTCAACAGGGCAACTCCTTTTCTCTAGTATACGGCATGGGCGGTGCTCCCGTAGAAGTCGAGATCCGTCAATGAGAGTTCTCATGGAAACTAAGTTATCGAGGTGAATGGTGTCAAAGCGATCGACCAACTGAACTTAATTGAAAAGCGCGACCGACCGCGTGTCACGGACAACTCTAACAAAAAGAATGAAAAAGCTTTCGACAAAAGGTCCGACCTCGTGAATTAGAAGGCGACCTCGTGCTTAAAAAGATTACATCTTTTCAAAGATTCGAGGGCAAATGGACTCTAATTACGAAGGCCCATACATCGTCAAAAGAAGTTTCTCTGGCGGTGCTATGACTCTCACAACCATGGGATGAACTCCGTATCCGTGAATCGACGTCAAAAATACTTTGTCTAAAAACAAAAGAACATCGGTAAGTCGAAAACCGAAAAGGCGGCTTAGGCAAAAATGAGCGTCTCGGTGGATTGAAAACACGAAAAGGCGATCCGGCAAAATTAGAGACAATAAGCGAAATTATCACGATAGATCGAAAACACGAAAAGGCGATCTAGGCAAAAACAAGGATACAAAGCGACAAAGTAATGCGTCGATCGTATTTTGTCCACATGAAGAATCTTCCATCAACGGATCTTCAATCAACTCTTCTGAAGCAACAAGCACAGTTGGAATTCAAAGTTGTTAGGGATAGTAGCGGTTATTTGCTTTCAATGTAGCCTTTTCCTAATAAATTATCATTTCCAACTTTTGTAAATAGTTCATGGAATCACGCCTTTGGCTGATTACCATTCTATTCAATAAATTTGAGCCTTGTGCCTTTTGTTTGCAATTCCTACTTTATTCTGTTTTGCAAAATAACGCTTTTATTGTGAAAATCACTTTTGAAACTAAAATGTTTTAAATGAATTTTACTTCAAAATTTTGAAACAAAACAAAATTCTCCTTTGAAACTATGATCACGGAAATAACTTCAACCGTTTCTCCAAGAGTGTTTGATCCCCTGGAGTCGCCAATCATTGATCTTTTCCTCATCGAAATCATCAAAGGACGGTATTCTTATCCAAAAGAATCCCGACCAAGTTGCCAATGAAATACCTTTCTCGGAAAGTGTAAACCATGCAACTCAAATTCTTCACTAGTGAATATCTCGCACCATTGCGCAATTTTCACCAAGTATTTGTTCGAATCGTGGCATCCTTTTCTCAAATATCCCTTTAGTGTTTTTGTCAAGTATTGTTAGCATACATATAACATTCATGACATTCATACATAATAGCATCATTCATTACATTTTTTGCATCTCTCAAAATGTTTGCTTCCAAATCACTGGTTATATATATACTCATACGAGTATATCATATCCCAAAGAATATCTCCAAAGAAAAGATACTTTTTCTTTGTTTCCAACAAAGTATTCCCAAACAGAAAGGATATGTCTTCCTTTTTCCGGGCAAAGTCCCCAAATAGAAATGCATTTTCTCTCTCTATCACATTCCCGTGAGATGATCTCTCATCGGGAACAATGTCTTGGTTAACTTCTTTTCTTTCCGGTTCATTCTGGATAGAACCTCATTACTCACAAAAGTGAGTACACAGAACCTACTTCAAAGATTTACCTTGTTATAGTTATCACACGATAATTGGTAACATCTTCAAAACCCATTACCATACTATATCACAAGGTGATAATTGGTAATATCATTCCACTTACCTTAAACATTGTCACAAAGCGATGAAGGTAATCTTTTGTTTCCCAAATGAAACAGATATTCACATTCTCTGTGAATCATTCTTTCCCAATGAAACATATTGTTTGTTTCCCAATGATAGGATTCTCTTTTCTCAAAAGATCGAGTCATCCTCATAAAATTTTTCCCCATCATGTCATTTCTTTGACATCCATTGGGTAAAACTTTTTAATCATTTTGCATCATCCGCATCTTTTGGTATCTTAGGTCCAAATTTTTGATTTCGATATTTAAGTCTCTTTACACCTATCAAAACGAAGATATTCATCTTCATCTTTCAGGTTAAAGAAACTTAAATAGGGCATCTGTCATACCCCAAATTTTGACCTAATATACCACCTTACATTTGCATCATGCATAATAATTCAAACATTAATCGGGTATAGCATTCACGGGTCAAAATTAGGGTTTCATGATTTTCATCGATTCAAGAGCTAACCAATTAGGGTTTGAGATTTTCTCACTCCATTTGATCTATCTTGATCAAATCATCTTCAATCCTCAATATCAAATTTCCTCATAGATCGATCGAGGATCGACCAATTAGGGTTTTGTCGAGCATAGGCATTCTCGATTTTTGAGCGATAATTGACTTTTTGGATAGAGATTGGTCATTATATCTTAGATATAACATCTTGACCTAATTTCGGATTCAAAACATCACGAGGTTCACGAATTCATCGACCAATTTCAAAAGCGTCGATGAAATTTCATCTGCAGAAAAGTCAAACTATGACTTTTGGTCAAATTTTCAAAACAAAACTTTTCAATCATCAAAATACTTCAAATGATCCATCATGATCATAAAAATCAAAGAATTTGGAAAAGTCAACAAAAGTCAAAATTTCTATAACTTAGAAAAATTTCAAAGTGTTGAAATTTCACATTTTCAAACTTCAAGCCATTTTTCACCTAGTTCCAATTGGAATTTGAAAAAACTCAAAACATGAAAGTTGTAGATCATGGAAAAATATTTCCCAAATGTCCAAGAACTCTCAAATCCATGGAGTCTAGCTATACTTTTGAAATTGAAACATAAGGCTCCATGAAACTTAATTTTCAAAGTTCACAACTTCAAATTATAGGTCATTTTTGTGTTTCTTCATCTAGAAGCTTTCTAGCCTTGCCAAGTGGATGATCAAACTGATAAATATCAGCCTAGAGGATATAATTGAAGATTGGATCAAGTTTGGATAAATATAGCACATGGTGAAAAAAGGAAGTTTCCTTTTGGTAAAAACCATTCTTGCCCTTAAGTTAACGAGTTACCAAATGCCATGTCCTTCTTGCCTAACAATTTCAAAACCTCTTGCCTATAAATAGCTCTCAATTCAAGCCTAAAACAACACCAAAATTCCACAAATACAAGCTTTCTTGAAAATCAAGCAATTCATGTCAAATTGCCAAACATAGCATTTTGAAAATCAATGGAAACATGATGAAAATTGGTGTCAATATGTTCCATAATCATTAACAAACTTGTTCCAAACTTAAAATCAACTGTACTAAGCTAAAATCAAATTGCATTTCTATTTTCCAAACTTTCCAAAGCGCCATAAGCAATCAATTTGGACTTAGGCTTGATTCCTTTGAGTTGTGAGCATCCTAACACGATCCATATACATCATGGAGTTGATCGGAACAAGAACAACAAACGTAACACGATTAACACGATTTCAGTTTCATTTTGAGTATATGCAGGTGAACTTGTGTAGCACGATTCAGCTGGATTCAAGAAGTGCAGACCATCCATAAACCATCCTTACATGCCGTTGGAGCTTACACAATCAAGAAATAGCCACTGGAAACACGTTTGCATCGAATTCGATCTTCACTTTTCCAGGTATGAACACGAGTTTGGTTCTCATGATTCTTTGAATCTTTTGACAAAAACTCTTGGCCATTCTCTTTCTGCACTTAACACGATCCTTAACCCTCAAAAAAATCAAATAATCATCAACTACAAGTCATTTAATTTGATTTCTCAGTTTTAGGGTTCTTAGCTTTTCCAGAAATCAAAACACGTTAGGCTTAAAATAAATGAAATTAACATATGCCATCGTGTTCGTGAGGAAAAAGCAGTGACTTTGATGTTTACAAAGTTGGATTTCATTGAGAAACGAGGGAGATAACTTGGATCAATCAAACTGAAAATCAAACTATAAACCCAGAAAATTCGCGCGTGTTCTTGGTGTTCTTCATTTTCAAAAATTCAAATAATCCAATATCATATTAACGCGTGTCATTTTCCACTAACACATCCCAGCACGTTTGGTCTAGTGGTTCCTGGCTTGGTCTTAAGTCATCTTGCCACGTGGTCTGCCTCATGGTCATGGGTTCAACACCCAGCAAGACCATTCTTTTTTACAAAACTTCCATATTTTCATGTTTTTTTTATCAAACTTCAACAATTTTTTTAACCAATCAAAACTTCTCATTTTGAGATGATTTTTTGCACACTTGTCATTTAATATATATATTTTATGATTATGTCAAAAAAATCCAAAAATATTTTCATCGATTAATTTTTAATCGAGCGAAACGATGTTCGAACACTTTTCAAACCGCCTTAAAGGTGAATTTTTCAAGTTTTCGACTTCCGATTTTTTTCAAAACTTCTCATAAATGAACTTAACATTTCAAAATATTTTCAAAACATTTTTTCAAAACATTTCATCAAACTTGCATCTTTTACCATAATCGATCCAATTCAAAATGATAAAACAAATTCGTTCTCTCTCGAATTTCTCGATCGATCATGGGCCACCCTTATGGTGTAAGTCCCAATCCTTTATGTACATATTTAGTTTTACTTGTACATACTCAAATCATCATTGTTAATATTCAAACGTAAACAAATTTCTTTCATTTGTTTTTCATTCGTTTGTCTATACGCCGAATCCATTGGTTCTAAAGGAAGGTTTCTTCTGAGCAAGATTTCTTTTAAACCAATGGGCCTCCATCACGGTGTAAGTCCCATAACATTCTTTTATGTACATAATATTTCCTTGTACATATCAAAAACTTTCCAAACACATATAAATTTTTATCTGTACATAACACAGATACTTTTTTTTTTCAAAACTTTTCATCTATACATAACACAGATACTTCTTTTTCAAAACCTTTTATCTATATATATGATACTCTTTCTTTGAAAATACTTTTAAGATAAACTTTGATCAATCATTTGTTTCATCTGTACATTTTACATGAATACCATTGGTATTGAAAGGAGCATTATTCCTGAAGCTTTCAAATCAATGGGCCTTTATGGTGTAAGTCCCAACCCTCCTATGTACATCCATCTTTGTCGTACATAAAACTCATTCGTGTACATATTCATTTCCTTGTACACAGTCCAAACTTGTGAATAATCAAGTTACTCTCGTTTTAAACGTTCGTTTCACAAACACTTGTTTATATTTCATAAACTGCTGTAAATAAACATCATGCATTGTTTATATTTCCTTCATAAACTCCTGTGAATACATATCACACACACACACACCTGTTTATACAAACTATATAATAATAACATAACAATTAGACTAATCAATAGGTTCCCAGAGTTTAGCCTCCGCTTGGGCTTCATACAAGACAACTCATCACCAATTGAGTTTAGCCTCCGCTTGGGCTTCATACAAGACAACTCATCACCAATTGAGTTTAGCCTCCGCTTGGGCTTCATACAAGATAACTTATCCCCAACATGGGTCAACCTTCTCTTGGGCTTTGTACAAAGAAACTCTCCCCGCAGAGTTAGCCTCCGCTTAGGCTTCATATAAGACAAACACTCCCCTGTTGAGTCAGCCTCCTCTTGGGCTTCGTTCAAAAGAACTCCTCATTGAGTTTAGCCTTCTCTTGGGCATCATACAATGAAAGAGATAAGAAATATCTTAACAGTCTCCTCTTATTCAGAAAAGGATGATTTCTCGGTGAAATCCCTTTCAAGCCAAAGACAGCCATACCCTATAGCTTCCTCTTGAGCTTTATACAAGGACCCTTGATGACCCTCGATGACCCTCGGAATGCCTCCTCTTGGGCTAACAATACAAGGACCCATGGGCTTCTTAAAAGCATCCCTTTAATCCAATCAATTTCTCCTTGAGATTTAGACATTTATCATCCCTATGGAAGAAGTATCTAATCTATCACATCACATACAGTCAAAAAAAACCTTTCAAAACCTTTCAAACTTTTTTTCATAAACTCTTTTCAAACAAAAACATCTCTTAATTGTAAGTGGTAACGCTTGTACACTCAAGAAAAACACCCAATACTTACAGTTAAAAGATTCAATCATATTTTTCAAACATCTTTCTTAAACATGTAAGTGGTAACGCTTGTACACTCAAGCAAAACACCTAATACTTACGACGAAAGATTTTAATCAATCAAACTTTTCAAAAATGTATGTGATGAAATAGATTAGATACATTTTCATTAAGATGACATTTATCATCTCTTACTAACATCCGTTGCTTTCCACTAGCATAAGTGGGAACTACGATTGCTCGACTTTCTCAACATCCTTTTGAGAATACGAGGCACAAGGTCTCATCCTTGCCGAGCAAATTTCTATCTCCCGGACCAAACAAACCATAGAACCTGTAGATCCGAGCTACAAATGCTCGATTCCTACTGGGGATATGTATCGAAGATCCACGGATCTTTGCGAGCACAATAATAACAAAACCTAGAATCCCACATAATCTATTTCTTAAAATCCAAAGGAGAAACTTTCCCAATCATAGAAATAGCAATTAAAAACACACAACATATCAAACATATTCATATATAAAGTGTAGATAACTACATATATTTAGGGTGCTCCATCTATTCCTTTATATACCAATCCCTTACTCGAATCTCCCCAATGCGTTATGTCTAGTTTGCGCTAGTCGTTCGCATATCAATATCAATTGAGGGTATTTCACTTTCCCCTTTTTCATAATCATTAAATCATCTTTCTTGTGTTGAAAATGATAAAGCTTGATGCTCGCGGCATCTTTATAAACAAATCAAAAGATTTAAATCGTTGCGTACCAGAAGATCCGAACTCACGTTCGCATCCTCAGGCGCGTCACCTTTTAACACGAACACAATGTTGAAATCAAAACCAAGTAGTTCGGCTAAAAAAAGACCAAAATTATGTGTTGGTTGATTTTAAGAAAATGTTAATTTGGAAGATCTACATAGAGCTCAAAAAGGGTTTGAATGAGGTTAGGTGTTTTTTAGTCTTACGAAAAAAGTAAGTCAAACTATAATTAAATGTGTTAGAAGTTTATTAAGAAAAGAAGTTTGAAAAATTCATGGACCTAAGTCCAAGTTTTTTATGAAAGTGGTTCGAGTTTTGAAAATAAGAATCCTTTGAAAAAGAGGGAAGATTTTGAAAATTAAAGAATGGGAAGGAGATGAAGAGGCTAACCTAAGTACATAAAGTAAAAGGTAAGGGTAACGAAAGATCTAACCGAATGAGAAAATTAGTACTTGACATCAAGAGCCAATACTACATCCCATCCTTTGGATAACCCACACAAGCAACAAATAACCAGACAAAAAAACCATGCTTCAGATAATTCCATGTCTCAGATGAATTCTTGTCTACAGAGAAATGGGCAGAGTAATGGCTGTATTTTGAGGAAATCCACTCATCATTTGAGTATAACGGAATAACCTCCATACAAATATAATAACCAGACAAAGACAGAATAACACCAAGAGCACATAGATCTCCCAAGCTGAGGTAAATGTCTTAATCCTAAGTCCAAAGATCAAGCTCCAAAAACAAGGATAGTAACCAAGTCCAATTAAAAGTTGTTATGTTTAAGTTGAATTATTAAGTATTTTGAAATGAAAAATAAAGCTCAAGTGAGCAAATTCAAAATAACAAGAAAGTAAAATGCTCAAATGAGCAAAAGGAAAAATGACATGAACTGTAAATACTAAAAGTAAAGTGCGTAAAAATAAAGAGCATAAAAATAAATACGGAAAGTAAAGAGCGGAAAAATAAAGAACAATTAATAAATGTTAATGAGATTAGTAATTAGTCGTCAGCAAGGTGACCATCTTGAAACTTACGCATGAAGGCTTTCCAAAAACTTGATAGAATCAACGCGACCACACGACAAGTTTCAATCTTTTTTTGTCAAGTATATCACCGATTTTGGAATTATCACATCACTTGATCAAAAATGACTGAGAGTTTCAAATGGCCAAAGTAAACTTGTCAGAACCGCGACCACACGACAAGCGCCACAAGTGTTGAACCAAGATCAAAACTTAAGTCATGTTTTGGGGCTTATGCTTGAACTTTGAAGTTCATGCCACCAATTGATCACTTTTTTTCGAATCGGGGCAAAAGAAAAATAAGATGGAGCAGATGAAATAAATTTTAAGTTTATTTTGCATCATATGAATTTAATCGATCTAACTTCGTCAAAATCAATCAACTCTCTTGGTGGATTTGTCCAAGAGACCTATCAACACCCAAATTCCATTGATGTTGAGGAAATTTATGACTTCAAATTAAATTAAAAAATTCAGCAAAATAAAAATGTAAATAAAGAATTAAATAAAATATTGAAATTAGGTTATTTAATTGGATTTTATTGACGAAATACATAAATAGTATTTTTTCATCAAAATAAAATTTCAAGAAAATTACCCAAGGTCAATCAGAGGTCAACAAGTGTTGACAAAAAAATTTTAGAATTTTTCTAAGTCAAAAACTATTTTCAAAATAAAAAGAAAATGATGAAATAAACCAAAAATAACAAAAAAATAGAAAAATCATTAATAAAAATAAAATGAGGTCACCAATATTTGTCAAATGACCATTGGATCCTTCCATAATTTTTCAGAATTTTTAAATGTCAAAAAGTATTTTAAAACAATTTAAAATATCAAATAAAAGGGAAAAATCATAAAAAAATATCAAATCTGAAAATAAAATTATGAAAAAATAAAATTCAGAAAGATAATATTTCAAAATATTTTTTTGAATTTTTTCATAATTTTTGGACTAGAAATGAATTTTATTTGAATTTTTGAAGTTTAAAACATTTAAAATATAAAAATCAAAAAATAAAATTAAAAGCCAAAAAAATATGGACCATTAGATCACAATCAAAAGGCGTTAGTAATCACATCTAATGGACATGGCGCGCTGTGCTTGATATGGACCCTCCTGATTTTCACACCGAATCAGGAATTAAAATCAAATTAAAAATATAAAACAAGGAAAGATATCATGCGTTGGATGGAGTCTGACTCACAAAGGTAATCAGATCCAAGGGCTGACATTATGCGTGCATGATAGAACATTTTCACCGGATCCAATTCAAAAAAAATGACACGACACACTTTCATTGGTTGAAGACAGACACGTAGGTCGTCGTCTTCAACCTCCAGCCTCCCAAAATTTGAGTTCCTCAAACTGTAAAATCAATAGCAATGGGTGGTATCATTGGATTCGTCTCTTCAAGACGATCTCAACCACATGCTCGCGAAAAATTTATTTACACTAAGTGAAGAGAATTATTGAAAAAAATCAAATAATAGCAAATAGGATTTTGATGGATTTCTCAGTCAATACTTGATGAAAATGCAAATGGTGAAGATCACAAGGATCAGGGAGATGAGGAGAGTGCAATGATGTTTTATTTTGCAAGGTTTGATGGAGATTTCTACCTGAACGAAGTTCACTTTCAGAGCTCTGAAATTGGACTTGGATAGAATGATTTAAGAAGCTCCAAGGCGTAATTCTTGTTCTGTTAGCTTCAGTGAGGTTTAAGGAAGAAGAATCAAAAGTTAATTTCAAACTGGAAGAGGTTTAAACTTGAATTCGATGTTGTAGAAAATTTGGTTCGTGAGAGAGTTTGGCAGAGGTTTTTTTGGCTATCAAAGCTTGAGGAAATAAGTGGAATGTGTCCCTTATTTATAGGAGAGGCGAATGGAATCAAAAATGAGGGGTGGATGATGACATTTGAGTGGAAATCATGCACACCCGTGTTCATGAAGAAAGTGTGACCTTGTGTGCATCAAAACTCAATCGTTCCTTGCATTTTGATGTGCTAATTAATCCTGGGAATTTTCTAATCACAAGTTAGTCAACGCACAAACTTTGAATTGAGGCCAAATCAAATTTCGTTTGAACAAACAATTCGAATCAAATCAATCAAATCAAATGATGCTTTAGATTGAAATCAAATCAGATTTTATGAATGACCTAAAATGTTTCTTTATCAAAAATTCTTTTCCACTCAAAATTTGCTCTTGATTTTCAAAGATGATATGAATTAGACCTCTCAAATAACATTTGGAAAAAAGAATCACTCAAAAACTCCAAAAATTGAGAAAGTTATGGCCTTGTGAAGTTGATGAAAATTTGTGAAATGACCTATAATCTTTTGATTCTTCCAAGCAATTTCCAAACACTTTCAATCTTCAAGGCTTATATGGAGGTAAAGTAGACATCTTCATGTTTGTTATGCAAAAATAATGACCTCAAAATGATAAATGATGATCAAGATATGTTCATTTGAAGTTTATTGACCAAAAGTTGAGGAATTCATCAAGGACTTGTAATATTTTGACCTCATAAGCAAACTTCCAAGCATTTTATTTTCTCACCAATTGAACTAAGTTATTGTAAAAATCCTTATGTTCATTGTGAAAGAAAAATGAGCTCAAAGATGCAAGGGATGACCAAGATATGATCCTTTGAAGTCATACAAGATAGATGAAGTATCAATCTAGAGAGTGGGCAACCATAGGTCTTCAAAACAATATTCTCATCACTT
The DNA here is from genome assembly GCA_021764765.1 of Vicia sativa. Lineage (NCBI taxonomy): Eukaryota > Viridiplantae > Streptophyta > Magnoliopsida > Fabales > Fabaceae > Vicia > Vicia sativa. Next base: position 47,733,896 of record CM038794.1, on the reverse strand, counting down.
AAACTTCTTGAATCAAACCATATACATATTATAAGTCTTCTAAAAATCAAATGATCTTGAATTCATCCACAAACTTCACACACACATCAAGACATGGTCCTCAGAAGTCCAAAACCCTAATTTCAAGAAAGATGGCCATGAGATGAAGGAATTCTTGAAGTTGATGATCTCTTTCAAGGATGGAGTACATATTCAAGATAAGAGAGCATGATTGATGATAAGAGGAGTCTTCAATGAGATATAACACTTTAAAAATCTTGAGAAATGATGAGAGAAGACATGGAAATAAACACATGAATCCTACCAACTCTTTGAGGAACTTATGCACCATTCACCTACAATATTTAGAGAGCAAGGGATACACATCATGGTTAATCAAATATCAATCATCACACATAAACAATAGTCATATCTACAAGGTGCTTAGTGATCTCCCAAAGACAAACCCTAGAGATGAGAGAGAGAGAGAGAGAGAGATAACCAACTTGTGATATTTGTGCAATGCAATTGTATGAAGTATCAAAGAATCTTAGGGGAAAAAATTGGGGTACAACAATTAGTAATTAGTCGTTAGCTAAATGATCATCTTGAAGCTTGCACATGAAGATTTTCCAGAAGTTGATAAAATCGTAGCGACCACACGACAAGTTTCAATTTCTTTATGTCAAGTATATCATCCATTTTGGAACAAACAAAGATCTCAACACTTGATCAAAGATGGTTTTCGAATTTCAATTGGACAAAGTTAGTGAAGACTTGTCAGAAGCTTGATTAAACAATCATAGTGACTACACGACAAGTATCACAAGTGTTGAACCAAAATCAAAACTCAAGCAATCTTTTGGGGTTTTGCAAAACATAAATTTTATGCCACCAATTGATCATTTTTTGATTCGGGACAAAAGAAAAAAAAAAGGGATAAGATGAAGAGGAAGGGGATATGTCACAAAAACATCCATGTGGCAGATGAATTCATCCAGTATAACTTTGTCAAAATCAATCAACCATCTTGGTGGATTTGGTCTTGAGACCTGTCCACACCCAAGTTCCATTGATGTTGAGGAAATTTATGATTCCAAATAAATCCAAAATCAGAAAGGAATATTTAATAATAAAATAATAATTAAAATAGTTTGAATAATAGATTATTTAATTGGATTTTATTTATGAAATACATAATGGTATCCATGCATCAAAATAAAATTCCAAGAAAATTGTCCAAGGTCAAATAAAGGTTAACAAGTGTTAACAAAATTTTCTAGAATTTTTTAAAAGCCAAAAAAAATAAAAGGAAAAGGTAAAATAAACCAAAATTTGGAAAAAATAGTAAAATCAAAAATGAGCTCACCAATATTTGTCAAATGACCATTGGATCCTTCCATAATTTTCTCAGAATTTTAAAATGTCAAAAAGTATTTTTTTAACATTTAAATAACTCAAATAAAGGAGAAAAATCATAAAAAATATCAAATATGAAAATAAAATTATGGAAAAATAAAATCAGAAAGAGAATATTTGAAAATATTTTCATGAACGCTTTCATAATTTTTTAGCCAGAAATGAATTTTCTATGGTTTTTAATGTTTAAAACAAATAAAATATAAATTCAGAAAATAAAATAAAAGCCAAAAAAAGATGTACCATTAAATCACAGTCAAAACGCGTGAGTAAGCAGATCCAAAGGTTTGCACGCGCTAGGCTTGATATGGACCTCCTTGATTTTTACACCTAATTAGGTTTTAAAAAAATAAAATAAGAAAATATGTGGCGCGTTAGATCGATGTTGACTCACTTAAATAATCAGATCCAAGGGCTCAAAAAATGCGCATATGGTAAAGTAAACACATAAGATCAAATTCAAAAAAATTACATGGCTCATTGTCGTTGGTTAAATACGGACATGTCATCATCTTCAATCTCCAACCTCTCTGAAATTGGAGTTTTAGAAACTGTAAAATCAATTCCTCAGACCGGTACCATTAGTTTCGTCTCTTCAAGACAATTCTAATGGTACCCTCACGAAAAATTTATTTAAAAAGAGAGAGGCTTGGTTTGGAAAAAACTCAAATAATAACGAGCACTTGTTTTCATAAAATCAAGTTTAGTTCTTAATGAAAATGGAAACGGTGAAGACCACGAGTATCAGGGAGATGAGGAGAATAAGATAGTGTTTTGTTTGGGATGGTTTGGTTAGGAATTCTTCCTGAATGAAGTTCACTTTCAGAGCTTTGAAGTTTGACTTAGGTAGAATGATTCAGGACAGGATTCTTCTTTCTGGGAGTGTGGTTAGCTTCAGAGAAGTTCAAGGAAGAAGAATGAACAAAGAATTTGGAACTATGAATGCTTTAAGCAAGGATTCAAAGTTGCAGAAATTTGAGGTATGAAGAGAGTTTGACAGCGATTTTTTGGCTATCAAATCTTGACAAAAAGAGTAGGATAGGCCCCTCTATTTATAGGGAAGCAAATGGAATCAAAATGGAGGGTGAATAATGCAATTTGGAGCGAAATCGTGCACACCTGCATCATGAGCAAAGTGTGACTTGCAAGTGGTGAAAACTCAGCCAAATCATGCGTTTTGATGTGCTAATTATTTTTGGGAAGTTTCTAAACATGATTAGTCACGAAAGCAAGGCTTAAGTTGGCTTAAAAAACGAATTATAGCGCAAATGCACAAATTGGTGGCGAGCTCGAAACAGGTTTTGGCATGATTTTTTCACTAAGGCCAAATCAAATTCACTCGTGAGTTTTCCAATTTTTCTTGAGCCAAATTGAGTCCTCAAAGAGTATAACACAATACAAAAAGAATCAGTTCAAATGGATGCTTGAGCTGAGAGATATAGCCTTTAGGATTTGAGAAAAACACTGGAAATCAGGCCAGGCCTTGGTCAAGCATGCCATGCCTTCCAAAAGTGTCATATAATGTTTTGCCTTCAAACATGTCCTCCCATTCAAAATTTGCTTCTGATCAACAAAGATGGTATGAAGTAGACCTCTTGAATGGAACTTTGCAAAAAGAACCACCCAAAAACTCCAAAAATTTAGAAAGTTATGGTCTTGTAAAGATGAAAAATTATGAAATGACCTATAGTATTTTGATCTCTTCAAGCAATCTCCAAACCCTTTCAAGTATTGAAACATATATGGAAATGAAGTTCCCATCCTCAATATTATTGTGCAAAAAGAATGACCTCAAGGTGATAAATTATGATCAAGTTATGATCTCTTGAAGTTGATGATAAAAAAATGAAGAAATTCACCAAGGACTTGTAATCTTTTCACTTCCCAAGTAATTTTCAAAGAACTTTCTATTCTTTCCAATTAAACTAAGTTGTAGTAGAAATTATTAGGTTCATTATGAAAAAAGAATGAGCTCAAGGAGACAAGGGATGACTAAGTTATGATCTTTTGAAGTTATACAAGAGAAATGAAGTATCAATCTAGAGAGCTTGGACACTTTGACCCTTAAAGCAACTTCTAATCAAACAAAATCCTTTAAATAATGAAGATACTTTTTATAGATCCTTTTAAGAGGCTTCGGGCTTTAGAATCACTCATAAATCTTATGCAACAACCAAGATATGGTCCTTAGAGGTCCAAAACCCTAATTCGAAGAGCATTGGCTATGACATGGAGAATTCTTTCAACTTTGATGGTCTCTCTTACAAATGGAGCATACCCATATGATAGGAGATTATTTTAGATGTTAATAGGAGTCCATAGTGAGAATAAACACTTCAAGCCATTGAGAATTAATGAGACATGCTTTTGTGATCCAAAGCCCCAAATTAGGTCAACCATTTGAAAAAAACTTTGCATTTTGAACTTTTCTTGCAAGATAGAACACGATGAGCTTCACTAGACCTCTTCAATTATGGTATATTTAGGAATATCACAAGATAGAACTTGGCAATTCCTTTAGAGTTGGTGGAGAAGGCATGGAAGTAAACACATGAACCTATGGACTTCTTGAAGAGGAAACTTTGTATCATCCACCTACCACACAACATCTAAAGAGCAAATGATATAAATATCTTATAGTTAGGCAAATATCAATCATCATATACAAAATATACACAAACAAGGTACTTGGTGATCCCTTTAAGGAAAAACTTAGATATAGGAGAGGGAGCCAACCCTAACTGGTGATCTTTGTGTAATGTGATGGTATGAGAGGATAAAGTATCTTAGGGTCAAAAATTGGGGTATAACAGTTGTAACGCCCCGTTTTAACTAATATTATATTATATTAATATTTTTGAATTACCGATCGATATTTATTTTGCGACGAGAATATTTATATCAATCGTTATATCTATTAATATATTTGGCGATGTTTCGATTCGGTCCGGTTTTTATTCCGTTCGGTTCGGTAAAATATTATTCGGACCGATACTTAATTCCCCGGAATTATTTTAATTAATTGAGTAAATAATATTATTAGATATTATTAAGGTATTAATTAATAAAAATAAGTTAGGGGTGTGAGGAGTAATTGATGAGAATTGGGTTTGCACCCTTAAGCTTGCTAGTAGAAAAACCACATTATAAACCATTTTCCTCATTCTTTCCAGTTTCCACCAAAGCCAAACTTAGCAACCTAGAGAAAAAGAAAGGGTTTTGGGAGAAGAGGAAGAAGAGCAAGAGAGGAAGCAAGGTTTGGAGTTGTTGAATCATCAAGAATCATCCAATCACTAGAGGTAACGGGTTTGATTTTTTCATCTCATATAGTTAGGGTTTTGGTTGATATATTTTGGGATTTAGGAAAAATAGATAGTTGTTCATGAGTTTTGATTGGGTGATAGTTGAAATAAATTAGAGAGGTTGAGTTAGGAGTATGGATTGTAGGTATTTTATTGCTTGCTTGAAGTAACTAGAAGTTATAATGAGAAAACTAAAAACTTTGAAAAAAATAAGAAAACCAGAAAAACACTGCTAAAGAGGAAAACCGTAGATGAAGATGGATTGGAGGATGAATCATGGGGGAGGCGCCCACCTCCAGCTGTGGGGCGGCCGCCCCCCTTCCTGAGGCCCTCGCCTCCAGCCATAAACCAAGGGTGGGACGTGCGTCCCACATTGCAAGGGAAGGACACCATTTTTTCTTGCTGTTATGCGTTTCTGTATGTTCTGTTTTCTGCAGAATTTATTTTTCTGCAGAATTTTTCCTGCTTCTGTTTCTGTTTAAATTCCCAATTCAACATACTACTAGTTAGTATTAATAAACTATAATTAGGACATAAGTTAGCCGATTAAATGTGGAACCCGATTATGTTCTAATTTTCTGATTTCGGTAAATTCGACGACGGAGCAAGTTGCTCCGAATTCAACGAAAATTGACGTGCTAGCTAAATTCGACGTGTAGAACGTAGTGGTGAGGTTAGTTTTTCGAAATTACGAGTTTTTACAAGACGACCGAAATAGGCCAAATTACGGTTAAATTGAATCGAATTGCGTTTTAGTAGATTTAAGACACGGATGGACAATCCTATTGCGATGTTGACGATTATGATTAATGCAGGTTATTAGGAATGGCTTTCGCGATGATTATAGGTGTTTTGACTATTTTTTCCGTATATGGAATTTAGTGAATGAATCGATAATGATGTGGTGTGATTAAACATGATGTTTGCGACGATGTATTAATTAATGAATACTTGATGATATGCGATGCGATGATATATGTCTTTGTACATGATGATGTGATGATTATATTGTTATTGTTAATAAATGCTTCCGATTTGTGAATGCATGACTTTTGATGATGATGAATTATTGGTGATGTTTTGAATAATGCAAATATGATGCGATGATATATTTATCTTGGTGTGGATAAATTACGGCGATGTGGGCTTTATGCCAATCTTGATGAGTGATGATGATGCTTTTGTTGTGTTGTTTTTATTGTCGAGTCACATACATTGCATTGGCGACGAGGGCTTTTATGCCAAGCGACGAGGCTTTTATGCCAAGCGACGGGGCTTTTATGCCAAGTGTTCCTAATTATGGACAAAGCGACGAGTACCACATGCATAACATAGTCGTGTCTCATGGAGTCGGTTATGTTTATGTTTGAGTTGTTTGGCGTTGGGTTTTAATTGATGAATGATGTTTTGTTTGGGGATGATCTTTATGATGAACATGAAATGAATATAACTTGATAATTTCATGATAACTAGGCGATGAATATAAATGATGAGTTTTGTGATGATGTAATTTTGATGAAATGCTTAATGCAAATATGATGTGATGATGTTTGTGACGATGCGCTTTTATGCCAAAAGCGACGATGGGCTTTAGCCAATTAGTGATGATTTTATTTATGTGCTTATGTTATTAGCATTGTTTGATGTTGTTGTTTGATGTTGTTGTTTATGATTGCCGTGTTGATTAGTGACGTATTGACTTGTGATTTTTCGTGGTGATGGAAGTTTATGTGTTGTTGTTAGGATTTATGCCGATGAGGTTATGGCGATAAAGTGTAGATTATACACATTAGAATGACGATAAGAGTAAGTGAGTTTTGGATATGTGTTGGAATGCACTTATTAATCTATATCCCTTTATAATTTAAAACTATATATATATATATATATATATATATATATATATATATATATATATATATATATATATATATATGTTATCATGCCTTTAATTATATGTTTTGGAGTATCTCACCCTTTACTTGTTTCGCCATTACCTTTATTTGGTAACGCAGGTTATGAAGATGGAGTTTATAGTCATAGTTAGTCGGTGTCGCTCTGATACGTAGCACTCGGGGGGAATATTTATGTTGTCTTGTTGTTGTTCTTTTATTATTATTCATTTTGTGAATAAGAATCATAGTTTATGAAAAATGATTTGATGAGGAAGATTAATAAAGAAGATGCTTTGATTTTTAAGAATCAATTTATGATTTCCGATGATTGCTATGTATCCGAGATTTATACTTTAAAGCAAACTGTTTAAAGTGATTTGGTTTTGAAGGTGTGACACCTCAGTATTGAATTTATGAAATTTTAAATTACTCTGATTTTACATATAAAACCTTGGGTAATATTGGGTGTTACAACAGCTGCCCTTATTTAAGTGTCTTTTATCCGGAGATACGAGGGTTATGAACCTCGTTTCGACGTGATTGAAGATACTTAAATATAAAACAATCCCTATTTTTGGCCCTAAGATTCCATGAAATACTTAATGGTTATACAATGCAACAAAATGAGCTTCACTGGGAAAACATAACACCATTGGGGAATGGGAACTCAACTCTATTGGGGTAAAGCCCGAAGATGAGACAAAATAACATCGACTCAATACGTGAGGAGAAAGAAAAGGAAATAATAGTATTGATCCATAGATAGATGAGAAACTATCTCCTCACAAAGGAGTTAGAAAAAACAAGAGAATTATGTCGACTTCCTAGAGATGATAAAACTATCAATCCAAATAAAACACCAACAAATTTTTCCGACCAAAAAGATGAAAGAAAACAACGTCGATAATGGACTAAGTTTCCCAATAGTTCTGGAGTTTCATCAAGAACAGGTCTCAACTTCTTCTTTAACTGATATATTTCATCCAAAAAGGGTAAAATTTCGTCCATTGAAGTATTTAACAGATCAACGACGAACTATATCCTATAATGATGAGACTACCATTCATCAGAAAATCAAATCATCGACAAAGTAATTACCATAATGACAAGACTACTATTTATCAGACCATCAACAAGTCACACACTTGCTGGAGATATACGACCAACCAACAACGAGATATTCCCCGTAGGAGTACCGAAAAGAATCATTCCATAACGAGATATCTCTGGTAACGTAGAGACTTCCACTCATTGGAGCATTTAACGACAAGTCATAAACACCTATCGTAGAGATACGGCCAATCAACAGCGATATATTCCCCGTCGGATTACCAAAAATATTCATTCCATAATGAGATATCTCTAGTAACATAGATACTTCCACTCATTGGAGCATTTAACGACAAGTCACAAACACCTGTCAAAGAGATACGACCAATCAAAAACGAGATATTCCTCGTCGGAGTACCAAAAATATTCATTCCATAATGAGATATCTCTGGTAATGTAGAGACTTCTACTCAATGGAGAATTCAACGACAAGTCATAAATACCTGTCAGACAGATACATCAAATCAACAATGAGATATTCCCTATCGGAGTACCGAAAAGAATCATTTTCTCTGGGAACTAATAGACTTACTGGAGGAAACTGGTTGCTTAAAATAAAGAGACTAGTGCTGCTGGGAGATGAATTGACTTCCTGGGGAAACTTAAACATATTCCTGTTGAAGAGATAAAGTCTTCTCGTGCAAAATGAATGCACTTTCCTTCCAGAATTCACAGTCTAGAGAGATCAAAATAATACTGCTGCTTGGAGGCTAAAATTAAAATCACGACCATACTGGGGAAAGAGATTTGAATGGGAAAAGAGCTAGGCAAGAGGGTTAAGACTCTATTCTTCCACGAGGGATAACTCAATGGGGAAAACGAAAGGATAACCACTTTTTGCTTAAGGCGAACACTCTTTTGGAGAGAGGATACACGCTCTACCAAAATATCAAAAGAAACATCAATGAATGAAAATAAGCCATGAATTTTAATTCAACTATGCATGATTTATGTTTGAATGTATGTCGTATATGTAACATCCCAATTCTACCCAACGTTTTATGAAAATCAGAGTGCCAAAATTTCAAATTAAAACTTGAGGTATTACACTTTTCATAACTTGAAATCAACAATTAAACCAATTTAATTCTCAGCGGATACATAGCACATAATAAATAAGCAATAATTGAAACATGTTTAGTCTTCAACAATTCAAATTAATAATTAATCTGCAGCGGATTCGCAACATGAATAATTTCAAAATAGCCTAGCATGTTTGAGCAACGGAAACCACAATTATTTCTCAAAACCACCACTTTAATTCAACGGAAGAAAATGCATAAACATAAAAGAAAACAAGCGTTCGTCCCGAGTGCTACGTATCAGAGTGACGACGCCATAAGCTATTAAACCTTCTAATCCTCGTTACCTGCATGTTACCAATATAAAGGTAACGACCAACAAAATAGAAATGGTGAGATATCGAAAAATATAAGCAAAAGTACGATAATTCATATGTTAGGTAAAGAATCATACAATAATTACTACTTTAATCAACAACGTACGATATTCCACAGAACAACATAATAATCAACAACAACTTAAAATGCAACTCGGATGCGACTCGACTAATGAAAATGCTTGTGGATCCATTTGGAGTAAAACTCCCAACTTAAAAATTCATGCCAGGTTATCGAGGCATTCAACAAGGCATAAGCCTTCAACTTTCAACGTGGTGCCAATCTAGGCCAACTTGATCATGCACATGCGATGTATGATACAACGATTACAACTTCAACAACAACTTAAAACCACAACAACTTGAATCATGCATTAACTACATCAACTTAAACAATCAACTTCGACTTCAACAATAATTAACAACGTCAACACCATGCAATTTATAAATTAATTCAATCAACTCAATTTTTGACTTTGGCCATTTAAGCCTACGATTCATAGGTTGTCCAATTCAGGAACAAACAACATCGTTCCGACAGTACCTAAAAATCTAGCAACCAAAGCGAATTTCAACGTAATGAAATAGTTTTATTTAACTAACCGTATACCCGAACTACTCTGCAAAATTTCGTCCAATTCCGAGAAACTAATTTTTCCGCTTAAATTGACTGACAGTCTAGTTTTCTGCACAACTTTACCTCCTACAGTATTAATGCTTAATCTCATAAATTCTAATAATTAATTCTGCCAATACCAATTATTCTCCTGTATTTTTGATGGTTAATTTACACTGTTTGCTATAATTCTACTACTGCTAAATTAATCCGCTGCCATTGTCTTTCTGTTACTACTAGAGTTAATATTCTACTACCTGTCATTTAACCTTTTCTCTTCTACTATGGTTATCTTTGTTCTGCTAAGAGTATTATTTTTCATGTTATGCTATCCTAATACACCAAGACAGTATACAACCTAACCATTACCACAGCCTACCCCATGAACAAAACAAGCAAGGAAGGGAGTGTGAGGCGCCCACCCTGGGTACCTGAGGCGGTCGCCTCCCTATTCTAGAGGCCAATGAGACGGACATCTCCCTCTCCCCAGGCGGTCTTCTCCTTCTTCTTTTCCAATGGGGGCGGTCGCCTCCGTTCTCTTCTTCCTCAAAGGGGACGGTCGCCTCCCTCAATTCCCTTTTTCCACCCAGCAACGGTCCAACACACAAGCCACAACCAATATCGCACAATAACAACATTATCATAACATAACAGAAGCAATGTAATAAATAGAGATCAACACAGAGTCATAATTTTCGCCGTAAACACAACTTAGCAGTAATTTTATGTTACCCTAAAACCCACATAAAAATTATCCTACAATCGATTATATAAGTCGAACCCCACCCCTTACCTTTGGGTCAAAGGGAGCTCGGAAAATTGATCGGAAAAAGCGAAATTCTCGGACAGAAATTGACCTCTGCTAGCAACCCTTGTTCCCAAATCACTTCCTTTTTCTCTTCTGTTTTTCTCTACTACGTGACTATGGCTATTGGTTTTAGTTTTGTAAGTAATACCACTTCCTTATGTTACTAGGTCATTTAATTAAATATGGGCTTCTAACATAACTTGGGTCTACAAAATAATACTCCTAAAAATGCTATTTCTCCCTCATAATTAATTCACCATATTTAATTAGTAATTCTAAATATAGAATAAATTATAATATTATTTTTCTTCTGACCGCTAACTTAATGACTACATCTACAAATTCGACTTAATCACGAATTAATCAGAAATACTCTCTAATATTAAATTAAATTACTTTAATTAATTACGGGTGTTACAGTATATATGCTGACAAAAAAAACACACTACACTGGGGATAACCAGACAAAACAAAACTTGGTAAAGATAACACTCGGCCTAATCTTCATCCAAGATAGAGATCCAAAGGAGAATAAGCCATCAACTGAGGAAACACCGTCCTACTTCAAAGATTGGTTTCTCTTTAATAGAAACATGCCTCGAAAATAACCAAAGCACGAGAATCATCAATCTTATTTGTTATGAGGACAGCGTAATTTTATTCCTTTGATTCACATTAAAGTAAACACACTTATTCTTTTTTGCATAAATTTTCCACGTGTATGTTCTATCAAATCTATTTGTTTTGAAATGTATTTTCGACAATAAAAGAATATTCTTGTAAGATGAATATAATAGGATTGCAAATAAATGGGATAAAGGCTCAAATTTTATTGATAGAATGATAGCCTGCCAATAGCATGGACCATGGATGATTACAATGTTTGGAAAATGGTAAATGAATGATAAATGTACATTGAAAACAATGACCACTACTCTTCCTAACAACTTTGAACTCCTGTAATGTAGGCTTCAGTCGAGGTGTAAAGATGATCTATGCAGATTGTTGCTTCTACGATCACATCTTATCTGATGTAGTAACTTGCCATGAAAGTCCCTAACTTTTTCCTAGACTACCCTTGCGGGTTTTCAGCCTACTAGGAAATTTATTCTGTTTATGTCTCTAACTTTTTCCTAGACCTCCCTTTCGGGTTTTTAGTCTACCGAGACGCTCTTTTTTGCGTAAGCCGCCCTTTCGGGTTTTCAACTTAGCGAGTTGTTCTTTTATTTATTTAGGAATCAATGCACCGCCAAAGAAGGCTTTCTTGACAACATATGCGCCTTCATAATTGGGAGTCCACTTGCCCCTAGAATTAGAGCTTAAAGACATGATTTTTCTGAGCACGAGGTTTCCTTCTCTGAATACATGAGGTTTGACCTTTTTATCAAAAGCTTTCTTCATTCTTTTCTAGTACAACTTACTGTGACACAAAGCAGTCATTCTATTTTCTTCAATCAAATTCAATTGGTCAAACTGATTCTGAACCCATTCAGCATCAGATAACTCAGCTTCCATAATCACATACAAAGATGAAATCTCAACCTCAATTGGGAGCACTGCTTCCATGTCGTATACAAGAGAAAAAGGGGTTGCCCCTGTTAAAGTTCGAACCGAAGTCCGATACCCATGCAAAGCAAAAGGCAGCATTTCGTGCCAATCCTTATAAGTGACAACCATCATCTGGATAATCTTCTTAATGTTCTTATTAGCAGCTTCAACAACCCCATTCATCTTAGGCCTGTAATGGAGTTGCGATGGACAATCTTGAATTCTTCACAGAGCTCCAACATCATCTTGTTATTCAAGTCCGAGTCGTTAGTGATGATCCTGCTTGGCACACCATACTGACAAATGAGATTATTCTTGATAAATCGAACCACCACTTTCTTGGTAACATTGGCATAAGAAGTCGCTTCAACCCATTTAGTAAAGTAATCAATTGCTACCAAAATGAAACGATGTCCATTAGAAGCCTTGGGTTCAATCATCCCAATCATATCAATTCCCCACATAGAGAAAGGCCATGGGGAAGAAATAACATTGAGAAATGTTGGAGGTACATGAATATTATCAACATAAATCTAACATTTATGGTACTTCTTCACAAATTTGTAACAATCAGATTCCATTGTCAACCAATAGTAACATGTCCTTAGAATTTTCTTAGCCATAGAGTGTCCATTGGCATGCGTACCAAACGAACCCTCATGGATCTCATGCATCAACATGTCTGCTTTGTGTTTATCCACACATCTGAGCAAAACAATGCCATGATTTCTCTTGTATAACACACCTTCATTGAGGAAGAATCTACCAGCCAAACATCTCAACGTCTTTCTATCCTTCTTTGATGCATCATCCATATACTTTTGAGTCATCAGGAAGTGCTTGATATCATAATACTAGGGCTTATCATCTTTTTCCACATCCACTGCAAATATATAACCCGGCCTCTCAAGGCGCTCAATGGTGATCTGAGGTACATCATTCCATTAATTCACTTTATACATGGAAGCCAAAGTGGCTAAGGCATCTTCCATCTAATTCTCATCCCGAGGAATGTGGTGAAGCTCGACCTTATTGAAGAAAGTCAACAGTCTCCTTGCATAATCTTTGTAAGGGATTAAGCCAGGGAGACGAGTTTCCCATTCTCCTTTAACCTAATTTATTACCAAAGCCGAATCACCATATACATCCAGCATTTTGATTTTGAGATCTATGGCCTCTTAAAGATCCATGATACAAGATTCATATTCTACCATATTATTTGTACAATCAAACATAAATCTTGCAGTGAAAGGGATGTGATATCCTTAGGGAGTGATGATTACAACACAAATTCCTTTACCATAAGCATTCACAGCTCTATCAAACACCATACCCCCATCGGGACTCAGGATTTGGACCTTCTTCGGCTAAAGGTTCATCATAATCTTTCATTTTCAAATACATCACATCTTCATCAGGGAAATCAAACCCAATAGATTGTTAATCTTTAACCGACGGATGAGCTAGGTATTCTGCCAACACACTGCTTTTAATAGCTTTCTGGGTGCAATATTCAATATCATATTCAGATAACAACATCTTCCAACAGGCAATTCTCCCTATAATAGTTGGATTTTCAAAAATGTACTTGATTGGATCAATTCGAGAGATCAACCAAGTAGTGTGATTCAACATATATTGCCACAGACGCTTCGCAACACAAGCTAAAGCACAACAAGTTTTCTCTAGCATAGAATACCGTGACTCATAATCGGTGTACTTCTTGCTTAGATAATAAACGGCGTACTCTTTTCTTACTGTTTCATCTTGTTGTCCCGAAATACAACCTATAGAGTTTTATTAATGATCTTAAATTTCAAAACAACAGAGTTTGCCCATACAACGTCACTTTCCCCTTGGTCAGAGTGAAAGGATTGTTATTTGAAAATTTAAACAAAAAAGTGAATTACTTTGAAATGTGAATGCAAGTAGGAATATCAATAGCAGTCCAATTAGGAACTCTGGCTCCATGCATCACAAAGTTGGGTATTTCCTGCTCCGGTCCATCTTCAACAATAACATTGGCTCCTAGAGTGGTCGGATCGAGATAACAACACTACCTAACACATCTTAATACTTGACAAAAATGGATCTTGGTTTAAACACAATAATCTCATCTTCTGCATCAAAATATTCTTTTGATGTTGGCAAGGAAGCACGCATCATATCAATATTTCTCTTTCTATCAGCAAGGACAACTACTTCTCCATCCTCAAATAAACCCAAGGTCTTCAATGTCAGAAGATCATATCTTAAATTAGCACAACCCCAAGGTTTCCCTTCATAGTTAGGGATACCGAAATGACTAAATTCAATCAACCCTTTCTGAACCCATTTTTCATGTATCTCCACAGGAGTTAGCATGTTCAGTTCTTCGATAACAGGCCATTTGATATATGTAGCATATGCTTTGGCATGGATCACGACACCGTCATCAACAGTCACAAATTCATCATCATAGGCAACTTCACCTTTAGGTAAAACCTCATTGGAAATGACAACAACTGCATCTTCATTACTATATTCAGACTTCTCAACATGTAGATACTCATCAACAGAAACATGCTCATAATCATATTCTTCAAGACTTCTCAACATGTAGATACTCATCAATAGAAACATACTCATAATCATATTCTTCAAATGATCCCTCGATCATGTTGACACCATTATTATAACCAACTCTACTCACTATAATCTGAATAGTACCTTCGTCTAACAGACGCTGGATACCTCTTCTGACAAGTTCACAACCACGATGGTCTCTACTGCATACAAAACAATCACTACAAAGATGTGCTTCTTGAACTTCTAGAAAGAAAAATGCGGCATGCAAGTTGACTATTTCAGTATTTGTCTCATTCACATCACAAATTTGGATTTCTCTAGGAGGACCATAAACAACATTCACTTCATTTTTAGGTTTAACTTTCAGCCTGATAACTTGAATAAGATTCATGTCCATCATATCCTGAAGATCATTCTTTATCTTATCACAACCACAATTGTCTTCATTACACACATTACAAGCAACATGGTCATGTACGCAATATCCAACCCTACAAAGAGCGGCATGCATTTTCACAAGATCTCCAATAATCAAATTCACATCATAAACTCTGCTTTCTCTATCAATCATATTCACAATATTCCCATTTCCATGATTAGGCAACGGGTTCTCTTTCACATTTGGACCCATGTCTTTGAAGGACAGAAGACCAGACCTGAACGTCTTTTGCACTTCCGATTTCAATGGAAAACAATTCTCAATAGTATATCTAGGAGCTCCTTGATAATAAGCACAAGTCTGACCAGCCTTGTAATACCATGGCAAGGGATTAAGAATCATTGGAGGAGTTCTAGGTTGCACCAAGTGTCTCTAAATCAATGCTAGATATAATTCCGCATACGTCATTGGGATAGGATCAAACATTTCTCTTTTAGGGCCTTGCCCTTGTTGAGGCACTTTGTGATAGGGAATTGTATTTGGAGCAACAACAACAACCCGAGTGACAACAACAACTTGTTGTTGACTCCGAGGACGTCTTCTAGGAAGTCTAGTCCTTCTTTCCTAAACAACAACATTAACATCTTCCTTATTCTTAGAGAAACCAAAGGATGGATTCTTGGCTCCAACAAATCTTTCTTCTTTCGTCAATCTTCCTTCTCGGAAAACTTCTTCTAAACGGACCCCCATGCCCACCATTTCAGCAAAATCATTAGGTGCAATGGCCACCATCTTCTTGTAATAGAATGGACCCAAAGTCTTCAAAAACACCTTAGACAGTTCCTATTCACTTAACGGAGGAATAACCTGTGCGTCGATTTCACGCCATAGTTGAGCGTACTCTTTGAACGATTCTTTATCCTTCTGAACCATTTCCCTTAACTGATCACGGTTGGGCGCCATGTACATGTTATAGTTGTAATTCTTCCCAAAAGCTTCACCCAAATCATTGAATTTATGGATGTCACTGCTATCTAGATTCATGTACCACCTTAGAGCGACACCAGTCAAGCTATCTTGAAAGAAGTGGATAAGCAGGCGCTGATTGTCAGTGTGAGTAGACATTCTCCTTAAATACATCATCAGGTGATCACAGGGACAAGAATTTCCCTTGTATTTATCAAACTCAGGAACTTTGAACTTGGCAGGTACTTTGACACTGGGAACCAAACAAAGGTCATTGACATTATCACCAAACAGCTCCTTCCCTTGGAGGGCTTTCAAATATTTATGTATCTTGTTAGACTATTCCTGAAATCCATTCATCCTATCATAGAAGTCCAAACGTTCACTCGGAGGAGGAGGGTTGTCAACCTCATTATTGAAAACAGGAGTAGCATTCACCACGGGAGGTGCGGAAATAAAAACAGGTCTAGCATGCACCATCAAAGGCGCAAAAATATCAGCAGGCTAGGCCAAAGAGGAAAATTGAGCAGTAGGGTTGTAACCTTCAAACATGAAATTATCTTGCATTCCCCAAGGATAAACAGGAGGCATACAGTGCTGAGTAGTAGAAATAGTTGGCATAACAAAAACATGAATATCTTGAATTTTAGAAATAATGGTTGTTTGTTGAGGTGGAACGATACGAGGAGAAGGCGGAGGAGGAGGTGACTGATTTTTAGCAGCCACCAACTGTTCCACCATAGTAGTCAAGCTGGAAAGGCCCGTGCGTGCATGGCGTGCATGGTGACCAGTTGCGAGTTAACAACTTCATGGATCCATATCTTGAGGAATACTTGGCCAAAATGAATGATTCAAAGCTTGTTGAAGAGATCTCATGGGGAACTACAGGATGCACACTTTAATTTTCAAAATTGATGCTTGGAGAGGAAGAAAGAAGCTTGGACATTTGTCACACCATTTGTTTGTTGAAAGGTCACTCGTGCCAGGCAAGGGAAAGCAAGCATGACTAGCATTTTTGCATATCTTGTGCACAAAAATTCAAACCCAAATCTCTCTTAAATGGTGAATTTTTGAGATATTTTACACGTTGACAAACTTGTATAATTTTTCCCAAGCTTTCCAAAAATGTATAGTATGCAACCATTAAACAAAAATTGAGAAAGTTATGACATGTCAAAGTTCTATAGGGTGAACACTTAAAAACATTTCAAACTTCAAATAACTTCAAGAACAAGTTAACCCTAATTTCTTCAATTCTCTTGATTCAATGGTGAATTTAGTTATGAAATATGAAAAGAGGATATTTAAATTGATGGTTGACCAAAAGTCCACTTGGTCAACTTCTGACTTTGATTGATTTTGACCAAAATGACTATTTTGCCCCTTGTGATTAATTGACTTGCTTCCAATCAAAATTGAACCTCAATATTTCAACCATGGATTCTCAATAACAAATAGAAGCACATGAAATCAAGTTTGAGTGGAAAATCTGAAGAAATCCTGATTATATCCAAAACCCTAATTTTGCAGCTTGTGTTAGGAGATGTCCAATTAAGCTTCAAAACCTAAAATCTTCTGAATGCATTGGGTAATTCTTTGAACCATGATAACGCAAATGATAATAGGAAGATGATACTTCAAGAAATTGACTTAACCAAACTTCAAACTTCAAACTTCACAATGGGCCAAAACACTAATTTCATCAGATGAATTCCTCATCAATTCTTTGCAAAACTTCAACTCTTGAGGAATCAATAAGACAAATGAGATGTCTTGAGCTATAATACATCATTGTGACTTGAAAGATCCAAAGACATTATAGATTGAGACTCCCTTAGACCAAAATGCTAACACAATCAACCTCCATAGCTTGTAGAGGACTTGAGAACCAAAGAACTTTGATCCTATCACAATGTATGAATGGAATGCAAAATGATGTTTATGATGAAACATAAACCTAAATCAAGAGGGTAAATTTTAAGGTGAAAAAACTTCCCCTATTCAATCTTCTTAAAATTGATTAGTGAGAACAGGTGGAAACCTTAGAGCGTTAAAAATGGAAGAGGATTGAATGCAAAAGTACCCGAAAATTTACACTCTTAAGAAGAAGAGTGAAACTTTGCGAAAGGAGCCAGTGGATGCTGTACTTAGAGAATACAAAACAAAATTGGTTCTAGATAAAAAAGCCAAATATCATTGAACTTTAACAAATGGAGGATCTAATCAATATTAATTTTCCACAGACATGCGTCAGGATAAAACTGTAATGCAAACTACAATAAAGATGAGATAAAACTCAAACCCAAAGAGAATGGACAATACTAAACTATGGAAAAAAATGTGTCGGGATTAAACCAAATCATAGAGGCCGTGAGTTGAAACTCGAACCAAGGAGAATAGACAAAACTAAATTTCCAAAAAGGATGTGTCAGGACAAGACCGGATCACAAAAGGAGTGAGATAAAACTCGAACCATGAAATGAGATGAAACTCAAACCAGAAGACTAGATAAAACTAGACTCAGAAAAGTACGCAATAGGACATCTATGAAAAGGGTCCTATAAGCAAGGTGACTATAGTGCACGATTCTAGGGACACCTGCTGGTCTTTACCATGGATAAACAGTTAAAATAGTGACAAACTGAAGGTATGAAAGATTCAGGTCAACCAAGGATAGATAGTAGATGAAGCTGAACGAATCCAAAGAGTGACATCAAACAAGATAAAACTCGAATCGACAATACTAGAAGATAAAAAATTTCTAGAAATGAGTACCAGGACAAAACTGGATTTTCACGCATAGGAAACAAGACAAAACTAGACCCATAGCAAAGTGGTGAGAGTGCATGTTTCTCAGAGCACTTGCTGGTCTCAAACTGGAGGGTAGACAGTAGACGAAGCTGAACGAATCCAAGGAGTAAAGGGGAAAGGTTTCAACCCGAGATAGACAATATGATAGAGCTGAAAGAATCTTGAGAGTAAGAAACAAAATGAGATAAAAATTGATCCATGGAACCTTGTTAGAATAAAACAAACTAGATGAGTACTAGGAAAAAACTGGATTTGATGCACAAGCGACAAGAAAAAACTTGATCCAAAGAAAAATGATTAGAGCGTACTTCTAAAACACTTGCTGAAATGATCATCAGGACAAAACTGACATTCAAAAGGTATATTGATGGACATTGAAATGAACCAAAAAAGGTAGTAGAGACTAAACTGATGAAATTGCACAAGGGAGAAATCGGGCTACAATAGAAAACATTGAGTAGACACTCAACCAAATCAAATGATTGACAAAATATTTGTGTGGATGAAAACCAAGATGCTGAGGATATAGACCTCGTTGGGGATATGATCCGAAGTTAGAAAAATCATTGGGGAACACATAAGAAATAAAGGATTATGTTTCAATGCATGTTTAAATTATTATGTTATGGAGTAAAGTTCCAAATGACAGTGGAAACATTACACTTTGAGGATGCAATGTAATGATGCATGATTAAATGTTTCACCAGGGAATGGCTAATAAAGAAGCCAATCAAACACTAAGCCAAAACTTGATAAGACTTGCAAAAATAAATTGAAAAATCCACTGGGAAGAAAAACTTCAAAGAAATGAAACTCTATGGGGAGCAGCAAACTAAGGAACCAGTGGAAACAGATTACAATCACTAAGAGAAATCGCAAAAGTAAATTGCAAACTCTATTGGAAAAATAAATCAGGGAGAAACCATAGATTATGATATGGAACACCAATGAAGACTGGATGATGTTGAAGAAGATACCAAACAACATTGGATCTAACAGGAATAAAGATTTCTCAAACTTTATGGGGAAAAACCAACCTCTGGTCAATGATAGGAGAAATTTTGTACACAACTCTTGCAGAGAGTAGATAAATGGGGCTTTAAGAAGCTCATCTGGAAATTCGTAGATAATATTTGACAAGAAAAATCCTCACTAGGGATAAAAGGGATGTGGGATAGGAAACCACAATAGAATACATCTTGGGTGATATAAATTTTATCACCAATCAAACAGGATCGGACTCACTCAGGAGATAGAGGAGCTATGGGATGCGAAATCCAAGTCAAACAGTTCATCTGGGTATTAAGAATAAGATATCTCAAATAAGGATAATCCTTTGGGGAAATAAGGAATATTGTGCCACAATCTCGAAAGTAAAATTTCTTCGCTAGGGAGAGGAGAATCTTGAATGAGAAATCTCAAATGAATAGCTGACACACTGGGGAAAGGGGAGAAGTCTTGAATAAGAACTTCCAAAAAAACAACTTGACTGGGGGATTAAAGGAGTTCATTAATGGTCACTTCGCCTCGGGAAATCATCATTCTTTTGTTAACACAACAGTAACACAACCCTACTGGGGATACAAATTCATAACCAAGAAGTCTTATCAATCACAATTTGTTAGACAAAAACTCTCCATCTGACGATACTGGGGAGAAGACAACTTTCAGGTAAAACTGGAGAATCATCTGGCCACAATCCCTTCATTTTGGGAGACTTACTAGGGAGAAGTAGAAACTTCAGTGTTGTGGGGTATGCCCCAAGCTAAAGATATCTCATATAACCAACCCTTCCAATCAAATCAAACCAAATCTGCCTCAAGTGTAACATGATGGAAACTCACTGGGGAAAATCCTATAGAAACACATATTGAATAGATTCAAGATAAAATGCCCTATGTATTCAAGCTCTGAATAGATCTCTTTACACAATTGGTTCATTTGAGAGATTTATCAAATCTCGACGTAACTGCTTCAGATTAATGATCTTTGAAAAGATTCTCCTTGAGAAGACTTCACAAGATTTTTGATGAGGATAAAAATACTAGCCTCTGTTGGAGATAAAGATCTCTAACTTCTGATGAAGTAACAATAAAACTTTGAACTTAAATGTTTTATGGACTGAGGGTAAAAATCCCAACTATCTGACATACTCGTCAAATTCATAAAACATTTATCTTGCGACTAGACTTGACTTGATCGAATATGAATAAAGGAATTCCCTTGCATAATGTCTTTCCCCAGTTTGTAGGACTGTTGAAGAAACTTTCATTGAAACGACTTCCATAGATCTGTATCATCAAGATAACTTGCCTCGGATTGACAAAATCTTGAGAGATTTCCTCGAATGGATTACTTTAAGACAAACATACTTAATGCCTTGAAATTTTATTCACAAATGAACAAGTTTTTACATGCTAGAAATGTTTAAACAAACAAAAAAACCGCAAATGAAAATGCAGTAAAGAAACCCAAGATTGCCATTGTTGAGGAGGCTTGACTCCGTATTGACTTCTTGATTCTTACGACTTTCTACAGTCTTGATACCCTCTTGGACAAGATATTCCCCTTCTGATCTACCATTGACACAATAGTCTTCGAATTCATCCAAACTCGAACCTTATCTCTGGACAACAAAACGTCTTCAATCAATTGGTCGAGTGCCTCAGGGCAACATTCACAGGGGATTTCTTCAAAATAAAGGATGAAAAAATGTGCAAAGAGAAATTGCACTAACTGGACCACCAAATGTCTTCTACTTCATGGAAGAAACATTCAAAACTTGCAATCAAAAGCAATCTTCTATTACGCAGAAGAAATAATCAAACGCTGCACTCGAGAAATCTTTCAACATCATCTTCTGCCACACAAGAGTGAGACTTTTCTAGATAAAGATTCTGAAATACCTTACCAAACGAAATTGGCCTCTGAAAAAGACACTTGACAGATGCTGGACTTTTCACTTCAACCCATGTGATCTTCAAAATCATGGCCTAATACCCCATAATGGTATTCACATCTAGCAACAACAAAACTAGACGATAAATGGCGAACCTAAAGCATGAAGCGTAACCAACCAAAATTCAGGCGATCGAGGAAATGGCTAAGCATGAGACAACTGAAAACTACTGGTTGCTGACGATAAGAACCAAAAATCCAAGGTTGTGGAAGAGATCCACAAAATACTTCAAGATTTGGAGGAGGTCCCACATGATGGGGAGAAATAACAACTTTTGTTGCCGCAGCAAGTGTAGAATCACTTTCTTGTATCAAAACTGTATTCAGGATTTTCATAACCAAACTCAGCTTAGTCTTCAACTGATTGATTTCCTCTTTTAAGAGTTTCTGACCATGATCCATGGCTGGCATAGTTGGCATAAATAACCATATCTGAATTTCCATCTCATTTAACTCCCCACAAAGTCGTTTTAGAATTGACCTCCGAACATGAAGTAATAAGAAGTCAAGTCTGCAATTTTGAAGAAAATACCAAGTCTTAATAAGAATCTCTGTCTCAGAGTACCTGTTATGAATGCATGAAGATGCATGAGGTGCATGAGTGGGTGCAATGTTATATTCAATCATTTCCAAAGAACGTGGGTATTAAATAGGTGTCGACAAAATATGTATGCAAGCACATGGGATCAAAGTTTCCATCACAACAGATAACGGCTACACTACTTTTGAACCATCTAAAAGACACATAATCACAATTCTGGCACCACTTCAGAACACACAAGAACTAGGTACCCTGTAGATCAATAACTGTGCGGGATCAAGGCTTCCAGAATGCTGGATAACTGCTAAATTTCCAAAATAAATGGCCATCATAAAGTGATAAATCTGGAACAAAACCAGGAGATTAAATTCACCAACAGGAACAACATCACCATTGAACCCAAATTCACCAACTGAACCAATAACTCGGAACACTTCAGAATATCAAAGAACCAAGTAACAATAGTCAGCATATGTACCTGTCCCAACCCAACCTCACGGGTAATTCTAGACACAAATGGGTACCTAATGATAAACAGATTCGACAGTTCTTTATCAAGTACTGCTCCATCTACACAAAGGATGTAGGGCGAAAGTACTATTAATCGAACCTCGTCTAAGTGTGGTATCTTATGCCTCCTCACACGTGTCAATGGAACACGGGATTCAACATGAGTATCCGTCTAACCAATAGTTCACTGGCCGCGGTATTGGGCCTTTTACCTCTTGTAACTCTCACCCACCAAGAAAAACAACAGCACAACAACAACCAAAATAATATAACCAGATCCATATGAAAATGCATGTAAACATGTACAACTATATATATATACAAATAATAATAACAAGCCATAAAGCAATAAATAAAACAATAAAGCACCCAAAATAAAAGAAAAAAGAAGCTAGGATCTACTTCTGAACGGACCAGCAAGAGGTCTGTCACATCCCTAGTGGAGTTGCCAGCTGAAATAACCGGCCGAAAAAATCATCTGATATATGGGATATATCAATGAAGTCTCCATCGAACGTTTTTTATCCCGCTGAGAGGGAAAGGTAAACATCGAGTAAACCTAAGAGTGATAAATCACGGTCTTACGACCGAGAGATTGGGTAAGGAAGTCTGTTACGCGAGGGGAAGGTATTAGCACCCCACATGCCCATAGTACTCCATGGTATCCGCTTTTACTTTCTATATAATGGGTGTAAAGGTCTAATTATATCTGTATATGAGTTATAATGCATGCAAGAAGAAATGAAGAATAAAGAAATAAAGAAAAGAATAAAAGAAAGAAAACACAGGGAAAAGAAGAAAATATTTATAAATGTTGCTCGATCAAGCCCCGCGACAGGATGGGAAAGCCAGAGCGCCGTAGTTCGGCTCACATATTATGGTTGGTTTGTGTTTTTTAGTTTAGAAGACGATACAACAAACAACGATGATGAAACATCCTCCATGATGACTAAACATCAGCAACAGACGGGATAACGAAACATCAGCAAACGTGTTATACCCCAAAAATTTCCCTCCTATTTTTAAGTCAATACACATCTCCATACTCAAGAGTTCCTCAAGGGTTAACCAAATGAACCGTCTCCTTAGCAATTAAACCACAACTAGGGTTTTGTTTCTCTCAAGTCAAAAATGGTTTCTATTGTATAAAGTTATCATCATGCATTCTTATATGTCTCAAAGTACCACCATGCCAAGTTTCAAACCTCACAACTCAAGTTTGCTCAATCAATTGCTCAAATGGTTGGAAATCAGTTGTATTGGACAAAAAGTCAACTATGGTCAACATAAAGTCAAACTTCATCATTTTTGGTCAATATCAAGATTTTGAAGTCACATTCATCATTTGATCAAGGTTTGATCATGATTCATTAAGAAAATTCAAGGAATGGTCAAAAGTCAAAGTTTCTAAATTAGGGTTTTTTGATAAAAAGTCAACAGAACTTTGACCAGGAATAACATTCACATACTTCATCAGAAATTTTTCCACCAAAGCTCATTTTGAAGGGAACTCAATTCTATACAACTCAGTGTCTCACAAGATTTGCCCAAAAATGCTTCATTTGAAAGATATGGTTCAAGACATTATAGGTCCTTCTAAAAGTCAACAAAAGACATCTTTTTCCAAAGAAGTGTACATGATCATGGAAGCTTCAATGGAGATGAAACCAAAATGAGAATTTATAGGACATCTTAAGATTTCTAAAAAGTCCAAGAACACTCTCAAATGATAAAAATTGAGCATGTTATGGATTGGACAAAAATGGAAATTTTGAAGAAATGCACGAAGAAAATATTGACCAAACTTGAAAATTTCTAAATGGACCTATATTTCTTTGATTCAAACTTGTTTCTAATGTTGCCAAGAACTTCTAAATCCCATTTGCACGCCATATTTTCATTTATTTATTTATTTATTTTTAGATTAATTCATTTTAATTCAAATATAATTAAAATAAAATATGAAATTAAATAAAATAAGTGCAAGGCTTTAAATCCAAGCTTCTTATGGTCCAAGTAACTCACAGAAAGGTGGAAATTTTGAAATATCCTTGATTTGTAAGAGATTGACATGATTGAAGATCAAAATAGAAAGATTTCATGCATGATTTTCAATCAAATATACTCACATCAATGCAAGATATTCTCTATACATTTGTTGACCTAAGAACCCTAACCAAGCTTGAAAAATCCGTGACTTTCAAGCAACTTGCATACCAAGATTTTGATCGATTCAAGCCATTCCAAGGTGTCCATTAGCTTCATTGGTGCCCTCGGATCAGTTCCAAACATTCATAAGCAATCGAGATGTACAAAATTCGGAAATCACGATTTCGTTTGAATACATACTTTTCAAAATCGATTACGTATTTTCATGCATATTTAACGTGTTTCGATTATATATTCATGCTCATAATGTTGTTTCGAAGCTATCTGGATAGGTTAATTCAAGTTTGAGTGCAGGTACGAGGATTCACCATTGTTAGGGTTCTAAGCTTCACATTAGGGCTTTACGATTCAGGCAAAATTAGACAAAACCAAGGGTACCATCATGCTCAAGAGCTTGATTCCAATCGATATATGGTCTAACAATTTATTTATATTGCATTTTATAGATTTTATAAGTTGCAGGTGATATAGCTACGAATGATGTTCATAGGTAAAGGGTTTAGCAACAGATTGTGTCCGTAGGTAAAACCCTTGCTAGGTCAGCAAAAACGAAGACCCCTACCCTTGTGCGCGTTTTCTGATTTGAAAATATATTTTAAAATTTTATTTTATTATATATTATTATTGTTTCATTCTGATAACAGCTAACACAGGTGGCTCAGATGGTAAGTGTGTGGACCTATCACCAAGAGGACCTGGGTTTGAACCCATCCTCTACCAACCTATTTTTTGGCATGTTTTTTACATTAACCTTATTGTTTTATTTTCTCATATTTTCTATTTTATTTTCTATTTTCTTTCCTTTAAAATATTTTTTAAATACAAAAAAAAATCACAAAAAATATTTTCTTTTCAGAATTAGGTAAATAAATTATTTATTTAATTTTTGACATAAAAACTTTTATTTTTTTCCCTTAATTTTAATTAATTGTTTAATTAACCTTTAAATTAAACTTTAATTGTTTTTCTCAAATAAAACCAATCGAAAAAAATACAAAAAAATGTTTTCTTTCTAGTAATTAGGGTTTACACTAACCTTAAACCTTTTGCTAATTTTTTTTAAAAACATTTTCTTACTAACACAAATTTGTTTTTACTAACGTTATTTCCTCTTATTCCGGTTTAATTCTTCTCGCGATATTTTTCTGATTATTGTAACTGCTCACAAGTTGTAATAGTTAGGTTTAATTTCTTGATTTTTTCTAATATTATGTATCTGCTCACAGGATGTAAAAGTTTAAACTAGGATTTATTTTCCGCATTTTACTTTCTTCACCTCCTATTATGTATCTGCCCCAAAGTCATGTAACAGTGTAGGATTTTACTTTCCACACCTTTACTTTCTGTACCCTATATAACTGCACATATTTAACTGTTAGTAACTAGGGTTTGTATGGCAAGACTAATCAATAATCTTAGATAACCCTAATCAAGATAACATATCTGAAATCAACACACTTTTCACACTTGCACCCCTTAGGGTATCCTCTCTTGTTGCCTTATAAATGGTCATGTCCTTCGAACATAGGGATACCATTAGCAAATTCCCTCGGTTAAAATGATCATAGTCCCTCGATGACCCTCGATGTTGCCTACAAATATATGATCTCGTCCCTCGGTTGTTGCCTATGAATAAGTGATGATTGTTCCTTCGAATTGCTAAGGTATCCTTACAATGTTGCCTTTAATGAATATACGATGACCCTAAGCCTGTCCCTTCACATCCAACGGATGGGGCTACCTACCAACTAATGGTATGGATAGCATTATCCTAAAGGAGAAGGCAAATGACAAGAATGACCCTTCCAAGTAGGTAATAATACTTTGAAGTGCTTGCTCCAATCAAAACAAATAATTTTCACACGTCACACTCTTTTCAAAATACTTTTCAAATGAACACTTTTTATACATTCATACGAGAATCATTACAAAGTTAAACTTTTGAAATATTTTCCAACACTTCGCATACATTCTTGAGGACTGATACAAGAATCATTACAAAGTCAAAGCAAAATATTTTTTCAAACAAATCACACACACACAGAAAGCAAGTTTTCAAAAAGTGAGCTAAAGCAATTAAGAGCCAGTAGATAACTACAGATGGATAGGATGCTAATACCTTCCTTTTTCATAATTACCTCCCGTACTCAGAATCTATCAAAGGCCTTTCCTGTTCTTTCCACCTTTCCTTTATTGGATAAAAGAAAAGTCGGTGGCGACTCTTGCTAACCATAACATTTGCAATAAAACGCAAAACAAACAAGTCAATTCTCCCATCGTGTTAAAGAACTGGCGACACTGCTGGAGAAACTACCCAAAGAGAGGTTACCTTAGGGCTATAGATCACTTTTTATTGCTTTATGTTTGCTTTGTATGCTTTACTTTTAAGGGTTTCTTGGGTATTATTATTTGTGGGGGATCCTACACCCGGATCCAGGTTTCCATAGGTAAGTAGCAATAGATCATCACAACTGTCCAACATAAATCGAAATACTTAAAATGATGGCTACGACTAGTGTGACACTTTATATGTCCTAATGTTCCTCATGTTCAATTGAGGAAATATTTGGCATCTGTGTGGTGTCATATAGCCCTAACTAAACTTTTAGAAACCTAATTAACCCATCGTAGCCATTAGAAGGTAGTGAGATAGCCGATTTTGGTGCAGAATGAGGTTGGTTGATACTCTATGCTATGCTCATTTAGGTTCTACTTTCGGGATGTTTCGGTCGAACATTTGCTAGCCGTACTAAAATAGAGCCTTTGAGAAATATTCGTGATATGGGATTCCTAGAACCCGGTTACTATTATAGGACTGGTTGAACCAACTCAAACTCTGGTAGGGTAGACACCTATACCTCATGCAAGCTTTAAACCTAGGGCTATTGTGTGAAATGCTTGTGCTTGCTAATTAAACATGACATCATAACATTATATCATCATAACATTTCTAACCATTTCAAGGACCTAGGGATTTATCTTTGCTCTTTTTTGTAGGGTTACGGCTTCCAGGAAGACTATCCGAATCAACTTTATGGGCATATCTTCTCAACTCAAGGAGTCAGTCTCACAAGTTCCCGATCACGCTTAGTTCATCAAAAGGCATGGTTATCTACTCGACTTGATTATCTCCGGCTTTGAAGAAGATATGATGAGCTTCGTATTCTAGTTCTTTGATCTGAAACATCACTGCTTTACTTTCCCAAACTATTATTTGGTATCTACAATGGAAGAATTCTCTAAGCTACTTGGGATACACATCCTTGATCAGATACCTATCACCAATTCAGAAAAAGTTCCACGGTTTGAAGATATCGCATCAGCGCTACATCTAAAGCGGTCAGACATTAAAGCTAATTGGGAAACAAGAAGTGGAGTCAAGGGTTTGCTTGCTAAGTTTCTGTTAAAGAAGGCTCGAGAATTCTTGAAGGCTATGAGTTTCCATGTATTCGAAGACATTTTGGCTTTGCTAATCTATGGTTTTGTGTTATTACCTAATCCGGATCGATTCATAGACATGAACGCCATCAAGATGTTCCTCACTCATAATCATGTGCCTACTTTGCTCGAAGATATTCTGCATTCTCTCCACACTCATACTATGAAAAGACAAGGAACTCTCATGTGTTGCATACCGTTATTATCAAGGTGGTTTATTTCGCAGCATCCTCGATCAGTGATGAAGAACAAACAAGGATTGAAATGGTCTTAAAGGTTGATGTCACTCTTTCATTCAGATATTCGTTGGTGTATCTACTCTCAAAAAGACTTCACTTTCATTGAGCATTGTGGGGAATTCCCTAATGTACCACTCCTTGGCATAAGGGGAGGTATCACTTACAACCCTTCTCTAGCACTACGTCAGTTTGGTTATGCTCGAAGAGATGATCCTCATGATATGCTTATCCAAGGCATTATATTTGACTATGATAACAACCTCCAAGGTTACCTTCGAAGATTTGTGCACGCTTGGGGCATGGTGAAGAAAAATGATACCAAAACCTTGGGGCATAAAAATTCCATTCCTTGGGAACCTTACCTTAAATGGGTGCGGACTCACACTCAAAATCTCATGATGCCATATGCTGCAATTCTACCAGTAGTTATGGAACCCGTTTCCAAACTCTATCAGTCTTATACCATTATCTATCCAAACATGCCTACTAATTTTGAAGAATTGAAGAGATCCTGGATTCAGCTTAAAGAAGAAAGGGATACATTCGAAGCTCAATGTTATGCAAACGAGAAAAGAGTATTGAAGTTGACGAAGCTACTTCACGAGGAGAAAAGCATTAACATCTACGTCAACACAAAGAGGAAGCGCCCATGGGAGGCCTAAACACTGGGAGTTTTAATTTTGTACTTAAACTTTATTTTGTATTTACTAAGCAGACTAATAAAAAGTTTGTTCTTGTTGTTTACCAAATTTAAATTCACAAGGTCCTTGAAAATATTGCATAACATTGCATATCATAACATATCATTTCATAAAAGGTACTCCAAAGATCCGCTATCTCATTTTCTCGTTGTTTATTTTAGAAAAAGAAATGGGTCTCGAATATACCGTCAAAGAACCCCAGGCTCAGAATGCTCATTTCCAAGAGATGTTCTTAAACCTATCCAAGGGGAAAGAGGGATTGAAAGCACTCCCCGCTAAGAACATGACCAAGAAGAATCCTGAAGACAACAAGGATCACCAGTTGGAACAAATGCAAGCTGAGATATCAGATATGAGAATCCAGATGATTGGTTAGATGGCTCTTATCCAAAACTTAACTCGGGGGCAAGAAGAGTTGAGAGTCTTCATCAACGAGCTTCTCAATTTTAAAGACACTCGAATAGGACGAACCGCTGGAGTTGGGGATCCAAACATTAACCAACCTCCAATGAGGCAGAAGTTGACTTGTTCATAAGAGGCGGAAAAAGACATGTTTACATTGCTTTGCCAAACAACAGCAAAGTAATCAGCATAAGTAGGATACACCCATAACACAATTTTCCAAAATCAACATGCCGATGTTACAAGCTTTGCGATATATGCTGAAGATGAAATTGGTCATGTTGGAAGAACCTCATCCAAACCCCCAAGACTTCGTCCCTTAGATACAATCCCAATGAAAGATGTGCATTCCACTCCAATAGTCCTGGTCACAATGTTGAAAATTATTGGGCTTTAAAAAATAAGATTCAGGACCTGATCGATGAAGGAGTCCTTGAGTTCACACATTATGGTCAGATTGATTTTTTCTATCATCCATCAAATATCGAAACTGCAAGGTGCAACATCTAAAGTGATGAGTTCGGGAGGAGAAGCTTTCATTCATTTGAATTTTCACTTGTAATTTCTTTTGTTTGCTTGAACGTTTATCCTTATGTCAAACTTTGGTTTTTCACATTAATGCATTGCACGTGTTTGTCTTGAAATAATCCATTCGTTTCACTATATTTAAACTGCGTTTCTTACTTTTTGTGATATTAAACTCTCATTAAGACGGTAAGGATTTAGAGGGAGGATGACAAAAACGATACCAATAATCTCATACAATATGCTTTTGAGTAGACCTTGCTGAAGATGTACACGCCTTGTTTCAAATCCTAAACAGTGGAGTTATAAGGAAGTTAATCCCTAGTCAACCCCTTTGAGCCTAAGAAGTAGAAGTTTTCTTTTTTATGCAAATTGAAACCTTTAATCATAACCCGGGCCATGGTAGTTTCTCAATTAATTTAAATGTGTAGTCAATCATAAGCATGCCTTTCATACACAACGAGTAGTTTTGAAGATATGTTTCTAAACCAAAGACCAGTGATGGCTCTCCATAACCATTAAATCAGGAAGTCGATATCTATCAAAAGAAAAGCCTGATAAGTCAAAACCTATGAAGGAGATATAGTAAAAATTGAGACATCTCGCTGACTATAATCTCAAATAAACAGTTTAGGCAAAAGTTAGGGATAACAAAGTCAAAAAGAGGTCACGACAAACCCTCAACAAAAGAAAAATGTTACAAAAAAAATGATGACTGCCTTTTCAAATAAACTTCTGGTTTCTAAACCATTACCAAATATCAGTGTTGCAACTCTGAATTCTATTATAACTTAAAGATGCATAATTAACTGAGTATAGGACCGAAGAACATCATGGAGAACGGGTTGGGTACAAAACAATTTCGATCCATTATCCTTTGTTTCTTAAACTGTGAACCAAGCCACGTTATAACCCTTAAAAGTCCTAACTGAAACATGGTTAGTTCAAAAGCATACTGTTACAAAAAGGTATCCTGACTCATGTAAGGCTTACTATAAATTCTGAGTTGATATCATATTCTTACAAATTTTGTTTTCTAAAAAATAAATTTTTTAGAAACTTCAAGACAGACTAAAGCTTTGCATTTTAATACCACTGTTTGCATATGACTAAATATTTGACATCAGAGAATTTCGCATGATGAATATTCAATAAATGAAGATCCTCCCAATGGACAGAGTTGCTATAGATGATGCGTCAATGAGAAAGACACCTCCGATAACAAGCCTTTCCTATAGAATACTATACATATATAGGGTGCTAACACCTTCCCTTTATATAACCAACCCTCTTACTAGGTCACTCCACCATGCGTTGCATTTAGCTCACACTAATCGCATTGCATATGATTTTAGGGTATTTCAGGTTTCCCCTTTTCCTTTCCTTTCTTGTTTGGAAACAATAAATCTTGGTCCTCGCGACATATTTTAAACAAAAAAATCAAATAGTAAATCGTTTTGAGCCAGAGATTCGAATTCTAATTTGATTCCCTCGTTCTTCACTTTTTACCGCAAATTGAAAAATGGCGAATCTGTTGGGGAGTACCAAGCTTTTCTCTGTTTCCAAAAAAGAAAAAAAGGGGTTAAGCCTCATTTATGCACATGTTTATTTTATTTCTTATGTGTTTTGTTCTGTTACTCGCGATTTCATGTGATGGAAAAAAATCCTAACCCGAATTTAAGAAACATTTTAAGAATTAGGTGGGGGTATAGTCCTGTTAACTTACGAGGAGTCTCAGTACTTAATAAGTTGATTTGAGATCCCTTGCTCAGTGGAGGTTTTCTTGGGGTTAATTATGTTTATCAAGTTATTTGCAAAGACATTTTTGCTTTTCAAGCGAATCGGCGAAGCTGAGTTGGCTGTAGAACCCATAACCCATCCTGGCCATTTAGGATGTAGTGCAGAAACTATTCAGGTATAGACTTGGATTAGTTGTCATGCGAGACTATGATCAGGAGATATTTTCTTGAAAAATATTAATGGACTACGAGTTAGTTGTTTAAACCGATAAAATTTCAAAGAGAAGCATAAACCATGTATTATAAGTAGAACATTTTTTACAGGTGATTAAACCCATAGAGCACTGTGTTTGGTTCTTATCGTTGACCTCATGCTTGTGACTTCGAACGTTTGAACCTATGTTGTGTGTAACCATGTTTGTATCTTTGTGACATTCATGCGTTCATTCCTAAAAACCTCATTTCTCATTTTCTTTCCATAAAATTTCCAAAGAATTTAGAGAATTTTTCTTTGCAAACATTCTAGGTTATAAGGATGGATGTAAGAAGAAGAAATACCAAGAGATACGATTTTAGATTTTCTGATGTGAAAAATTTAAAAGAGTTATCATCCTTGGTAGAAGATCCCTCAGATTTCAGAAAATGCTATGGAACTCTTTTAACTATCTTGAACACTAACGTTGACGAAGGACTTCTTAAAACCTTGGTTCAGTTTTACGATCCTGTCTGTCATTGTTTCACTTTTCCTGATTATCAATTGACGTCTACTTTGGAAGAGTACGCAAATCTTTTAGGTATCCTAGTGTCTGACAAAGTTCCTTTCAATGGTTTGGAAGCCATTCTGAAACCACAAGTCATTGCAGCGATAACTCACTTAAGGAAATCTGAGATAGACAAAAACTTGACTACTAAGGGAAATCTCTTAGGATTAACTTCGAAGTTTCTAATGGAGAAATATTTTAGTTTTGCCGAAGCCGATAGTATGGTAGCTTTTGAAGCTATTTTAGCTTTGCTCATTTATGGGTTGGTTTTGTTTCTAACGTCAAAGACTTCGTTGATATCAACTCCATAAGGATATTTTTGATTGTAAATCTTGTCCTCACTTTGCTTGGTGATACATATTTCTCTATTCATCATAGAATCGTCAAGGAGATGGAATTATTGTGTGTTGTGTGCCTTTGTTGTTCAAATGGATTGTTTCACACTTTCCTAAGTCTCCTATCTTCAAAGAAAACAAAGCTGGTTGGCATTGGCCTCAAAGACTCATGTCTCGTACTAATGACGATATTAATTGGTATAATTTGGCCTAAAATGAGATGGAAATCATTGACAACTGTGGAGAGTTTGCCAACGTACCTCTCATTGGTACACAAGGAGGAATTAACTACAACCCATTCTTTGCAAGACGTCAACTTGGGTATGCAAACTCGAGTAAACCCCTTGGTCGTACAGTAGATGGTTACTTTTATCATGAAGGGGAAGATTCCCAAGGTTTGAAGGCTAGAATGATAAGAGCTTGGCACCATATTCAAAGGAAATAAAAAGGTGAATCAAGGAATTGTGTAGCCATGGAAATCTAAACTTGTTGGGTAAGGAAAAGAGCGAAGGAATTTTGAATGCCTTATGCTTATGAAGAACCCATGTTCCCATTGATATCCAAATCGACCACCACTCCCATTGAGACTATGGGAGAATACCAAGAAGCTTTGGCTAAGATGAGGCTAGAGAAAGATGCTTGGAAAGAAAAATTTCTTAAAGATGACTTTGAGAATGTAAAGCTTAAGAAACAGGTTAAAGATCATGAAAAAAGCTTTACTTTCAAGATGGATGGCTCATGGAGAAAGATGAGAAAAATCGTCGAAAGGATGACACGATCAAGAAATACATCAAAGAATGAAAAAGAAAGCTTGAATAATTGACAAATGGAACTCCTGCTCCTGACGAGTGGAAGAATGTTGTTAACAAGCTAAAAGCCGAGAAATCTAAATTGAAGGCTTACTATGGGAAATAAATCCTAAAGTTGAAGCTTCATCAAGCATTTGGTTCTTCATCCGACGAAGAAGATTGATTAGGATAGTTTAGCTTTTATTTTTCATTCACTTTGTTGTAAGAGATATGCTCCAAAAAAAACTTGTTGTAACCTTTCCTTAATATATCAATAAAATGAGTGTTTTATGTTCAAATGTTTGCACGAAATTTCTCTTTTAAATAATTCTTTGGAAATATCATTTTTTCTCTTTTGCATTTCATAATCATGCATCATCTTATATTTCGAGTTTGTTATCTAGAGTCTTATCTTTTGGAATTTTCTCCAGAGATCATCAAGCTGTCGTGTCTTAGAGTTCCTCGATTGTGTTCACAATCAGCTCGCAGATACAATATTCTTGCAAATAGAAAGAAAGAAATGGAAGATTTCGAACAAGAGAATATTTGCTACAGTAACCACAATTCAAAAGGAAGTGGAAAGACTCAATGCTTTTGTGATCTCGTTGGTAGCTGCGCAGAATCTGGAACCAACACCTAACAGTCAAATTCAAGCGACAATGATTTCAGAAATCACTACTACTCCAGCTTCTACTATCGTAGTTAATAATACACTTTTTACCATGCTAAAGCGTTACCCTTGGGGAATGCCTTTCAATTTTGGCGTAGGTTTTCATCAAAATACTTTTGAAGTAACGACAACCATAATTGAGGTTCCTACTTTGAAGAATTCAGTGTTCACTTTGCAACCCGGAGTAACCTTTCCTCAAGTCACTATGTTGGTTTCTAAACCAATTGTGACAAATTCAACTCCAGTGGTTCACACTATTCCTTATGTGAACAACGAAGTTTATCACGATCTAGAAAACGTGGATCCTCGTGGCTGTATGGAAGATCTCCAAGAACAGTTTAATAAAATGCAGTTAGAGATCAAGACTATCAGTGGAAAGGATTTGTTTGGGAAAAATTCCCATGATCTGTGTCTAGTTCTCGGTGTAAGAATACCAGCCAAGTTCAAAGTCCCCAACTTTGGGAAATATAGAGGAAACTATTTCCCACAAAGCCATCTTGTGATGTATGCTAGGAAGATGTCTACTCACAACGATAGTCATCAATTGCTCATTCACTACTTTCAAGATAACCTTACGGGTGCCGCTCTAAAGTGGTACATGGGATTGGATAGTACTAACATTCGAAATTTCAACGACCTAGGCGAAGCCTTTGTTCGAAAGTATAAGTAAAAATTGGACATTTCTCCAGATCGAGACCAGCTCAGAGCAATGTCTCAAAGAGATAAAGAGACTTTCAAAGAGTAAGCCCAACGATGGAAGGAAATTGCTGCCCAAATCAATCCACCATTGGAAGAGAAAGAGATGACCAAGATCTTCTTCAATACTCTTGGCCCTTTCTATTATGAGTAAATGATCACTCGCGCTCCAAACAATTTCACCGAAATGGTATACATGGGGATGCGATTGGAATAAGGAGTCCGAGCAGGACGTTTGATAAAAGAAGTTGGATCTCCAAGCGGAACCAAGAAATTTGGAAGTGGTTTCCCAAAGAAGAAAGAACAAGATGTTGGAATGGTATCCCAAGGGAGACCAAGAGGAAACTTTAATCGCCGACAACAGGTAGCCGCTATCGCACCAGTTGTTAGTTCAACTTCAAACACGACATTTACCCCACAATTTTAGCAACACAATCAACAGCCTCGACAACAGGCTCATCCATTCAACAATAATCAGAAAGCCTCCTTATAGTTTTCTTATCTTTGTGCGATGCCTCGAGTGGGTACTCTTGAGTTTGAAGGAAGCATTTGATGTCGTGGAATCGCGGTTTATCATTTATGAATGCTTTGGTTGCAAACACATAGACGAGTATTTCAAGACGTCTAATGTTGATCTTAGGCATATCGTTTCGATGGTTGACTTTGAACATGGAAGATAGAGTGGGCAAGGCGTATGCCATTCGATTCTGATCTCAAGGAATGTGATACAATTCAACTTTGTTGAAGAAAGTCAACAAGCGTCTTGCATAATCTCGAAAGGGAATCAAACCAAGGTGATGAGTTTCGTACTTGTCTTTGATTTGATTGATCACAACGTGCTCCAAGAATTTTACAATTTGACCCAATTTCGATTGCTTACACAGAATTATAAGATGCTTTAATTGAGAGGAATCTTGTTCAAACTAGAGCACCACCGCCAATGCCCGATAAATTACCTTGGTGGTACAAAGCTGATGTGTCTTGTACTTTTCACCAAGGGGCACCTAGCCATGATCACGAACATTGCATAGCCTTGAAGGCTGCAGTCCAAAGATTGGTTAGAGCTAACCTTCTTTCTTTTAGGGACTTCAATCCAAACGTACAACTGAATCAACTGCCTAATCATGGAGGGCACGCTATAAACATGGTACAGGGATGTCATGGCCAATATCAAGTATTAGACATAAACTTGGTAAGAGCAGATCTAGTATAGATGCATGCCACTTTTTGCATAATGGGTGGTTTTGCTCGACACAACTATGGATCTTGTAGAATTTGTTCTAGATATTCTCGTGGATATTCCACTGTGAAAACAGATCTTCAGCAACTAATTTATAATGGCGACATTCGAATCCTCAGAAATAGGAATGAGAATAAAGTGAATATGATGGGATGTTATCCGCATGAGCTTTTAATCTCAGATATCAACTCGGTAACTTCTGAAGTAAACTTCATCATTCCTCATTTCAATATGCTTGAGCATATAGAGATCACATAAAACAATCCAAGGGTTCTGTTCGCGTTAAAAAGTGACGCGCGAGAGAATCGAATCGGAATTCGGATCCTCTGGCTCGAAACGATTTACTTTTTTGATTTGTTTATAAAGATGCCGCGAGCATCAAGCTTTATTATTTTCAACACAAGAAATTATGATTATGAAAAATGGGAAAGCTGCTAATACCCTCAATTGATTATGATATGCGTAACGACTAGCGTAAACTAGACGCAACGCATTGGGGAGATTCCGGGTAAGGGGGGTTTGTTATATAAAGGGAATAGATGGAGCACCCTAAATATATATAGTTATCTATAGCTTTATATATGAATATGTTTGATATGTTTGTGTGTTTTAATTGCTATTTCTATGATTGGGAAAGTTTCTCCTTTGGATTTTAAGAAGGATAGATTATGTGGGATCCTAGGTTTTGTTATTATTGTGCTCGCAAAGATCATTGGGATCTTCTGCATACATATCCCTTAATGGGAATCAGAGCATTTGTAGCTCGGATCTAAAGGGATCTATGGTTTGTTTGGTTTGAGGGAGAAAGAAATTTGCTCGGCAAGGATGAGACCTTGTGCCTACGTATTCTCAAAGGGATGTTGAGAAAGTCAGAGCAATCGTAGTTCCCACTTATGCTAGTGGAAGCAATGGGATGTTAGTAAGAGACAAAGACAAATGTCATCTTAATAAAAAATGTATCTAATCTATTTCATCACATACATTTTAAAGGTATTGATTGATTAAAATCTTTCGTCGTAAGCTATCGGTGTTTTGCTTGAGTGTACAAGCGTTACCACTTACATGTTTAAGAAAGATGTTTTGAAAAAAAGACTGAATCTTTTAATTGTAAGCATTAGGTGTTTTGCTTGAGTGTACAAGCGTTACCACTTACAATTAAGAGACTTTTTTGTTTGAAAAGAATTTGAAAAGTTTTTGGTTGTATGTGATGTGATAGATGAGATACTTCTTCCATAGAGATGATAGATGTCTAAATCTCGAGGAGAAATTGATTGGATTAGAAGGGATGCTTTTAAGAAGCCCATGGGTCCTTGTATTGTAAGCCCAAGAGGAGGCATTCTGAGGGTCATCGAGGGTCCTTGTATGAAGCTCAAGAGGAAGCTATAGGGTATGGCTGGCTTTGGCTTTAAAAGGGATTTCACCGGGAAACCATCCTTTTGGAATTAAGAGCAATTTCACCAGGAAATTATACTCTCTGGGTTCTATCTTAGCGTGGGTTATTCTTTGTATTGGAAGCTCAATAGGAGGCTGTTTTAAGAGATTTCCTGGTCTCTTTCATTGTATGATGCCCAAGAGAAGGCTAAACTCAATGAGGAGTTCTTTTGAACGAAACCCAAGAGGAGGATGACTCAGCAGGGGAGTGTTGTCTTATATGAAGCCTAAGCGGAAGCTAAACTCAGATGAATGAGTTTTCTTATATGAAGCCTAAGAGGAGGCTGAACTCAGTTGAAATGAGTTATCTTGCACAAAGCCCAAGAGGAGGCTAATTGTGGGGAACCTATTGCTTAGACTAGTTGTTATGTTATAACTAGACAGTTGTATAAAAAAGTGTGTGTGTGATATGTATTCACAGAAGTTTATGAAGGAAATATAAACAGATGCATGATGTTTATTTACAAGAGTTTATGAAGGAAATATAAACAAGTGTCTGTGAAACGAACGTTTAAAACGAGCGTAACTTGGTTATTTACAAGTTTGAATTGTGTACAGGAAGTAAGTATGTACACGAACGAGTATTTATGTACGAGAGGATGTGGATGTACATAGAAGGGTTGGGACTTACACCATAAGGGTGGCCCATTGGTTTAAAAGCGCTTCACCGAATAATGCTCCTTTAATACCAATGGTATTCAATGTATACACAAGTGAAATGAAAACAAACGGACAAAGTTTGTCTGTACTTGAGTATTTACAAAGGTATGTATATTACGTACAGGTAAAAATTGGTATATTCATAAAAAGAATTGGATATGCACAAAGAAAATATGTATGTACATAAAGAATGTTGGGACTTACACCGTAAGGGAGGCCCATGATCGGTTATGATATTCGAGAGAAAACGAATTCGGTTTTATTGTTGAAATCGGATCGATCATGGAAAAAGATGTAAGTTTGATGAAAAGTTTTGAAGAATGATTTTGAAAGTGTTTTTTGAAAAGTAAAATATATTTGTGAGAAGTTTGGAAAAGAATCGGGCTTCGAAAGTTTGAAAAAGTTTGGAGAAGTTTGGAGAAGTTTGGAGAAGTTTGGAGAAGTTTCGAAAGTTTGAAAAAAATCACCTTTGAAAAGTACTCAAAAGTACCGTTTTCGGCTCGATAAAAATATAATCGGATGAAAGTTTTTCTGAAAATTTTTGACACTATCTTAAAATTGATACATTAATTGACAAGTGTACAAAAAATCACCTCAAAATAAGGAGTTTTGATTGGGTTTTGAAAAAGTCAAAGTTTGTAAAAAAATACAAAAGTTTGGTAAAAAATGGTCCCAAGGCTGCTTGAACCCGGGACCTCAAGGCAAGGCATGGCATGAAAGTCTTAAGAGTGAGCTGGCAACCGCTGGGGCGGCAATACATCCGTGTATTGAATTTAAACCAATTAAATATATTATAAAACTGGAAATTTGAATTTGAAAAACGCGCGAACTCATCTTCTTCTTCCCGATCTTCAATCAATCCTAAATCCTTCGCTTGATGAAATCAAAAGATGTAAACATGAAACTTGATCGCTTCAAGCCTGTGAACATGATGATGTCATTTAATTTCATTTATTTTAAGCCTAACATGTTTGAATTTCTCAAGAACACGAAGAACCCTAAAACTGAAAATCTTAATTGAAATCGTATGGTGAATGATTTTATCAATTGATTGAGGGTTATTGATCGCTGATAGTGCGTAAACAAAATGGCCAAGAGTTTTTGATCGAATCAAGAAATCATAGAGTTCAAGTTGATTTTCTTACTGCTCAAGCCGAGATCGAAAATGGTGCCGGAGTGTTTCCATTGTTGGTTGATGATGGCTATAGCACCAAAGTGAACCTTATGGAAGGTGTGAGGATACCGCTTGCTTTGGAATGGTCCGAGCTATTCTACCCAAGTCCACTTGCATCGCTCAAAGTGAAATTGAACTGTGGTTGGAGGTGTTACAAATCACAAGTAATGGTCGCATCATCTCTATGAAGTATGTTGATGATGTTTGGATGATCAAAACACCACTTGCTCGAGCCAATGTTCAAATTCGATAGTTATGGCAGTTTTGGCAAGTTTGAAAGTGTGAAATGCAAAATCTGTTTTTTTGTGTTTCTTGTGTTGATTTTATGTTTCAAACAAGTTTTATATTGATATTAAAACATGTTAGACACCATTACTCATGGTTTTTCACTAGTTTTCAAAATTGCAAGATTTCTCAAATTACACTATGTTTCTTGAATTTTAAGAAAGAAGAGAGAAAGCATGTTCTTGCATAGCTTTGGTTTGTTTTGAAATTGCAAAAAAGACCTCTATTTATAGGTCACAAGTTCTGAATGGTAAGTACAAGGGATTGGCTTTGGTATTTACAAGTTGCCTTAGAGGGCAAAAGAAGTCATTTTTGCATTAAATGCAAAAGGAAGCTTCCTTTTAACCATGGTTAAATCTCACCTTGATCTTATCTCTTTATAATTACTCTCCCTCTGATTTTTATCAGTTCTATCCGGCTTGGCTAGGTGGCATGCTTCTAGAAAGAAAGAAAAACTCAAAAATGACTTATAATTTTGAACTTTGTACTTGAAAATCAAGGATTTTGGAGCTCTATGTTTCAAAATCAAAAGTATAGCTAGACTCCATGGATTTGAGAGTTCTTGGACATTTTGGAAAGCTTGTTTCAAGGGCTACAACTTTCATTTTTTGAGTTTTTTCCAATTCAAAGTGGAACTATGTGAAAAAATGCCATGAAGTTTGGAAAAAGTATGAAATTTTAACACTTGAAAAATTTTCTAAGTGTTGAAAATTTTGACTTTTTGTTGACTTTTCCAAATTTCTTGATTTTTTATGACCATGATGGATCATTTGAAGTATTTTGATGATTGAAAAAGTTTTGTCTTGAAAAAATTGACCAAAAGTCAAAGTTTGACTTTTCAGTGCAGATGAAATTTCATCAGATGATTTAGAAATTGACTGATGAATTCTGTGAACTTCTGTGATGTTTTGAATCCAGAAATTAGGTCAACATGTTGTATCTAAGATATGAAGATCAATATCTAATCAAAAAAGTTATTCATTGATCAGAAAATCATAGATTACTCATCCTCGACAAAAACCCTAATTGGTCGATCCTCGATAGATCATGAGGAAAATTTGATATCTGAAGAACAGAAGTTGATGATTTGATCAAGATAGATCAAATGGGGTGAATGAAGCTCAAACCCTAATTGGTTGCCTCTTGAATCAGATGAAAAATTTGTGAAACGCTAATTTTGACCTGTGAAATCCACACCCGATTAATTCTGTTCTAGACTGTTAAAGATGAAATGATTAAAATGTGAGGTGGTATATTAGGTCAAAAATTGGGGTATGACAGATGCCCCCTATTTAAGTTTCTTTAACCTGAGATATGAAGATGAATATCTTCGTCTCGATAGGTGTGAAGAGACTTAAATATCAGAATACGCAAATTTTGGACCTAAGATACCAAAAGATGCGAGTGATGCAAAATGATTGCAAAAAGTTTATCCCGGAGATATCAAAGATTAATATGATGGGGAAAAATTTGTGAGGATAACTCAATCTGTCTAAGAAAAGAGAATCCTGTTTGTTGGGAAACAAGTAACATGTTTCACTGGGAAAATAGATTCACAAAACATGTGAATATCTGTTTCGCTTTGGAAAATAAAGAGATTACCTTCTGCCAGCCTTGTGACATTGTTTAAGGTAAGTGAAAATGATATTACCATTTATCAGCCTTGTGATAGTCTATGGTAATGAGTTTCGAAGATATTACCAATTATCAGGGTAGTGATAACTATAACAAGGTAATTCTTGAGAAATTTACTGAGTATTCAGCCTTGTGAATAACAGACAAAGATGGAAAAAGATCTCAAATGAGTTTCTATTTTCACAACTACAATCTTGCCGGGGATCTCTCTTTTGAGAAGATGCGGGCATTTTGATTGAAAAGACACAGGTTTTCTTCTTAGACAGAAAGACAACTGTGGAGATTTCTTGAACTTTCATGATTTGATCTTGCTGAGAAGAACAAACACTTTATGATAAGTTTCAAAATGAAAAGGAAATAAGCGGCTCAGAAGATGAGGCTATTGCTTATTGTTAGCAGGTAGAGTTTTTTCTGTGAAATCTAAACCTGAATTGGTCAGAGACGAGGTTCTATCCAGGAATGAACTGGAAATAAACGGTCAATCAAGACTTTGTTCCCAATGAGGAATGATCTCAGCTGGGGAATAGGAGAGAAAATTGTATTTTCTGCTTGGGGATAATCAGCTGGAGATATGACATACCCATATGAGTAAATGTAATCTAAACCAATGATATGGAAGAAAACATTGAGGAATGCATAAATGCCTTAATGATGTTATTATGTATGAATGTTATGAATGTTATATGCATGCTGACGATTTTTGACAAGACAACAAAGAGGTATTTGGGAAAAGGACCACGTCACAGCTCAAACAAATACTCAGCAAAATCTGCAACAAGGGTGTAGATGTTACTGATGAAGGATCTGAGTTGCATGCTTTAAACTTTCTGAAAAAGGCATTTCATTGGCAACTTTGTTGGGAATTCTTTTTTGGATAAGAATACCGTCCTTTGATAATCTCTGCTGAGGAGAAGAAAACTTCTGTAGCAGCTGTTCTATCTTTCGGAGATCGAAACACTCGTGGAGAAAACTGTTGAAGTTCCTTCTGTGTTCATAGTTCAAAGGAATATTTCGCTTTTATTTCAAAATTTTGAAGTAAAAATTCATTTAAAACTTTTTTAGTTTCAAAAAGTGATTTTCACAATAAAAAGCGTTATTTTGCAAAACTGAATATAGCAAGAATTGCAAACAAAAAGGCACAAGGCTCAAATTTATTGATAGAATGGTAATCAGCCAAAGGTGTGATTCCATGAACTATTTACAAAAGTTGGAAATGATAATTTATTGGGGAAAAGGCTACATTGAAAGCAAATAACTGTTATTATCCCTAATAATTTTGAATTCCAACTGTGCTTGTTGCTTCAGAAGATTTGATTGAAGATCCGTTGATGGAAGATTCTTCAGATTGACGAAGTACGGACTGATGCAGTTACTTTGTCATTTTTTGTATCCTTATTTTTGCCTAAATTGCCTTTTCAGGTTTTCAAACTACCAGGATAATTTCTGTTTATTGTCTCTAATTTTTGCCTGGACCGCCTTTTCAGGTTTTCAGTCCACCGAGACGCTCTTTTTTGCCTAAGCCGCCCTTTTCGGGTTTTCGACTTACCGAGCTGTTCTTTTTTTATTTTATTTTAGACAAAGTATTTCTTGACTACATCAGCATTCACAGGATGTGGGAGTTCATCACCGTCCATGGTTGTGAGAGTCATAGCACCGCCAGAAAAGCTTCTTTTGACGATGTATGGGCCTTCGTAATTAGGAGTCCATTTGCCCCTAGAATCTGGTTGAAAAGACAGAATCTTTTTAA
Source organism: Vicia sativa (assembly GCA_021764765.1). Lineage (NCBI taxonomy): Eukaryota > Viridiplantae > Streptophyta > Magnoliopsida > Fabales > Fabaceae > Vicia > Vicia sativa. The sequence continues at coordinate 47,690,452 of CM038794.1, read as the reverse complement.
GCACGAGGTCGCCTTCTCGGAATTCACGAGGTTGGACCTTTTTGTCGAAAGCTTTCTTCATCCTTCTTTGATATAGTTGTCCATGACACAGAGCGGTCAGGCGCTTTTCTTCAATTAAGTTCAGCTGGTCATATCTATTTTGACACCATTCGGCCTCAGATAACTTAGTTTCCATGAGAACTCTCATTGACAGAATCTCAACTTCTACGGGGAGCACTACTTCCATGCCGTATACTAGAGAAAAAGGAGTTGCCCCTGTTGAAGTGCGTACTGAAGTACGATACCCATGCAGAGCAAATGGCAGCATTTCTTGCCAGTCTTTGTAGGTGATGACCATTTTCTGGACGATCTTTTTGATGTTCTTGTTGGCAGCTTCAACGGTGCCGTTCATCTTTGGCCGGTATGGAGATGAGTTATGATGCTCGATCTTGAATTCCTCACAGAGTTCTTCCATCATTTTGTTGTTCAAGTTTGATCCATTGTCTGTAATGATCTTACTTGGAACTCCATATCGGCAAATGAGGTTGTTCTTGATGAACCTCACAACCACTTGTCTTGTAACGTTGGCGTAAGATGCTGCTTCGACCCATTTGGTGAAGTAATCAATAGCCACTAAAATGAAGCGATGTCTGTTGGACGCTTTTGGTTCGATCATCCCAATCATGTCGATGCCCCACATGGAGAAAGGCCATGGAGAAGAGAGAACGTTGAGTAGATTTGGCGGCACATGGATCTTATCTGCGTAGATTTGGCACTTGTGACATCTCTTGACGTGTTTACAGCAATCGGATTCCATTGTTATCCAATAGTATCCTGCTCTCAAGATTTTTCTAGACATTGCATGCCCATTTGAATGGGTTCCAAAGGATCCTTCGTGAACTTCATGAATTATTGTATCTGCTTCTTGTCTGTCGACGCCATCTGAGCAGGACCATGTCGAAGTTTCTTTTATACAACACATCTTCATTTAGGAAGAAATTCCTAGAAAGCCTCCTTAGAGTTTTCTTATCCTTGTACGATGCCCCAAGTGGGTACTCTCGAGTTTGAAGGAAACGCTTAATGTCGTGAAACCACGGTTTATCATCGAAGACTGCTTCAGTTGCAAATACATATGCAGGTCTTTCAAGGCGTCTGATACGGATCTTAGGCATATCATTCCAATTGTTGACTTTGAACATAGAGGATAGAGTAGCCAAGGCGTCTGCCATTCGATTCTGATCTCGAGGGATATGATGTAGTTCAACTTTGTTGAAGAAAGTCAACAAACGTCTTGCATAATCTCTGTAAGGAATCAAACCAAGATGATGAGTTTCATACTTGTCTTTGATTTGGTTGATCACAAGGGCTGAGTCTCCATATATGTCAAGGATCTTGATCCTCAAATCGATGGCTTCTTCGATACCCATGATACAAGCTTCATATTCTGCGATGTTGTTGGTGCAATCAAATAGCAATCTGGCAGAGAACGGGATATAAGAACCTTCGGGAGTGATGATGACTGCCCCAATTCCATTGCCATAAACGTTAACTGCTCCATCAAAGATTAAGCCCCATCTAGATTCTGGATCAGGACCTTCTTCGGGAAGCGGTTCGTCACAATCTTTCATTTTCAAGTACATAACATCCTCGTCTGGGAAGTCAAACTTGAGAGATTGGTATTCGTTGAGCGGCTGATAAGCCAAGTGATCGGCGAGAATGCTTCTTTTGACCGCTTTTTGAGCACGGTACTGGATGTCGTACTCAAATAACAACATCTTCCATCGTGCAATTCTTCCTGTTAAGGCAGGCTTTTCAAAGACGTACTTGATTGGATCCATTTTGGAGATTAACCAAGTCGTGTGATTGATCATGTACTGGTGGAGACGTTTCGAAGCCCACACCAAAGCATAACATGTTTTCTCGAGCACGGAGTAACGAGTTTCACAGTCTGTGAACTTTTTACTCAAGTAGTAAATGGCATGCTCCTTCTTACCGGTTTCATCTTGCTGTCCAAGTACGCAGCCCATGGACTCTTCTAACACGGTAAGGTACATGATTAATGGTCTTCCTTCGGCTGGAGGAATCAATATTGGTGGTTCTGACAGGTATTCCTTGATACTGTCAAACGCTTTTTGGCAATCTTCTGTCCATACAACCTCTTGATTTTTGCGGAGAAGCTTGAATATCGGCCCACAGGTAGCAGTCATTTGAGAGATAAATCTGGAGATGTAACTCAACCGTCCAAGGAATCCTCTTACTTGCTTTTCCATATGTGGCGTAGGCATTTCTTTAATAGCCTTGACTTTGTCAGGGTCAACTTCAATACCTCTTTGACTGACGATGAAACCTAAGAGTTTTCCGGATCTTACCCCAAAGGTGCATTTGTTAGGATTCAGGCGAAGCTGAAATTTCCTTAGTCGCTGAAACAATTTTAAGAGATATTCTATATGCTCTTCTTCAGTGTTAGACTTTGCTATCATGTCATCCACGTAGACTTCGATCTCTTTGTGCATCATGTCATGAAAGAGAGTAGTCATTGCCCTTTGGTAAGTTGCGCCTGCATTCTTTAACCCAAACAGCATTACTTTGTAGCAAAAAGTGCCCCATGGCGTGATGAAGGATGTCTTCTCCATGTCTTCGGGAGCCATTCTAATCTGATTGTAACCAGAGAAACCGTCTATGAAGGAAAAGACGTTGAATTTTGCAGTATTATCCACTAGCATGTCGATATGCGGTAGTGGGAAATCGTCTTTTGGACTAGCTTTGTTCAAGTCTCGGTAGTCAACACACATTCGGACCTTTCCGTCTTTCTTGGAGACAGACACTATGTTGGCTAGCCATTGAGGATATTCAGAAGTGACGAGGAAACCTGTGTCAAGCTGCTTTTGAACTTCCTTTTTGATTTTGTCGGCCATATCAGGGTGAACTCTCCTCAGTCTCTATTTAACTGGTGGACACTCCGGTCTTAATGGTAAATGATGCTCCACAATGCTGGTATCCAAACCCGGCATGTCCTGGTAAGACCAAGCGAACACATCAACATATTCTTTGAGAAGATTTATCAGTTTGCTCTTGACGTTGCTGTCGAGTGAAGCTCCGATGTTTACTTCTTTTTTGTCTTCCTCGGAACCCAAGTTAATTGCTTCCAAAGGATCTTTGTGAGGTTTAATGATTCTTTCCTCGTGCTTAAGTAATCGAGAAATCTCGTCCGGGATCTCTTCTTCAACTTCTTCCCTGGCGACTTCACAGGGGATTTCAAAGTCGGGAAAGAGCATAGAGTTATTGCTTTCAATGGATTTGTCCATCTGTTAATCTGCATATTTGATTTATGTTTGATTAATTAACCTTTTTTTTTATTTTTTATTTTGGAAAAAGTTAATGTGAAAGTATGCAGATTATTATTGAAGATTTTTATTGTGTTTTTTTAGGATTATCATTTCCAAGAAAGGGTAAAAATGAAAACAAACACAAAGTGTGGAATCAAAACAACGTGTTTTATTTATGATTCACAATATGAAACAGGGCCCTAAAATACAAACTCATTTATCTTGGGCGAGACAAAGAGAAATTATTTAAAAGCTAAACCCTATAAAACATCTCTTCACTTTGGGCGAAGCGAGAGTTCAAAACAAAAGCAAAGTAAACTACGTAGGACAATGAACGTTAGTCCGAACTTCAACAGGTTTCCAGTAGTGGCGAACTCCTTGGAAGTCGAGGTATTCTGGTAGTTTTTCACTTGGTTTAATCCTTGAGTAGACTTTGGTCGTTGGCCGAGCAGGCTTTGAAGACTCTGGACGACGGACCTTGCCTTTTGTGCTTCTAAAGCAGTCTTCTTTTGCTTGATGAACAGATCGAGAAACATGGGATACAACGTATGTATTTTCCATTGGCATTTGCGTTGAACTCTGGGGATGTACTCTCCAATATTCTGAGTGAAAAGACTCATTGTCGGCGACACTTTATAATTCGTATCCCGAGTCGTATCCCTGATCTTCGGTAATTACGTTGATGTAGTGATAGTCAAGATCTGGTTCAACAAACTCTACAGGTATGTTAAAGCAAAGATCTTTATTCGGAACCTCAATTGGTTGATGAGATCGGGAAGATGGGTACACCTCTTCCGTTTGACTAGGATACTCAAAAGAATTACCCCACCCAGTGGGCTGGATGTCTTCAATTCTAATTTTTGAGCTTTCTGGCGCAGTGTATTTCACCATGTAGTCAAACTTTCCACTTGGTTCTCCCAAGGTATCCCAAACTTCGGAAGGGACAGGTGTATTTTCATTCTTTTGTAGGGACATGCCTTTGAATTGCTCAGTTGGAGGATAGTATGGTGCATAAGATTCTTCCTGAGACACATATTCAGGGCTGTTTAGATAAGTGCTCCACTCTTTAGATCCAGAGAGATCATCTTCATCACCTTCAATGGTAATAACGTTAACCTCATGAAGAACAGGGTTTAGGAAACCCCCACTGTGGAATACTTCTCTGATGGGGTGGAGTATTTCATCCTTTTGCTTGTCTTTTGGAAATACTGGAGCAAATCCAAGTCCGGCCTTTGTCTCGTTGTTGACAAGTTTGATTACTTGTCCCCAACCCGCAGCATTACCATCTTTCACTATCTGTGCGGCTTCTTTGTAAGAAGAGATAGATGATCTGCTTTTTCTTGTAGATTCATCTTCTAACGGATGTCCTGGGAGATGTGTCCCTTCAACGTCGTTGGCTGTGATGAAAGAAAAACTGGATAATTGGCTTACTAGCAACGCTTGTTCACCGATGATGGTCACTAACTTCCCATTTACTGTAAACTTTAATTTCTGGTGGAGAGTGGAAGTCACTGCTACTGCTTCGTGGATCCATGGTCTTCCTAGCAAACAATCAGAAGTACCGGCACATCCATGACTCGAAAGTGATTTGGAAGGTATGCGGACCAATTGTCATCGGGAGATCGACTTCCCCAATAACAGACTTCCTTGACCCGTCAAAGGCTCTTACCACTATGTCATTGAATTTCATCGGTGTTCCTTTGTAAGATAAACGAGCGAGAGTTGTTTTTGGCATTACGTTTAAAGATGAACCAGTATCTACTAACACATTGGACAGGGAATCTGATTGACAAATCATCGAGATATGCATAGCCAGATTATGATCTTTCCCTTCTTCTGGAAGTTCCTCATCACTGAAACTTAGATTGTTGCAAGCTGTTATGTTGCCAACAATACCTCCAAACTGGTCTGTAGTCACATCATGATCTACATAAGCTTGATTTAGTACCTTCATTAAAGCTTCTCGGTGAGCCTCGGAATTTAGAAGTAAAGATAATATCGAAATCTTGGAGGGAGTCTACATCAGCTGATCCACGACTCTGTACTCGCTTTTCTTGATTAGTTTTAAAATCTCATCGAAATCTGAGTTAACGTCGGTTCTATCTGGCGGACCAACATCTGTGCCTTGGATTAACAACGGGAATCCTCGTGGGATTCTCGGGAGATACGTTAACCGGATTTTGTCTGATAATAGGAACAACAGGCGGTTTTGGTGGCAATGGAGTATGTACTCGTCCACTTCGCGTTACTCGTCCGATTTCAGTTATGTTGACATTGGCTGAAAGAGTTGGCATGGGTTTCTCCTTCCCATCTTCTATCACAGTTGCATTGTATTGATAGGGAATTGCTTTGTTAGAACTGTATGGAACAGGACCGGGTAGGAAAATCACCAAAGGAGACCCTGGAACATTTGAACCGTTATATTCAATCTCCACATGCTTGGGTACATTGAAACAAGGGATAATAACGTTTACTTCGGGATTTTCCGAGTTGATATCTGAGACTAAAAGCTCATGCGGAAAATGCCCTACTGTATTTACGTCATAGTCATCTCTGTTTCTGTAGATCTGTATGTCACCAATGTCTAACAATCGTTGAATGTCTGCTCTTATGGTTGGAAATCCTCGACAATCCTTGAAGCAGATGTCGCAAGCTGCATAATCATGTTTAGTGAAAACGCCCATTGTACTGTATGTATCATGGAGATGTACCAAGTTTCCTCTGATCAGATTCACATCTGTGACGAGATACCGATCTGTATTTCTTAGTATCAAATTCACTGCATGTCCACTATGACTGGGAAGTGGATTTGCTTGCACGTTTGGATTTGTATTTTTAAAGGAAAGAAGATTAGACCTTACTAATCTCTGTACTTCAGCTTTTAGCGCTATGCAATACTCAAGATCATGACCCGGTGCCCCTTGATGAAAAGGGCAAGATACGTCTGTTTTATACCACCATGGCAGTTTGTCTGGTACCGGAGGTGGTGACCTTGTTTGCACAAGATTCCTTTCTATTAACGCAGGATATAGTTCTGTGTACGTCATTGGAATTGGATCAAATTGCGAGACCTTGGGCGTACGGTTCTGATTGTTAAACTGCTGAGCCTGTTGTCGAGGCTGTTGAGTTTGCTGAGTTTGCTGGAACTGCGGCGCAATTCCTGTATTTGAACTTGTATTAACACCGGGTGCTATGGTAGCTACCTGTCGTTGTTGACTGACATTCTTTCGCGGTTTCCCTCGGGATACCATTCCTATGTCATGTTCCTTTTTCTTTGGAAAACTGGTTCCAACCTTCCTAGTTCCACTAGAAGATCCTATTTCTCTGGTCAGACGTCCGGATCGAACTCCTTCCTCTAGCCGCATTCCCATGCTTACCATCTCGGTGAAATCTCCGGGAGCGCTAGCGATCATTCGTTCGTAGTAAAATGGACCAAGAGTATTTAAGAAAACCTTGGTCATCTCCTTCTCTTCTAATGGTGGGTTGACTTGGGCAGCAATTTCCCTCCATCGTTGAGCGTATTCCTTGAATGTCTCTCTTTCCTTTTGAGACATGGAGCGGAGTTGATCCCGGTCTGGGGCCATATCCAAGTTGAACTTATATTGTTGTACGAAGGCTTCACCTAAATCATTGAATGTCTGGATATTCGTGTTGTCTAGCCCCATGTACCACTTCAGTGCGGCACCGGTAAGACTGTCTTGGAAGTAGTGGATTAACAACTGGTGATTGTCGTTGTACGTAGACATTTTCTCATACATCGTAAGATGACTCTGTGGACGGAATTTTTTATACTTTTCAAAGTCAGGGACTTTGAATTTTGCAGGTATCCTTACGCGAGGAACTAAGCACAGATCATGGGCGTTCTTCCCAAACAGTTCCTTTCCACGAATTGTTTTAATCTCAAGCTGCATTTTGAGGAGCTGTTCCTGGAGAGTCTCCATCGGGCCACGAAGATTCGTGTTATCGCCTGGGCTATGGTGAGCTTCTTCGTCTGCAGTAGTGTGAACTACGTGTCGAGTTCATCATGATCGGTTGAGAAACCGTCATAGTGACTTGCGGAAAAGTTACTCCATGCTGCGGAGTAAGTGTTGAGTTCTGCAAAGTAGGTACTTCAAGCGTGGTTGTTTGTACCTGAGAAATCGGTTGACGAAATCCGATGTCGAAATTGAAAGGCATGCCCCATGGATAACCTTCTGGCATATTGAAAGGTGAACTACTGGCTGCAACAGTTGAAACTGGAGTAGTAGTGACCTCTGAAATTGTTGCTTGATTTTGATTGCTCGATGTTGCTTGCTGACTTTGCGCTGCTGCCAACGAATTGACCAAAGAAGTGAGTCTTTCCACTTCTTCTTGCAGTGTTGTCACTATGCTACGAAGATCAACATTTTCTTGCTCAAATCCTTCCATTACTTTCCTTCTTTTTGAACGTGTATTGTATGTTCGAGTTGGCTGTGGACGTGGTCGAGAAACTCTAAGACGCGACAACTTGGCGATCTTTTCCTTTCTGGAAAGAATTCCAAAAGATCAGACTCTAAACAACAAACTCGATATGAAAAGTATGATGCATGATTATGAATGTAAAGAAAGATTTCCAAAGAATTTACGCTAAAAGAGAAATTTCTGGCAAATATTTGGATGGAAAACACATATTTTATTGATTATTGAAAGAAGATTACAACAATTTTGTTTTTGAGCATGGCTCATACAAATGATAAAATAAATGATAAAATATTACAATCTAAACTAATTAAACGTCTTCGTCGGATGAAGATCCAAAGGCTTGATGTAGCTTCAACTTCAGGATTTCTTTCCCATAGTGAGCTTTCAGTCAGTTCAGCTTTCTCGGCTTTTAGCTTGCTAATGACTTTCTTCCACTCGTCGGGAGCAGGATCGCTGGTTGTCATTTCCTCAAGCTTTCTTTTCCTTTCTTTGATGTATCTCTTGATCGCGTTATTTTTCTGACGAATCTTCTCATCTTTCTCCATGAGCCATTCATCCTGGAAGTAAAATGTCTTTTCATGATCTTTGACTTGCTTCTTGAGCTTTTCATTTTCAAGGTCAGTCTTAAGGAACTTATCTTCCAAAGCTTCTTTCTCAAGCCTCATCTCAGCCAAAGCTTCTTGGTATTCTCCCATAGTCTCGACGGGAAAAATTGTTGATTTGGAAGCTGTTGAGAACATAGGTTCCTCATAAGCATAAGGCATTCGAAATTCTTTCGCTCTTTTCTTTACCCAAGAAGTGTAGATTTCCATAGCTACACAATTCTTTGCTTTCCCTTTTTCCTTCCTTCGGATGTGATGCCAGGCTCTGATCATCCTAGCTTTCAAACCTTGGGAATCCTCTCCTTCATGATAGAAGTAACTCTCTACTGTCAAACCAAGAGGTTTACTAGAGTTTGCGTATCCGAGTTGACGTCTTGCCAGGAATGGGTTGTAGTTGATTCCTCCTTTTGTACCAATGAGAGGTACGTTGGCAAATTCTCCACAGTTCTCAATGATTTCCATCTCATTGTCTATCAAGGTATACCAATGGATATCGTCGTTTGTAAGAGACATGAGTCTTCGAGACCAATGCCAATCGTCTTTGTTTTCACGGAAGATAGGAGATTTAGGCAAGTGTGAGACAATCCATTTGAAAAATAGAGGTACACAACACACGATAGTTCCATCTCCTTGACGATTCCTATGATGAATGGAGAAATACGTGTCACCAAGCAAAGTGGGAACGGGATTTCCAATTAGAAATATCCTTATGGCGTTGATATCAACGAAACTTGGGACGTTGGGAAACAACACCAATCCATAGATGAGTAAAGCTAAAATAGCTTCAAAGGCTACCATACTACCGGCTTCAGAGAATTTAAGAGCCTTCTCCATTAGGAACTTTGAAGTTAGTCCTAAGAGTTTTCCTTTGGTAGTTAGGTTTTTGTCTATCTCAGATTTCTTTAAGTGAGTCATCGTTGCAATGACTGGTGACTTAGGAATGGCTTCCAAACCATTGAAAGGAACTTTATCTGATACTGAGATACCTAGTATATGTGCGTACTCTTCCAAAGTAGGCATCAACTGATAGTCAGGGAATGTGAAACAGCGATAGACTGGATCGTAAAACTGAACGAAAGTTTTGAGAAGTCCTTCATCAACGTTAGTGTTTAGGATGGTTAAAAGAGTTCCATAGAGTTTTCAAATCCGAGGGATCTTCTACCAAGGATGCTAACTCTTTCAACTTTCCTACATCGTGAATTCTAAAATCAGATCTCTTGGTGAATCTTCCTCCACGCCCATCACTCTAACCTAAAATATTTACAAAGAAAATTCTCTAAATTATTTGGAAATGGAAGAGAAAGGAATTTTTGAATGAATGCATGAATGCTACAAACATGGTTAGTAGTTATACACAACCAAGTGTTCAAGTCACGAGCATGAGGCCAACGATAAGAATCAACGGGTAAGTTCTAAGGGCTTATTCATCCGTGAAACGGGTTCTACTGATAATACAGCTCAACGCTTCTCTTTGAAATATTATCGGATTTGTTGAATACTCAAGTCCAATAATATTTTCAAGAAAACTCTCGATCGTAGTCCGTCGACAATTATTCTAGGCTTACGTCAATAATTTCGCACTACATCCTAAATGGCCGGATGGGTTATGTGTTCTATACCACTCCTTCGCAAGTTCTCTTGAAAGCAACATGTCTTCGCAAATACTTGCTAAACACAAATACTCCCAAGACAACCTCCAATCGAGAGAGGGATCTCAAATTAACTCCGTAAGTACCGAGACTTTCACAAGTTAATAGGACTATACCCCCACCTAGATCTTAAAATGTTTCTTAATCCGTTAGGATTTCTTTCCATCGATGAAATCGTGAAAACACATAATAAAGAAAACAAACTTATGCACATATGAAAGCTTAACCTTTTTTTCTTTTGAAAACAAAAAGCTTGGTGCTCTGAGCAGTAGTCACATTTTTTTGAAAATCAAAATTTAGCGATTCCCCAGAGTCGCCATTTTTATCGTCAAAGTGACGCGAGAGAATCGAATCGAATTCGGATCCGCTCAAAATGATTTACTCTTTTGATTTGTTTATAAAGATGCCATGAGCATCAAGCTTTATTATTTTCAACACAAGAAATTATGATTATGAAAAGGGAAAGTCGCTAATATCCTCAATTGATTATGATATGTAACGACTAGCGTAAACTAGACGCAACGATTTGGGAGATTCCGGTAAGGGGGTTTGTTATATAAAGGAATAGATGGAGCACCCTAAATATATATAGTTAACTCATTAGCTTTATATATGGGAACATTTTGATATGTTTGTGGTTTGTTTTGATGAATGTGCTATTTCTAAGGATTTGGGAAAGTTGTCTTTGATCTTTAAGAAGGAGTACGTTTTAGATTAGACTTTAAGATGGAAAGATGGGATAGATGATACTTACTTGAAAAGTTGTATGTGATGATAGATGAGATACTTCTTCCATAGAGATGATAGATGTCTAAATCTCGAGGAGAAATTGATTGGATTAGAAGGATGCTTTTAAGAAGCCCATGGGTCCTTGTATTGTAAGCCCAAGAGGAGGCATTTCGAGGGTCATCGAGGTCCTTGTAAGCTCAAGAGGAAGCTATAGGGTATGGCTGGCTTTGGCTTTAAAAGGGATTTCACCGGGAAACCATCCTTTTGGAATTAAGAGCAATTTCACCAGGAAATTATACTCTCTGGGTTCTATCTTAGCATGGGTTATTCTTTGTATTGGAAGCTCAATAGGAGGCTGTTTTAAGAGATTTCCTGGTCTCTTTCATTGTATGATGCCCAAGAGAAGGCTAAACTCAATGAGGAGTTCTTTTGAACGAAACCCAAGAGGAGGATGACTCAGTAGGGGAGTGTTGTCTTATATGAAGCCTAAGCGGAAGCTAAACTCAGATGAATGAGTTTTCTTATATGAAGCCTAAGAGGAGGCTGAACTCAGTTGAACTGAGTTATCTTGCACAAAGCCCAAGAGGAGGCTAATTGTGGGGAACCTATTGGTTAGACTAGTTGTTATGTTATAACTAGACAGTTGTATAAAAAAGTGTGTGTGTGATATGTATTCACAGGAGTTTATGAAGGAAATATAAACAGATGCATGATGTTTATTTACAAGAGGTTATGAAGGAAATATAAACAAGTGTCTGTGAAACAAACGTTTAAAACGAGCGTAACTTGGTTATTTACAAGTTTGAATTGTGTACAGGAAGTAAGTATGTACACGAACGAGTATTTATGTACGAGAGGATGTGGATGTACATAGGAGGGTTGGGACTTACACCATAAGGGTGGCCCATTGGTTTAAAAGCAGTTTCACCGGGAATAATGCTCCTTTTAATACCAATGGTATTCAGTGTATACACAAGTGAAATGAAAACAAACGGACAAAGTTTGTCTGTACTTGAGTATTTACAAAGGTATCTATATTACGTACAGGTAAAAATTGGTATATTCATAAAAAGAATTGGATATGCACAAATAAAATATGTATGTACATAAAGAATGTTGGGACTTACACCGTAAGGGAGGCCCATGATCGGTTATGATATTCGAGAGAAAAACGAATTCGGTTTTATCGTTGAAATCGGATCGATCATGGAAAAAGATGTAAGTTTGATGAAAAGTTTTGAAGAATGATTTTGAAAGTGTTTTTTGAAAAGTAAAATATATTTGTGAGAAGTTTGAAAAGAATCGGCTCGAAAGTTTGAAAAATCACCTTTAAAGGTGTTTTGAAAAGTACTCAAAAGTACCGCTTTCGCGATAAAAATATAATCGGATGAAAGTTTTCTGAAAATTTTGACACTATCTTAAAATTGATACATTAATTGACAAGTGTACAAAAATCACCTCAAAATAAGGATTTTGATTGGTTTTGAAAAGTCAAAGTTTGTAAAAAATACAAAAGTTTGGTAAAATGGTCCCAAGGTCAAGCAACCCGGACCTCAAGGCAAGGCATGGCATGAAAGTCTTAAGAGTGAGTCATAATCATTGGGCGGCAATACATCCGTATTGAAGTTAAACCAATTAAATATATTATAAAACTGAAATTTGAATTTGAAAAACGAACTCATCTTATTCTTCCCGATCATCAATCAATCCTAAATCCTTCGCTTGATGAAATCAAAGATGTAAACATGAAACTTGATCGCTTCAAGCCTGTGAACATGATGATGTCATTTAATTTCATTTATTTTAAGCCTAACATGTTTGAATTTCTCAAGAACACGAAGAACCCTAAAACTGAAAATCTTAATTGAAATCGTGTATGGTGAATGATTTTATCAATTGATTGAGGGTTATTGATCGTTGATAGTGCAGAAACAAAATGGCCAAGAGTTTTTTTGACTGGAATCAAGAAATCATAGAGTTCGAAGTTGATTTTCTTACCTGTTCAAGCTGAGATCGAAAATGGTGCTGGAGTGTTTCCAGTTGTCGTTTGATGATGGCTATAGCACCAGTGAACCTTATGGAAGGTGTGAGGATAGCCTGCTTGCTTTGGAATGGTCTGAGCTATTCTACCCAAGTCCACTTGCATCGGCTCAAAGTGAAATTAAATCGTGCTTGGAGGTGTTACAGATCACAAGTAATGGTCTGCATCATCTCTATGAAGTATGTTGATGATGTTTGGATGATCAAAACACCACTTGCTCGAGCCAATGTTCAAATTCGATAGTTATGGCAGTTTTGGCAAGTTTGAAAGTGTGAAATGCAAAATCTGTTTTTTTTGTGTTTCTTGTGTTGATTTTATGTTTCAAACAAGTTTTATATTGATATTAAAACATGTTAGACACCAAATTACTCATGGTTTTTCACTAGTTTTCAAAATTGCAAGATTTCTCAAATTACACTATGTTTCTTGAATTTTAAGAAAGAAGAGAGAAAGCATGTTCTTGCATAGCTTTGGTGTGTTTTGAAATTGCAAACAAGACCTTTATTTATAGGTCACAAGTTCTGAAAGTAAGTACAAGGATTGGCTTTGTATTTACAAGTTGCCTTAGAGGGCAAAGAAGTCATTTTTGCATTAAATGCAAAAGGAAGCTTCCTTTTAACCATGGTTAAATCTCACCTTGATCTTATCTCTTTATAATTACTCTCCCTCTGATTTTTATCAGTTCTATCCGGCTTGGCTAGGTGGCATGCTTCTAGAAAGAAAGAAAAACTCAAAAATGACTTATAATTTTGAACTTTGTACTTGAAAATCAAGGATTTTGGAGCTCTATGTTTCAAAATCAAAAGTATAGCTAGACTCCATGGATTTGAGAGTTCTTGGACATTTTGAAAGCTTGTTTCAAGGGCTACAACTTTCATTTTTTGAGTTTTTTCCAATTCAAAGTGGAACTATGTGAAAAAATGCCATGAAGTTTGGAAAAAGTATGAAATTTTAACACTTGAAAAATTTTCTAAGTGTTGAAAATTTTGACTTTTTGTTGACTTTTCCAAATTTCTTGATTTTTTATGACCATGATGGATCATTTGAAGTATTTTGATGATTGAAAAAGTTTTGTCTTGAAAAAATTGACCAAAAGTCAAAGTTTGACTTTTCAGTGCAGATGAAATTTCATCAGATGATTTAGAAATTGACTGATGAATTCTGTGAACTTCTGTGATGTTTTGAATCCAGAAATTAGGTCAACATGTTGTATCTAAGATATGAAGATCAATATCTAATCAAAAAAGTTATTCATTGATCAGAAAATCATAGATTACTCATCCTCGACAAAAACCCTAATTGGTCGATCCTCGATAGATCATGAGGAAAATTTGATATCTGAAGAACAGAAGTTGATGATTTGATCAAGATAGATCAAATGGGGTGAATGAAGCTCAAACCCTAATTGGTTGCCTCTTGAATCAGATGAAAAATTTGTGAAACCCTAATTTTGACCTGTGAAATCGACACCCGATTAATTCTGTTTTGGACTGTTAAAGATGAAATGATGAAAATGTGAGGTGGTACATTAGGGTATGACAGGTTCCTGTTTCTCCTTTGATCATCTATCTATCTAGACCTGTTCCTTATGACTCTGACAAAGCAGTTCCCTACTAATACAATGCAACAATGATGGAAAATGGGAGTGGGCGTGTGCATACCCCGTTTCCACCAAAGAAGCTTATCGTTCTTGCAACTAGGCAAAGTTCTGGTGATGTACCCGTTGTGAATCCTGTAGGAATTCCTGTTGGTAATCCAAACTTAAACATTGGTCCGTCCAATGAAACCAGTATCAATCTCGACTTTGATGAAATTCTAAAGCTAATCAAGAAGAGTGAATACAAAGTTGTTGATCAATTAATGCAAGCTCCTTCCGAAATCGCAATACTCTCTTTGCTTTTAAATTTTGAAACCCATCTAGAGGCCCTGATGACAGTTTTGGATCAAGCCTTCATAGATCACGATGTGACTACCGCTCAATTTGGTGGAATTGTAGCCAACAAAACAGCTTGAAACAATCCGAGATTTAGTGATGAAGAACTCCCTGAAGAGGGTAGGGATCACAATTTTGCTCTACATATCTCTATGAACTATCAATCTAACTCTTTTTCCAACGTGCTAGTGGACACTGGCTCTTCCTTTAACGTAATGCCGAAAATGACTCTCGCTCATTTGTCATACAGAGGAAAACCTATGAAATTCAGTGGTGGAGTAGTCAAAGCTTTTCTTGGATCAAGAAAATATGTTATTGGAGAAATTGATCTTTCGATGACAAATGGTCCGCATACATTTCAAGTCACCTTATAGGTTATGGACGTTCAAGCCGCCTATAGCTGTTTATCAGGTCGACCATGGATACATGAAGCTGGAGCAGTAACATCTACCCTCCACAAAAAATTGAAGTTCATAACAAATGGAAAGTTGGTAACCATAAGTGGGGAGCAAGCCTTGTTGGTAAGCCACTTATCCACTTTCTCTTTCATCACTACTAACGATGTAGAAGGAACGCGGTTCCAAGGTATCTCGTTAGAAGATGAATCTACCAATAAAAACATATCATTTATCTTCTCTTACAAAGAAGCAGTGCAGATAGTAAAAGACGGTACTACCGCCGATTGAGGACAAGTTGTGATTCCTGTCAACAACGAAACCAAAACGGGACTCAGATTTACTCCAGTACTCTTAAAATCCACTGATAAGGATAAAATTCTTCGTCCAATCAAAGAAATGTTCCACAACGGAGGTTTCCTTAATCCTATTCCTCAAGAGGTCAATGTCCTTATTGAAGAAGGCATTGAAGAAAATCTCTCTGGTTCTAAAGAATGGAAAACTTATCTCAACGACTCTGGATACATATCTCAGGAAGAAATGCGTACACCATTTTATCCTCCTTCAGACAAATGAAGACATGTTCCAACAACATGATAAAGAATAAATTCCACCTATCCCACCTGAGGTCCGGGATACCTTGGGGTCCAGTGGAAAATTTGACTTCTTGGTAAAATATACCCCCCCTGAAAGTTCAAGAATATCAATCGAAGACATCCAACCAACTGGATGGGAAGATCCTCTTGAATATATCTGTCAAACAGAAGAGGCGTACATGCCCTCTCAATCTCATCATCCATTTTAGATCATGACTGAAGATCTTTGCTTCAATACACTTGTCGAGGTTGTTGAATCTGAATTTGTTTATTCCCAGATAAATGAAATTTTTGGAGACGATTAGGAAGATGGTCCCGAAAATGACTTGGAAAGTGTCTCTAACAATGAGTCTCTTCATCCAGAAGATTGGGAATTACATCCTATAAGCCTAGGTTATATGTCGTTTGAATACACATGTACCTCATTTTATACTCCTCGATTTGTCGAACAAGAAGAGGAAGATCGCCTCAGTAGTACAAAGGACAATGTTAACAAACTAGAGCCTTCAAATCTTGCTCGACCAACGGTCAACGTCATCACTAAAGATGATCCTAAGGGAAAAATGTCGGATTACATAGTCTACCAAGGAGTTCGTCACTATTGGAAAGTTGTTGAAGCCCTGACTGTTGTTCACCATTCTAAGTAATCATCTCACTTTTATTTTGAACTCTCGCCCAGCCCAAGGTAGAGATATGTTTTATAAGGCTATATTTTAAATTTTTTTCTCTTTGTCTCGCCCTAGACAAAAGAATTTGTGTTTAGGGCTTTGTTTCAAATCTGAATCATAAATAATGCATCGTTTAGATTTCCCACATTTTGTGTTTTTTTCTTCGTTTTATGTCCTTTTTTCTGGAAATGGTAACTCTAAAAAACAAATAAAAAAACACTTTCAAATAATATGCATACACTTTTGCATCCGCTGTTTTCTAAAAAACGAACATAAATCATATATGTAGATTAAAAAATCAATAAACCCATTGAATGCAATAACCCTATGCCCTCTCCCAACATTGAATTCCATGTGTTCAACACCGAAGAAGAGGAAGAAGAAGGGATACCATATGAGATTTCCCGACTACTTAAGCATGAAGAAAGAGCCATTCAGCCTCACCAAGAGCCTTTAGAAACGACCAACTTGGGTTCAGAGAAAAACAGAAAAGAAGTAAATATTGGAGCGGTACTCAATGACGATGTCAAGAGCAAACTGATAGATCTTCTCAAACAAAACGTCGAGCATAACTTGCCATTGAAGCCTGAATATCCTCCAGTTAAGCAAAGACTAAGGAGGACTCGCCCAGACATGGCTGATAAGATAAATAAGGAGGTTCAAAATAAACTCGACGCAGGTTTTCTCGTCACCTCCGAATATCCTTAATGGCTAGCGAACATAGTGCATGTTCCAAAGAAAGATAGAAAGGTCAGGATGTGTGTTGACTACCTGGACTTGAACAAAGCTAGTCCAAATGACGATTTCCTATTACCGCATATTGATATGCTGGTTGATAACACTTCTAAGTTCAACGTCTTTTCCTTTGTTGACAGTTTCTCTGGTTATAACCAGATCAAAATGGCTCCCAAAGACATGGAGAATACATCTTTTATCACGCCATGGGGAACATTTTGCTACAAGGTAATGTTGTTTGGATTAAAGAATGCAGGCGCAACTTACCAAAGAGAAATGACTACTCTTTTTCATGACATGATGCATAAAGAGATTAAAGTCTATGTGAACGACACGATAGCTAAGTATGACACTGAAGAAGAACATATAGAACATATTTTGAAGTTGTTTCAACGACTGAGGAAATATCAGCTTCGCTTGAATCATAACAAATGCACCTTTGGGGTGAGATCTGGAAAGCTCCTAGGTTTCATTGTCAGCTAAAGAGGTATTGAAGTTGATCCCGACAAAGTCAAGGCTATTCAAGAAATGCCTGCGCCACAAACTGAAAAAGCAAGTAAGAGGTTTTCTTGGACGATTGAATTATATCTCCATATTTATCTCTTAAATGAATTATACTTGTGGGCCAATATTCAAGCTTCTCCGCAAAAATCAAGAGGTTGTATGGGTAGAAGATTATCAGAAAGCGTTTGATGGTATCAAAGAATACCTGTCAGAACCTCTGATATTGATTCCTCTAATCGAAGGAAGACTGCTAATTATGTACCTTACAATTTTGGAAGATTCTATGGGTTGCGTGCTTGGACAATAAGATGAAACTGGTAAGAAGGAGCATGCCATCTATTACTTGAGTAAAAAGTTCACAGATTGTGAAACTCGTTACTCCATGCTCGAGAAAACCTGTTGTGCTTTGGTATGGGCCTCGAAACGTCTCCGCTAGTACATGATCAACCACAATACTTGGTTAATCTCCAAAATAGATCCAATCAAGTACGTCTTTGAAAATCCTACCTTAACAGGAAAGATTTCCCGATGGAAGATGTTATATTCTGAATGTGACATCGAGTACCGTGCCCAAAAAGCGGTCAAAGGAAGCATTCTGGCCGATCAATTGGCTTATCAACCAATCAATGAATACCAATCTCTCAAGTTGACTTCCCTGACGAGGATGTTATGTACTTAAATATGAAAGATTATGACGAACCGTTACTAGAAGAAGGTCTTGATCCTGAATCAAGATGGGGCCTAATTTTTAATGGAGCAGTTAACATTTTCGGCAATGGAATTGGGGCAGTCATGATGACACCCGAGGGTACTTATATCCCATTTTCCGCAAGATTGCTATTTGATGGCACTAACAATATCGTAGAATATGAAGCTTGTATCATGGGTATCGAAGAAACCGTCGACTTAAGGATCAAAATCCTTGACATATAGGAAGATTTAGCCCTCGTGGTCAATAAAATCAAAGACAAGTATGAAAATTATCACTTTGGTTTGATTCCCTAACGAGATTATGCAAGACACTTGTTGACTTTTTTCAACAAAGTTGAATTGTATCATATTCCTCGATATCAGAATTGAATGGAAGACGCCAAGGCTACTATGTCTTCCATGTTCAAGGTAAACCATCGGAACGATATGCCTAAGATCAACATGAGACATCTCGAAAGACCTACCAATGTGTTTGAAACCGAAACAGTCATCAATGATAAACCGTGGTTCCACGACATCAAGCGCTTCCTTCAAACTCAAGAGTACCCACTCGAGGCATCGCAAAAAGATAAGAAAACTCTAAGGAAGCTTTATGGAAATTTCTTCCTGAATGGAGATGTGCTATACAAAATAAACTTTGACATGGTCTTGCTCATATGCGTGGACATACACGAAGCAGATATGTTAATACACGAAGTGCATGAAGGGTCCTTTGGAACCCATTTAAATGGGCATGCAATGTCTAGGAAAATATTGAGAGCAGGTTATTATTGCATAACAATGGAATCCAATTGTGGTAAACATGTTAAGAGATGTCACAAGTGCTAGATCTACGCATATAGGATCCACGTGCCACCGAATCTACTCAATGTGCTCTCTTATCTGTGGCCCTTCTCCATGTGGGGTATCGACATGATTGGAATGATTGAACCAAAAGCTTTAAATGGTCATGGCTTCATCTTAGTGGCCATTGATTACTTCACCAAATGGGTCAAAGCAGCATATTACGCCAACATTACAAGACAAGTGGTTGCGAGGTTCATCAAGAACAACCTTATTTGTCGATATGGAGTTTCAAGCAAGATCATTACAGATAATGGGTCGAACTTGAGGAACAAAATGATGAAAGAACTGTGTGAGGAATTCAAGATTGAACATCATAACTCTTCTCCTTACTGACCAAAAATGAACGATGTTGTGGAAGCCGCCAATAAGAACATTAAGAAGATCGTCCAAAAAATGGTCGTCACTTACAAAGACTGGCATGAAATTTTGCCATTTCCTTTAGCTGGGTATCGCACTTCAATACACACTTCAATAGGGGCAACCCCTTTCTCCTTAGTGTACGACATAGAAGCAGTGCTCCCCGTGGAAGTAGAAATCCCATCAATGAGAGTCCTCATGGAGGCTAAGTTATCTGAGGCTGAATGATGCCAAAGAAGATACGACTAGTTGAACTTAATCGAAGAAAAACGTATGACCGCTTTATATCATGGGTAGTTATATTAAAGAAGGATGAAGAAAGCATTTGACAAAAAGGTTCGACCTTGTGAATTTCAAGAAGGTGACCTCGTGCTTAAAACGATCTTGTCTTTTCAACCAGATTCTAGGGGCAAATGGTCTCCTAATTACGAAGGCGCGTATGTCGTCAAAAGAAGATTTTCTGGTGGTGCTATGAATCGCAACCATGGACAGTGATGAACTCCCGCATCCTATAAAATTGATGTAGTCAAGAAATACTTTGTCTAAAAATACAAAAGAACAGCTCGGTAAGTCGAAAACCCGAAAAGGGCGGCTTAAGAAAAAATGAGCGTCTCGGTGGACTGAAAACCTGAAAGGGTGATCCAAGAAAAAATTAGAGACAATAAATAGAAAAGTTTATCCTGGTAGATTGAAAACCTGAAAAGGAAATCTAAGCAAAAATTAACGATTATTGGCAAAGTAACTACATCAGTTCATACTTCGTCAACCTAAAAAAATATTCCATCAACGGATCTTCAATCAAATCTTCTGAAGCAACAAGTAAAGTTGGAATTCAAAGTTGTTAGGGAGAATAACGATTATTGCTTTCAATGTAGTCTTTTCCTAATATATTACCATTTCCAACTTTTGTAAATAATCCATGGAATCATGCCTTTGGCTGATTACCATTCTATCAATAAATTTGAGCCTTGTGCCCATTTGTTTGCAATTCTTGTTTCATTCTATCTTGAAAAATATAGCTTTTACTTGTGAAAATCACCTTTGAAACAAGAACAGAAAAAATGTTTTAAATGAATTTTTACTTCAAAAGTGTTTGAAATAAAAGCGAAATTTTCCTTTGAATTGTGAACATAGAAGGAACATCAACAGTTATCTCCATGAGTGTTTCGACCTCAAAAAAGGATAAACAACTGCTAAGAAGTTTTCTCTTCCCTGAAAGATATTATCAAGTAACGGTATTCTTATCCAAAAAGAATTTCCCAAATCTTGCACTGCTAGTGAAAAATGCTTTTTCTCCCCTGAGAAATCTAAGCATGCAACTTTTGATTCATCACCAATGTTATCTATACATTGATAAAGATTTTGCTGAGTATCTGATTGAACTGCGACATTGGTCTTTTTCCAAATATGCTTTGTTTTCTTGTCAAGTATCATCAACATGCATATAAAATTCATGACATTCATCATTCATACATAAAATTGCATCATTAATGCATTTTTGCATTTTTCAATGTTTGCTCAAATATCACTTGTTTAGGTTGCATTTATTCCCAAAAATAAGTATGGATGTGACATCTCTCTAATAGACTGTCAATCCTAAGCAGAAAGAGTACATTCTTTCTTCAGTTCCCCGATCGAGCTCGTTCCTCATTGGGTACAAAATCTTATTTGACCGTTTCTTTCCAGTTCATTCCTGGACAGAACCTCGTCTTTAACCAATTCAGGTCTAGACCACAAAAATAAAATCTACCTGCAAGCAATAAGCAATAGCCTCGTCATCCGAGCCGCTTATTTCCTTTTCATCTTTGAACTTATCATAAAACGATTGTTCTTCCTAACAAGTACAATTATGAAAGTTCAAGAAATCCCCACAGTTGTCTTTCTCTCCGAGAAACTTGTATCTTTACAATGAAAACGTGCACATCTTCTCAAAAAGATCCTCAACACGATTGTAATTGGGAAAATAGAAACTCAGTTGAGATATGTTTCCATTACTGCTTGTTATTCACAAGGCTGAATAATCAATAAAAATCTCTTAAGAATTACCTTGTTATAGTTACCACTTTGTTGATAATTGATAATATCTTCAGAACTCAAACCATTTACCATCACAATGCTGATAATCAGTAAATGAGACTTCCTTCCAAATTACACTAAAACTATCACTTAGCTGATAAATGGTAATATCACCTTTGCTTACCTTGAACATTGTCACCAGGCTAACAGAAGGTAATCTCCTTGTTTCCCAAAGCGAAACAGATATTCACTTCCTTTGTGAATCTATTTTCCCAGTGAAACATATACTTGTTTCCCAAAAAACAAGATTCTTTTTTCCTAGACAAATAGAGACATCCTCACAGATATATTTCACTAGTTGTGTCACCCTTTGGTACCTCCCTGGTAAATTTTCCGCAATCACTTTGCATCATTCGGATTTTTTGGTATCTTAGGCCCAAAATTTGTGTATTCTAATATTTAAGTCTCTTCACAACTCTCGAGACGAAGATTTTCATCTTCATATATCAGGTTGAAGAAACTTAAATAGGGGAATCTTCCATACCCCAATTTTTGAGCTAAGATACCATCTCATATCATCAACATATGCATCATTGCATCATTGACAATTTCAACACAATATAACTTGTGTGTGCTCCTTGATCCAAATTAGGGTTTGAATCAAATATTTCATCTATTCAAGATATGATCAATTAGGGTTTGAGTCTCCACTCACCACTAATGATCTATCTTCATCAATCATCAACTTTTAATCTTCAAATTCCAATCATTTCCTCAAGATCAATCTTGAATCGACCAAATTAGGGTTTTGATCGAGGATGGTGTATCATTGACTTTTTGCTCAATGAATGACCTAATTGATTCAATGTCTAATGTAATTTCTTGACCTAATTTCTTGATTCAAAACATCTCCAAAGCCATGGTTGATCATCAGAGAAATTCTAAATCATTTGACAAAAAGTTAACAGTACAGATCAGTCAAACTTTGACTTTTGGTCAACTTTTGAAATTAAAATTTTTTCACCCATCAAAGCATTTCATATTATCCATCATGATCATCAAAAATAAAAAATGTGTAAAACAGTCAACAAAAAGTCAAAACTTGATTTTTCTAAACACTTAGAAAAAATTTCAAGTGTTTTTATCACTTTTTTCATAATTTTCATGGCCATTTTTCACCTAGATCCATTTTGACTCAAGAAAAACTTGCTACATGAAAGTAGTAGATCTTGTTCCAAGCTTTCCAAAATGTCCAAGAACATGAAAAAATATTTTGTGGAGTTAGGATTTTGAAATTAGAACTTATAGGTCCATAAGCTTTTATTGTAGGTAATTTTTCCAAGTTTTCAAGTCATTTTTGCCAAAATCCTCTTCTAGAAGCCTCGTCATCACCAAGGGATAAGTTTTCATTCAAAAATATCTTGTGGTCATGATTGAAGAAGAGATAAGAACACTTGAGTTTTTATCCATGGTTTTCATAGTTAACCATGTCCATTAAATGCAAAGATTCCATTCTTACCTCTTAAGCCAACTTGCAAAAATCCTTCAATCCTATCTTGCTTTGCTTTCCCATCATCTTGGCCTATAAATAGAGGTCTTTCCTCATTTGGAAATCACACCAAAACAACCACAAGCTTGTTTTCTCTTTCTTTTCTTAAGTTGCAAGTTTCAAAGTTCCAAAATGTGAGAATTGCAAATCTTCAAACCTTGCAAGTTCTGACCAATTTCAAGCTTCAAACACTCTCCAAATACCAATAGGAAGTTGTTAGAATCATAAATCCATCACCAAAATAATCCAAACTCAGAATCATACTTCAAACTCCATAAACTTGCAAATTAAGCCTTAACTTGCTATCTCTCAATCCACTCGTACATTTTTCAATCTTTCACTTCAAACATCATCCAAATATTCCATAGAAGTGATCCAAACCCTTATATTACATCTGTAACATCTCCAACATCAAAATTCAATCACACTTCAAGCTATGACAGTTAGACTTGGGCGGATCGTTCTAGGCTATCTCAAAGCAAGCTGAGCACTTCTACACCTTCCATAAGGTCCATTGAAGCTACACAAGTCATCAAAACACTTCTGGAAAAACTCTCTCGAGGAATTCTATTTCTGCTCATAGAGGTAAGTTGCTAATAGGCAACAAATTAAGGAAGTTGCTAACTCAGCCGCCAAAGATTCTGACGAGGCAACCGATGATTTTGCCTCAGACTTAGAGGAAAGCCTTGACATTTTGGTCAATGTTGTGTGCATACTCCCTGAGGAATAAAACATCCCGATTGAAGTGGAGGACACTGATGATGTCGATGCTGCAGAAATGGCTTTGCACAAGCGAACTTGTTACTTTGTGATGATCAATGGCTCTAGTGAGAGCCAAGATGCCTTTTTCGAGAGGCCTGACATGGCTATGAGAAGCCATCTGAAGCCTCTGCTGATTAGGGCAAAGGTCGAAGGAAGTTCCATTAACAAATTGTTAGTGAATTATGGCACTACAGTTAATATAATGTCACATCACATACTGAAGAAAATTGGAAAATTCGACACCGACATTAGATCTTCCAAAGTGGTCCTGTCGAACTACGATGGAAGAACAAAGACTACCATGGGAGTAATCCAGGAAGATATAACGGTTGGCTCAGTCAGTAGGCCGACAATATTTATGGTTATCCAAGGGAAACCAAGTTACAACTTGCTGGTGGGAAGAGAATGGTTACATGGGATTGGAGTTGTACCATCTTCCATGCACCAACGCCTAATACTTTGGAGAGAAGACGACATCGTGGAAAAATTGAGGCCGACCAGGGTTATTTCATGGAAGATGTTAATAATGTCAGCCACAATCAGTTCGTTAGGAAGCTAGCCAACATTGCTCCTTGTCAACCAGCTGAGGAAGTATATGCCAACTTAAATGAGGCATTTGTTTCCATGAAACTACATGAAACCCATGGTTTTGTGTGGGACGTTGAGCCTTTGGAGGATCCATATACAGAAAACCCTATGCCGACAGGCTAGGGAAATGATCATGACGGTGATTTCTGAGCTGGAGGCTCTACAAAGGATTTCGACATACATTGCCGAAAACAGAATAAATTTTGCCCTAGAAGCTGAAGGGAACTTGGCTGTAGAAGCCAATAAACTTCAAATTTCATAAGAAGTCATTCTGGCTATTGAGCCAAAACCACCAGATAAAATTAAATTGGTTGGGGAAGACGTCGATAAGCAGCGCTTTGACTGCATATACGATGACAAACCTTTGGGTTTTGAGAAGGATCCCATGGCACTAGAAAAAATGCAGCCACAATATCCTTTAGAAGAAATCGACCTTGGCGAAGATGGTGATAAGAGACCAACTTACATCAGCGCCAACATCGATCGGAAGCTCAAGTATAAGGTAATATCTATATTGAAATAATTTTAAAATTGTTTTGCTTGGGACTATAACGAAATGCCAGGTTTAAGTAGGGATTTGGTCGAGTTGAGGTTGCCAATAAAAGCTGGAAAAAATCCAGTGAAACAAACACCTCGACGCTTTGCTCCAGCAATTATGTCGAAGATCAAAGAGGAGATAGAAAGACTCCTCAAAAGCAAGTTCATCAGAACTGCAAGGTATGTTGAATGGTTGGCCAACATTGTGCCAGTCATTAAGAAAAATGGAAAACTTAGAGTGTGCATTGATTTTAGAGACTTAAATGCTGCCACTTCTAAGGATGAATATGCCATGTCGGTGGCTGAAATGTTAGTCGATTACTGTGGCTTCGAATATTTAAGTATGCTTGATGGTTATGTTGGTTATAACCAAATACTTATTGTAGATGAAGATGTGCTGAAGCAACATACCAAAGGGTAATGAATTCTATGTTCCATGACTTTATCGAAGATTTTATGCAGGTTTACATTGTTTTGATATAGTAATAAAGTCGAATAGTAAACCGACACACTTGGAACACATTCGAAAATCCTTCGAAAGGATGAGAAAATATGGATTGAAAATGAATCCATTAAAATATGCTTTTTAAAAGCGTGTAGGAGATTTCCTTGGTTTTGTAGTACATAAAATGGCATAGAAGTCAACAAAGCAAGACTAAAGCCATCATACGCAAACCTCCCTCACCAAAAAGAAACTTCATTTTGTTGGGTAAAATAAATTTTCTAAGGAGGTTTATATCAAACTCAAGTGGAAAACTAAAGCATTTTCACCACTACTCGATCAAGAATCGAGTTCATCCGGTAGAGGATATCAAGAGGCTTTCGACAAAATCAAAGAATATTTAGTAAAGCCTCTTATATTGGTACCAGGGCCTATAGGCCTAATGAGGTTGTATATAGCAGCCTCAAAATCGACTATAGGAAGTGTTAGTTCAAGAAGATGCAAGTGGTGTCGAAAGACTTATGTATTATCTTAGTCGAGTACTAAATGGCCTTGAAACTAGGTATAGTGATATAAAAGCTATGCCTTTGTTTGTATTTTCTTGTATTAAATTGAAGCAATATATAAAGTCATTGACGGTAATGCTTTTCCTCATTTCGATATTATTAAGCATATGCTGTCTAAACCAATTTTGCACAGTCGAATTGGTAAATGGGCATTAGCGTTAATGAAATATTCCCTAACATATATGCCTTTAAAGGCAATGAAAGGCCACAAAACTTTGTCGAATTGTTACTATGGAAATTATATTTCAATGGTTCTAGCCATAAAAATGGCGTCGGGATAGGAGGAATAGTAATTTCTCTCGAACGAATCTTGCAGAGTTCAAGTATGCAATCGATTTTACTTCACACCAATAATAAGGCGTAAGATGAGTCTCTAATAACCGGACTTGAACCGCTACTAGAATGGCAAGAAATATCGAAATTATGGGAGATTCAATTGGTATTCAAATAGGTGTCAATAGAGTATAGATGCGTTAAAGAGAACCTAATCATGTACTTTGTGATTGCCATAAGATTTCTGGAAAAAATTCGAACAAGCAAGCATTCGACATACACCCCGACGAGAGAACTAGGAAGCTAATGACTTAGCACAAGAAGCTTCAGGATACAAGAAGAATGAATATGAAGAGCCTATTCAAGTAAGGAAAAAGGTTTGAGCTACTTTGTTATCTCCTTCAGATTTGTCAATTATAAAATTAGGTGCAATAGATGCCGAACTTTTTTTGAAATTTTAACAATTGATAATGGGCAAGATAATGAATGGCGTAAACCCCTGGTTAACTACTTTCATTCTCCTACGGGTTTGACGGAGTGTAAAATAAAATATCGTGCCCTAAGTTTTGTTTTAATGGAGAATGAATTATTTAAGAAAATTGTTGAAGGAGTATTACTTAAATGCCTGGGAGAAAGTGAGGCATACGTAGCAGTGACGAGTGTGCATAGTGGAGCATGTGGTGCACACCAAGCCAGACACAAAATGAAATGGCTTTTGATGCGATCAGGTGTCTATTGGCCTTCAATGCTGAAAGACTGCATTGAATTTGCTAGAGGCTGCCAGGAATACCAAATGCATGGGGGCATCCAACATGTTCCTGCAAGTGAATTGTATGCCATTGTAAAACCTTGGACGTGTAGAGGACATGCCTTAGATGTGTTTGGGGAAATAAAACCAGCGTCATCAAAATAACAGAGATACATTTTAGTTGGCATTGATTATTTTACAAAGTGGGTTGAGGTTGTAGCCTTAAGAAATTTCGACCAAGAGGCTGTGATTGATTTTACACAAAATCATATTATGTGTCGGTTTGGAATTCCTGAGACAATCACAACCGACCAAGGAACAATATTCACGGGGCGAAAAATGCAAGAATTCACGAAGGAAGTTGGAATAAAATTGCTAACGTCCACCTCTTATTATGCCTAGGCAAATGGCCAGGTCGAAGCTTCCAATAAAGTAATAATTAGCCTAATTAAGAAACACGTAGGAAAAAAGCCAAAAAATGGTCATGTAGAACGTCTCTTAAAGAAGCAACGAGAGCAACACCATTTCGACTGGCATATGGACATGATGTTGTGTTTCTAGTAAAAATACATGTTCAATCTGTAAGGATTCAAAGGCAACATGAAATACCATCTGAAGATTATTGGAATATGATGCCAGATGAATTGGTCGACCTAGATGAAGAGAGAATGTTGGCTCTCGATTCACTAAGGAGAGAAAGATAGAGTGGCCAAAGCCTATAACAAGAAGGTAAAAGATAAGGTGTTTCATGTCGATGATTTAGTTTGGAAAGTAATATTACCTTTGGACAGGAACGATAGATTCTTGGGAAAATGGTCACCTAATTAGGAAGGACCGTTTAAGGTAATTCAAATATTTTCCAATAACGCATATGAACTTGAGGAATTAGCCCTAGATCAACAGATTCTATGTGTAAATGGTAAGTACTTAAATAAGTACAAACCTATTCTTCAAGAATTCACAATCTCGACAATGTAAAACATGCGTTGAATAGAGCTGGAAAGAGTAACGTCAAAACCAGCTTACCAAACATGCATTGTGTATGAAAAGACAATGTAAAGCAAAAAATTGAACATTACATTAAAAGTGGTTGAAATAACCATTGTAAAAATTCTACAAAGGGTACACAAAAGGGCCACAAATAGTTATATTAATCGGTTGCCAAATTTATTTTGAACGTCCAGAGATCACCATGAAGGCGTACGATTATTGCTCAACCCATCTACTTTTGTCTTGATCACGATATTTCCTCTTCGACTGGAAAGTGTAGAGTACTAAAATAATGGCATCCTTGGTCCTCTCAAGCATTACCGCTGAGGGAGTGATGGCTTGACCGAGCTCTTCGCCTTGGTTTGATGACAAGCTCCAACTCTGCATTCAAGGTTTCCATTTCCTTCGACAAATCGGAAATTCGACCACGATTTCAAAGAAACTCTTTTCCTTTTCGGGTCTTGCTCTTGTCATTTTTGATTAATTTGTGTCTTTAGCCCTTCGATCACCTTCTTTGTCCTTATTACCATGTCCACATTCCTTCTCACCACCTGCCCCGCTTTTTGACCGATTGCTCATTCTCTTTCACCGATTGATGTTCTCGAGCAATGGAGGAGAATTTCAAATGTCGCCACCATGAATTTGGAAATTTAGAAATCTTGAGACCCTTCAATGAGTAAGAATATCTAAAGCTCGTCCAAGAGTTGAATCCTCATGAAGCAAATGAGGTGTCGTTGAAAGCATATGTCCGGATCTTATTCGTCATCTTCTTAATCTTTCTACTTGTGCTCTAACTTGTCATTATGAGTTCGGGCCAGTCACACCGAAAGAGAAAGTGTAGCGACTACAAACATTCAAAGCCAAAGGCAAAGATCAATATCCATGTCGATTTAATCAAACCTTCTCTCCCGAAGGGCCAACTGAGTCGGTCTTCCTCTCCTTAGGAGGATTCCAAGCTTTAGATTCCCTTTCAGGAGGAATGTTAGAGGCACCTTTAAAAGGAGAATATGGTAGATTGGTGACATTTTCAGGAGCCTCTGAACCCTACAGGGAATCTAAAAAACTAGTTAGAGCTAGTCAAACTATAACCCTTATACTTGGTAGGACTAGTGACTAAATCAGAGTCACTAAGAGTAGCCGAAACAGTCAGGTCAACAAACTCACCAACGACCATGTCGAAGGCTTGCTAGTGGTGAGATAAAGAAACTTCCGACAGTAGAGTGTAGTCTGGCATACTGTGTCGCAAGTCAGAAGCTTCGACCTAAAGGAGAATCAAGTGTTAGCCAGATAAATTTGGCAAGTAAAATAGAAAAGATAAGGAATTTGGTAAATACCTATGGCATCGAACTTGGTATTGTCGTTTGCCCTTCCGATCAAGCACCAATAAAGGTCCCCCTCCGGTTTTTGACTTCATCGTGCATAGTTGGAGTTGAGTGATGATGGCTGTACTTTATGATATTATCAACATTTGAAAGTAGGACGTTGTTTAGACATGTATCCAAGAGTGCTTTACCTCTCTTGTGGATGAGTGGTCATTGTTGTGGTCCACCGCTGTTTCGCCGCTGTCGCCGGCCTTATTCCAAGGTCCCCGCTGTGGGATTTCTTCTTCTTTAGCCACCTTGTTCCGAAGAGGAAGCGTGTTTCCTTGTGGTCTTTTGGATTTCGAATGAGGAGACCATCATCGTGTGATGGCAGAATATAAAGAAAATGTTAGGCAAACCATAACTTTGGTCTAAATAAATTAATTAAGCAATGCCTACCCCATTTTCTCAAGGCGGCAATTTTTGTCCTTCTTGGATTCTTTGGATTTTTGGAGGAGCAACACGAAAGCATTTTCGACTGCCACAACCTAGGAAACATTAGTAAATTGCAAGACGCGGAGTGTCGAAAAGAAATATATATATATATATATATATATATATATATATATATATATATATATGTACACACACACACTTACAGAAGAATCAGTCTTCTTGAGAGAAGATGAAATTGGTTCGTCGTCAGAGGGAGTGTAAATGGGTGTGAACTGTAAAATGTCGGACACGTAAGGCACATTGAACTAGGAAAACAGGAAAAACAAGAATCAGTCTTATAGAAGAATCAGTCTTTTTGAGCGTGAGGGGCCTTCCTTGTTAACAGTGTTGACAAGCGCGATCGATGGTCCTTCTCGATCCTCAATGGCGAGAGTTTTGGGAACAATTACCTGTGTGTGTGTGTATATATGTACACACACACTACGTAAGAATCGCCTTTCGAGCGTGAGGGGCCTTCCTTGTTAACAGTGTTGACAAGCGCGATCGATGGTCCTTCCCGATCCTCAATGGCGAGAGTTTTCTTGGGAACAATTACCTGTGGCAGAGGTACATCTAGAAAAGAAGCTAAGTCAAATAAGGATGTGAGTCGAAATTAAAAAGGAAAGTGAACTTTCCAAAAGTTGTTACCACTGGGTACTACGACAAGCTCTCTCACATATTTAAGGTCAATATGCAGAAAGCCTGGGTAGTCGTGCAACCAATGCTTCGTCGGAACCACCCGGTCGGCTTTCTCTTTGTAAGCATTTTGAATATTAGACCAAGAGCTATACCACCAATATGGGATAGGTGGTCGAAAAGCCAATGCTAACGGGTTAGTCGGGAAAGGAGGAAATTTGATTTTTCCAAAATGAAGTGCGTAAAGATATTTGTCTTTCGCGTAACCAGGGATTTTGAGTTGTGGAACTTTCGGGCTACCTTTCCCTTATCTCTTGGGACGCATCATGGATGGTTTGACGAAGATTGTTTGGTAAGTACACCACCCTGAATAACTTTTGGAAAGCTTGAATCTCTTTAATGTTGGTGGTCTTACATTTCATTGTCTTGCCTCGAAAAGTGTTAAGAGTGTGAGTCGGCCGACTCATTTTTCTTGGTGATCATTAACTTTGTTAGTGTTTTTAGGTTGGCATTAATTTTGGTAAAACTAGTTTTAGCAATGTCATGATAGATGTCATGACATTCGTAGATTGAAGATAAATCCTACCCGCTAAGGATGTTAAAAGACAAACAGAATCGAAGCTAAAGTCAGAGTTGGAAATTCTCATAGAATATCTAATGTCATAATGTATGTATGACATTCTGTGACATTTTGTTCATGAACTGCTTGTTCCCGAGATTTTTCGTGAAGTTTGTTGAAGCTAAATATTGTTTTTCTATTAGAAAGCACCACGTGGTCGCTAGGTTAATCTTAATTAAACCTAAATTGGTTGTTGAAAAGACCATTTTTAGGATTAACTTATGAACCCCTAGCTATCTTTATGGAAGCCCAAAATCAAGTTTCGTGGATCGCTTTATAAAAGGAAAATAACCCTTACAACCGTGTTGCGCCTTTGAATGTATTGAAGAGATAGCAAATTGTTTGTGTACCTGTTAGGATTTGTAACAATTGATATCAGGTAATTTAGTTTCTTCAACAGCAAGCAACTATCAATTGATAAGTGCATTGGACTAGGATTTGTTGTAAGGGTAGTTTATCACCAAAGCTTTAAAGCACGAGTGTTTGTCTTTGATTGAAGCTTACAAGATCAAGATATTTTATTGAAGTGTGTCTTCACAATTCAATTAGTCAGGTGATATCACCGCCGTGATTGGGGGAGTGAGGGGTACTGATCTAAGTAGGACTTAGGTTGAAGTTGCATTGGTAGGTTTAAGTGAAGAGATAAACTGTGGTTTATTCTCAATTAATTTACTAATAGTGAATTTCTCCCGGCTTGGTAGCCCCGATGTAGGTTTGTTGAACCGAACCGGTGAACAACTTATTGTGTTCTTTATCGCTTATGTATTTACGCGTGAATTGTTAACATGTGTCGAGCATCAGGTCATAACATTCGTGACATCACGATCCGCCGCCAGAATTTCAATTGGCATCGTGAGTGCACCGCTTGTTTCTCGGTGAGATCTAGGATAATAGTTTCCGCGAATGGATAAAGAAGGAGGATTTGGAGGAAGACCACCTATTCTCGATGGGTCTAATTATGATTACCGAAAGCCTCGTGATGGTTGCCTTCTTAAGATCATGGACATTAAAGCTTGGAGAGTCAGCCGATAGGATGGAAACATCCCACCAAGCTTGAGAAAGATGGGACCATCATTTGAAACCCCGAGGAGGAATGGAGCAAAGAGGAAGAAGAGCTTGCTCGGGAACTCTAAAGCATTGAATGCCTGCTCAATGGTATTGACAAGGACATCTTCACCGGTCCATCAATGTGAGTTAGCCAAGGATGTTTGGGACACTCTTTAATTATCATGAGGGGACATCCAAGGTGAAGATGTCAAGACTTGATGCTCACTACCAAATTTGAGAATTTGAAGATGAAGGAAGATGAGATTCATGAATTTCACATGAATATTTTGAAATTGCCAATGCCACAGTGAGCACTTGGTGGAGATGTCAAGAGAAGCTGTGAGAAAGATTCTCGATCCTTGCTCAAGAGATTTGCAATGAAAGTCAATGAATAGAGGAGGCTCAAGACATCGATCTTGAAGGTTGAAGAATTTATTGGATCCCTTATGACTTTGAGATGGGAATCTGAAATCATGAGAAGAAAACAAGAGCATAGCACTCTGTATCCAACATCAAGAAGGATGCAAGGTGGAAGATGAAGAGAAGATATTTGAAGCTATATCCATGATTGGAAGACAGCTCAACAAACCGATGAGGGTTGATCCAAAGTCAAGGTCAATGTCAGGATATTCCATCTGACATTAGCGATCTTATGACTCCAGTAAGATCCAAGTCGATGAAAAAGGAAGTCAAGGCAGAGAATCCAATGTCATGGATGTGAAGGATTTGGATATTAAAGCTGAATGTCCTACCTTTCTTAAGAAACAAAAGAGAGGAATGAATGTTACT
This sequence comes from Vicia sativa, assembly GCA_021764765.1. NCBI lineage: Eukaryota > Viridiplantae > Streptophyta > Magnoliopsida > Fabales > Fabaceae > Vicia > Vicia sativa. Next base: position 47,657,583 of record CM038794.1, on the reverse strand, counting down.
GGTCCGATGGTGAATCAAGTAGTGATAATCGAGGAATCACCCAAACTTGTCAACGCATCTTCAAAGTGGCAATCCCGATAATGACTCTAGTGATGAGGAAGTGACTTTGAAGAACTTGCCGATACTTACAAGAAACCCAGTATCGAAGTGGTGAAGTACAAAGAAATGAAAAATGTAAAAGTCGATTGAAAAGTTAGAGGTAAAATGTGAAGTCGAAGTCGAAGAAGGAAAATACAGTCACTATAAGTCATCTCAACAGTGAGATTATAATGTTGAATTCCAAGCTTGATCATATGACTAAGTCGGTCAAGATGTTGACAAATGGAACTGATAAGCTGGAAGAAATTCTTCAGCTTGGACAAAATGCTGGAAATAAGCATGGTCTAGGATATGTGACTGAAAAGGAACCTGTTAATGACAAGAAAAAGAAGAGGCATGGGAAACCAAAGCCAGAGCAGATGTCACAACAGAAAACAGGAAGTGTTCCTGGCTCAGGGCATGTAGATGCAAAGAAATTTGCTGATAACAGGAAGAAGACCATACCTAATAGGCCAATGTCAAAGCAGATGTCACAACATTGGGACCAACATCATGATCAGAGAAACATGAAAAAGAAGTTTCAAAGATGGAGATGTCACCATTGTGGAAGGTTTGACACATAAACCCTTTCCGCTATAGGTTACATGGGTACCCTAATCGACTCCCTATGTTGAGCCTAAGAACATCAAAGTACCCTACACTCAAAAGTGGAAGAAGAGGACTCAGAGATTGATAGCACACACCTCTCTCGTGAGGCTCGCCAAGGAAGATTGGTACTTTGACAAAGGTGTTCCAAGCATATGATCGTATAAAAACCCTCTCGAATAATGTCAAACCTCACTCTACCAAATTTTGTTACTTTTGGAGATGGAGCTAAAGGAGAAATCAAAGGTGTTGGAAACTTGACCGTCCGAGTTCCAAATCTAAATGGAGTGTCACGGTAAAAGGCTTGATCGCTAATCTCATAAGCATAAGTCGCCTATGTGATATGGGATTTAAAGTCAACTTCACCTGTGTCTCAATGTCTTGTAATCAATGATAAACAAGAAGTTGTTATGAGAGGAGCCGATCAAAGGACAACGCTATATGTGGGAATCCGAGAACACCAACCTCTCTTCCGTGGTGCTCTATGACAAGGATGAAAAGGAGGTAAAGCTATGGCATCAAAACTTGGACATCCGTGATCTCGTAGGATGAAAAGATCATCACTATGGAGGTCGCAGAGGGATACCAAAACCCATATTGATGAAGGAAGAGTCTGTGGTGAATGTCAAGTTAGAAAGCAAACCGTACGTCACACCCAATGTCTAGACATCCCACCACTCCAGAGTGCTGAGAGCCGCCCATATGGATTTGATGGGGCCTATGTAGGTTGAAAGCCTTGGTGGAAAAGATATGCCTATGTTGTTGTGGATGACTTCTCCGATTTACTCGGATAAACTTCATCAAGGAAAATCGATGTGTTTGATGTCTTTATGAGCTATGCAAAAGACTTCAAAGAGAGAAGGAAAGTTGTATTGTCGTAATAAGAAGTGATCATGGAAAGGAGTTTGAGAATGCAAATTTGATGAATTCCGCCCTTAGAGGGAATTAATCATGAGTTTTTTCCCATAACGCCCAACAAAACGGGTGGTGGAGAAAGAATAGGACCATACAGAATCGCCAGAGCAAATGATTCATGCTAAGAAACTTCCTATCCATTTTTAACAAGCTATGAATACAGCTTGCTATGTTCACAACAGGTCACCCTAAGAAAGGGATCTTCTCCACCCCGATGAACTATGGAAGGAAGAAACCAACTGTGAAATATTTCCATGTATTTGGCAAGAATGCTATATTCGACAGATCGTGATCAAAGGAGAAAATGGATTCTAAGAGTGGAAGGCATTTTCTAGGATACTCCACTAACAAAGAGAGCATATAGGGTATTCAACTCCGTAACCTGTGTTATGATGGAGTCTATTAATGTCATTGTTGATGATCATCATCGTGAAAACAATGTCCCATATGATGTTGAGACATGGTTTGAGACATCACCTCAAGCACTGAGCAAGGAAGATGTACCGATCCTTCTCTCCAAAATTTGAACTGCAGGAAGTTAACAAAGATCCTTCCATCGACCCGAAAGATCATCCAAACGATCTCATCATTGGGGATCCAAACCAAGGGTGTCACATAAGATCCAGAAACTGCTCTCAAACTCTTGCTTTGTGTCAAAATAGAGCCAAAAATGTCAAAGAAGCTCTAAGTGATGAATTCGGATTAGCAATGCAAGATGAATTGAACCAATTCAACATGAAGTATGGGAATTAGTTCCTAGACCGTAAGGAAAAAACATCATTGGCACAAAATGGATCTACAAGAACAAGTCCGATGCGTATGGACCGCACCGTGAATAAAGCTAGACTTGTTGCTCGTGGTTACACTCGTGTTGAGGGATTGACTTTGATGAGACTTTTGCACCAAGGGCTAGACCGGAATCAATCAGCTTCTAGGGTTGCTTGCATTCTCAAATTCAAACTATTTCGATGGATGTGAAAAGTGCCTTCTCAAATGGCTACTTAAATGAAGAAGTATATGTAGAATGTCTAAAGGATTGTGGATCCAAGTTTCCCGATCATGTCTACAAATTAAGGAAAGCCCTATATGGACTAAAGCAAGCTCCTAGGGCCCGGTATGAAAGGCTAACCAAGTTCCTCATGCATAAAGGCCACGTAAAAGGAGGCTGGATAAAACTCTTTGTCAAGAATGAAGGAGGAAAGATAATGGTTGCTCAAATTTATGTGGATGACATAGTATTGGTGGAATGTCGACTCAATGGTGAAACATTTTGCCAATCAAATGCAAGCCGAGTTTGAAATGAGTCTCATGGAGAGTCGACCACTTTCTTGACCGCAAGTCACAGATGGAAGACTCAACATTCCTTTCACAGAGCAAATATGCAAGGAATATTGTCAAAAATTTGGAATGGAGAATGCTAGTCATAAAAGGACTTCCCTCCCACACATGTGAAATTATCCAAGGATACAAATGGTGAAAAGGTAGATCAAAGTTTGTAGAAGCATGATAGGGAGTTTGTTATCTAATAAACAGACTGACATTGCATTTGCTTGGGGTATGTGCAAGATACCAAGTCGAATCCTAAAGTGAGTCACATTAACTGTGAAAAGAATCAAGTATGTGAAGTGGAACTCAGCTATGGTATCCTGTATTCATGGATGTGAACCCATTTTATCTCGTTATTGTGATGCCGATCGGGCCGTAGTGCCGATGATGTAAAAGTACTCCTGAGGATGCTTCTTCTTGGGAAACAATCTGTTTTGGTTCAGAAGAAGCAAAACTGTGTTCTTGTCCACTCAAGTCGACATAGCAAACAGGTAGCAGCTTGTTCTCAAATGGTCCTGATGAAGTTGTGTTTTCGAGTACAATGTCACACAGATGTCATGACATTATACCGTGACAATCTAAGTGCTATTAATATTTCAGGATCCTATACAAAGACAAAGAGACTAGCACATTGACATAAGACATCACTTCATCGACAATTTGTGGAGGAGAAAGTGATTAACCGACCATGTAGTCACCGAATCGCAATCGTCGACATTTTTACTAAAGCTCTGATGCTAGTCAATTTGAGAATTTATGAGCAAACCGGGCATTTGTCAATATGAGGAATTGTAGCAATTAAAATTGCTTTACAAAGAGGAGAAGAAACTGGTATTTCAAATAAATATGAATGGTCATTTCTTTATTTCCTCTTATTTTTAAAGGTTTCAAGAATATCAAGAGACACTCCATATAATAACTCTCTATTGAAAGTATCATTTCCTCTCCACCCACAAGATAGTTTTCAAATTCTTTTGTCGGGCCTCAATATATCTCAGAAATATGTCTTCTTCATCCTCTTATCCCAAGACTGATCGCTCATCTCCCACCATGGTCGAGATTAGGCAATCGCCGAGCCATGAATGTTGAACCCGTGAAGGTCTCCCTCAAGATTCTATGGCAACCGACTCGAATCAAGATGCACGGAATTTTCAAGACTCACGGGCCTAACCGGTAAGATTGACTCATCCTCATCCTGCTCTCGAGATAAGAAATAGAGAAGGTACCATGTATGTAGAAAGAGCCATTGCTAGGATAGTCACCGTAATCCTAGACAAAAATCACACTGTTCCTCGGAATTGCCTCTTAATCAAAGGCCTACTAGCCCTAGTTTAGCAGATGATCCAGATGTCACAAAGGATGTTATGACATCTGATGATCACGTCCAGGAAACACATGTGGACTCTGATACTCTTGCTGATTTCCCTGCCAAAACAAAGGGTGGTATTTCTGTTCTCAAGATGAGAAAATAACCAGAATCGGAACTTCTTCAAAGAAGTATAGAGCTAAATTTGCCGGCAGCCTCAAAATGCAAAGAACACCAATGGACAAGAAAAGGAAAGCTCCCGGACCCGCAGTCTCGATCAAGCTTCCGTAATGTCGATGATGATGATGACGCTAATGAAGATGCCTCTTCAAGAAAGAGAGCAACCATTAAGTCCGCGGATGCTTCCATTTATCCGCTGTGTTTGATCACAATTGTCTTTTCTTGTTCGCATTTTATTTTTTTTGATGATTGTAATTATTGTGTTGACAAGATGTGTAACCCTTGAATACGGCCGGTATTATTTTGTTTCCTCGCATCGCTTGATTAAAAGTTTGGGGCAATTGTATGGTTTCCTTGGCCCTTTGGCTAAAAAGTGGGGAGAATCCACTGCGGTGGACAAAGAATATGGGACTTTGGGGATCAGTATCTGCTTTTTAAATTTTGTATGTGCAATTGTGGGAATTGTGATTTTTTGTATGGGTAGAATTTATCTTATCTCTAGGTTCTAGTTTATTTAAGCTAGAACTAGTTTGTCTTCTCACGTATATGTACTGGATAGCGTTAAGTAGTTTTAGCCAAAATGTGCCATAAAGGGGAGTTTGTTAGTGTTTTTGGTTGGCATTAATTTTGGTAAAACTAGGTTTTAGC